>BLFK01000297.1:1938401-1975722 GCA_014634185.1 Astreopora myriophthalma | reverse complement strand
TTTTTTTTTTTTTTTTTTTTTTGACCGAAACAAAGCCGCCAAGGAGCAGGGTAAGCATGCGCATACGCGCTAAGATGCCGCTTAGTAGGTGCGAGCAAGGCCTCAACACCACTGGTTAATACGGTATGTTCTTAACGACGGACCATTCGAAGAATACAAGGTCTAGTTTTCGAGATACATTGACAGTGCAACCTATGATATAATTAACTTTCTTGTCTAACTAATAAGATCAGTAACGGGCTGAGATGAAAGCTAAGGCTGCGCAAAGAGTCGGTGCGTTACGCTTTCAAATTATCCAAAGGCTTTTGTGGACTAGTTTGAAGTCTAGGCCGGTGTTTTTTTCGTCTTTTTAGAAAAAGGCCGATGCTTCTCACATTCTACGTTAAAAAAAGAATAACTTGATTAGAACGGGCATCACAGACCTTGATCAACCTATGCTACTCATACATTTGATTTACTTGTGGAAATATCCATGCTATTGGTAGCGGTTGCCTTAATTTTGAAGAATTGTAAACCAAGATAGGTTTGATAGAACTGATTTCTCGGCTGATGATTTCTTAAGGAGGTTCGTTCGTTTTCTTTGCCATTTTAAGGTGGCTGGAGCCTGTGTCAACACTTTCAAGAGACTTTCTTTTGGAACGATTGACCCTGCTACACTGTATCACGCAGCAAATGCTGCTTAAGCAATAGAGGACTTTTTCCGTGTTTACATTGCCTCATCTAAACACGAGGAGGGGTTGGGAGAATTCGAGACTGTTATGCAAACCCAAGACGCAGTCGAGAGTTTGCATAACTTTTGAGAATTCTCCCAACCCCTTGAGTGTTTAGATGAGGCTATGTAAACACTGGAAAAAAGTCCTCTATTGCTTTTATAAAATATTTCTCAAAAATAATTCGACAAATGAAGGAAAATGCTGTTTGTTTTACTTCTTGATTGACACAGGTTTTCTCGATACACGCTCAAAACGTGGGTTTGACAACACAACCAATCAAAATTCGTGTGATATCACAACCATGTTTAGATACTCTCATCTAAACACACCTATTGACCAATGAGAGTGCGTGTACTATCCTAATTATTTTATAAAATGTTAAAGTAGTGCTCACAAAGTGCAATGCTGCAATGTTATTGCATCAACTATCAGGGGCACCCAACAAGCAAATTCAACTAAAAGCCTTAGGGGGACGTTTCTAAGTTCCTTGCAATGAACAAAGAGCATTAAATTAAAGGAGGCGTTGTTATCATCTAGAAGAATTTCATCTGTTCAGATTTCGTCACAGAAAATTGAAGTGCCCAAAACTTTTAGGGAATACTGAAAATCTCTGTTTCAGAAAATTCTAGCTGAAAGTTCCCTTCCACTTATTTCCCAGGGAATTAATTGCTTCCAGAATATGGTAGCTGACCTTTTTGAGAGTCAAAAATTGCAAAAAAATAGCCCTTCTGAAAACGTAAGAGGCAATTTTTCCCCACTTGTGAATCTTTTAGGTGATGTTTCAGTTAAGAAAACGGCTGTAAGTTGTAACTTTTTGGAAACGTAGAATCTGAAAATCTTGATGGCTTGACTCTCCTGAACAGATATTTAACCAAGGCATCTTCTTGGGTGCCCCTGAACTATTGCCAAACAAGATGTGCTCATTATTGTGATGTAATATGTTACCATGGCAACAAGAAATCCCTGCAAAAACACCCTATATTTTGGCTTTGGTTGCTTATCTCAAAAATGGACTTGGTGACCACAGTTTTTATTGCTGAAAGTAATCAACAGGCTAAGATGAAAGTCTTTGCGGATTCAGAGCCACCTATGGTACTATACGATATAATGATTATTGAATTAAGGAAGTGATCCTCACACTTTTGGACAATTTAAGCAATTGTCTCATAAATGCACTTGAAAAATTCAAGTGACTTCAACGGGATTCGAACCCACGACCTCTGCGATGTCGGTGCAGTGCAATAATGACCGCATCTTGTTTAGCAATAATCGTTGTTCATATAGTACCATAGCATTGTTGTTACCTGATACAGTGCGTGCTGTAGTGTCAATCCTTCTAACAAGAAAGTCTTTTGAAAGTGCTGAAACTAGTTCAAGCCACCTTATGTAAGGAATAAGTGTAGGAAAAAAAAATGTTTCTCTCTGTGAGGAAAACAGATAACCTTGTCTGATAAAGATCATGGGTTTTACAAAGAAGAACCCAGTTTGAAAGAGAAATATGCTGCATGCTTTGTCTTAAGTTAACTTTTTTCTCATTTTTGAAGGTTTGAATATAAGGCATTCATTTTCAAAAATATATGTATACTGACATTTAATGAAAACTGCAGGCTAACATATGCCAATCCAACATTGCTTGTTTCAATACATTTTCAAAGTAGTCAGATACACAAATTTCTACAAGTAGGGGTCCAAAGCTTACGTTTCGAACCATAGCCACTTAGGAATGCTTATGCTACTCGTGATTAGCAGAAATTTCAAGTTGTTAAAACTTGAAAGCTGGAATAAATTTTTAAGAGATATACCTGGTAGCTGTCTTGTGCTTGGTGGCGCACATCAAAGTTAGGGTTAAGACATTCCATCCAATGGTAGTCTCAAAATAATTTGTCAAATTAACCAATGATGGTGACTAGGCAGCTGGTATTTTTTTACAGGTAAAAGGTCACAGGTCATTGTTTTACCAATACTGAAACAACCCTTAATCTTTCCTAATACTAACCTTAGGCCAAAAGATTGTCTTAGTGTAGTATTTAGGCCTAAGGTTAGCATTAGGAAGGGGTTAGGGTTGTTCCACTACTAGTAAAACAATGACCTGTGATCTGTGAGCTGTAAAAAATGCCAGCTGGTCACTAGGTGATTTCAAAATTGAAGAGTGGGAGATCTAAGAGTCAGGGGGATATGAACAGGGGTAGGGGTGCATATCCCATGTACCTCAACCATAACTGATCATCCATTAATCATTGCACCAGGTGATATTGAAAATTCAACAGTTGCAGAATAAGTAAAAGGGGTGCATGCCTCCTAGCCTTAACTAATCTTCCATTAAAGTGCTACTACGATCAAAAATCACTTTTAGTTTTTCTTCACATTTCGAAAGTACCTGTGCCGAAAACTCGGTATCCGAGATTTTATGCAATTATTTCAAGAGGAAGACTATTTATTTTGACAGGAATTTGTTGATTTAACGGCCCGCCATTACTTGGTGCGGTTCCGACCGATAAGCCCTCAGAGAGCTGGATCGAGGAGAAAGTGACGTCATTTACTCACTAGCTTAAAAATGCAGTGTGTGAATGAGGCTTAATTAGTATGCAGAACACGGATTTGACCATCTGAAAGCAAAAAACTCCCGTGCTGCATACTAAATAAGCCGCAATCACACGCTCCACTTTTAAGCTGGTGAGTAAATGACGTCACTTTCTCTTCGATCCAGCTCTCTGAGGGCTTATCGGTCGGAACCGCACCAAGTAATGGCGGACCGTTAAATCAAAAAATGCAGTTAAAATAAACAGTCTTCCTCTCGAAATTACTGCAAAAAAATATCACCTGCTGAGCATTCGACACAAGTATTTTCGAAATGTGAAGAAAAACGAGAAGTGATTTTTTCATCATAGTAGCACTTTAACATAGTTGAAACTTGACACTAAAAAAATAATCATTGATGAGAAACAGGATTAATCCTCTGGTAGGATTTTGTCTTTTCAATAGCTCCTCACTTTTCAATAAAAGGTTATGATATCTTGATAGAGGTGAATTCAAGCAGCAATGGCCGAATTTGGCAAATTCATTATTGGTTAATTTGACTCAAATTTTGACACTATGGTATCTTGATTCAGGTGAATTCGTGCAGCAGTGGTTGAAGTTCACAAAATTCATTATTGGTTAATTTGACAAATTATTTTGACACCATAATATCTTGATTCAGTGGAATTCAAGCAGCACGAGGTTGTGGTTGCCCGCTATAAAGTGCTAGTGTTTCAGTAAGATCTTTTTAAGATTCGGTGTTGCAGAATCAATTCGATGAAGACTGGCATTTTTTTTTCTTTTCCAAGAGAAGTTATAAATCTTTAGTAGAAAGTATAGACCACTTTGTTTAAATCTTTTCATCAATAGATTAATTATCCAGTTGTGTGAATTTTACCAACAACGGTTGGCTTGATAGTTCGGTTTGTAGAGCAGTGTGCAATGCAATTGCATAGCCATGGATTCAACTCCCATTTAAGCCTGGTTGTTTTTTCAGGCTTCTTTGCAGCTGGTTAAGTTGCTCAATTCATGCAATTATCACGCTTGCATCATAACTTTTCATGTGTGCAATTCAATATATGAAATTTCATCTATTCTTTATCATGAGCTGAACTATGCCACCAACAAGAAGAAGTGAAAGGATACAAAGAAGATGCTGTTACTACTACTTATAGTATTTAAACACACCGCGTTGAATCATCTTTCAGGAAAAATGTCAGACCCAAGTAACCGGACAGCACTAAGCATGAATCACAGCCCCTCCTTTTTTCTTTAATTACACCAGTGTAGTTTCAGCATTCAGTCTTACTGTCAAAAGTCACTGTTCTGTTCTGTAGGCTTATTAGTTCATAGCAAGCAAAATGTCTTTTTGGCAATTTCTAGGGTGGATTTGTTTGCTAAGAAACCATTGCTCAGTGAAAATCAAATGCCATTTCTTAGGGAAGATTTTCAGATTAATTAGAGTGATTGATTTTGGAAGTTACTTTGAGTGATGGCTCAAATATAATTTAGATATTTGGAAATCAAAAGAACAGTTAAATGGTGTCAAACAAATAGTTATTTTGGATGGCCCTTTCAGCTAGCAAGTCATGTTTTCAGCTGTCAGTTACCCATTGCCCGTTGCCCATAATGGCAGACCAGGGGAGGGCCCCCACCCCCCTCCATTATTTTCAGACCATATCTTTTGGTTATGGTAAAGCTGCCTCAAAACTGAGAAAAAGCCAAAAACTACTAATGGACAAAAAAATGGAGAGCACCGCCCTGCCCCCCCCCCCCCTTGTTGCCTTTTTCAGTGTTTTTCAACTTTTATGGGAGTTTCTAAGAAGAGATTATGCAAATCAATGGCAATTCCTGTTTCAAATTAATTTTGCTCTCTGTTTTATTTATTTATTTTTTTCAACAACTTTCAACTTTCAACTTTCAACTTTCAGAAAAACCGAAGGCAGCTTTGTCTAGGCTTTTCATGAATTGTTCCCATTGTTTTGATTATGACTGTGTGCTGTGATTTATTTTGAGTGCAAATTTTGTCGGAAAAAGTTAGGTATAGGCTTTTTGTGTGTATAGTTTTCGGTTCTCTTGGTGCGTCTTGAAATCAACATTTGTATGTGGCAGTAAACTTTGATTTCTTTATCCTGTCAGCTTGTCCCAGATTCTAAATTGATTTTACCATTGCAAAGATAGTGCATGCGCATGCGCATGCGCATGCGCACTCACTTAAATAATGAGGATGAAGAGGATAATATTTGTCACGTTGAATTGATCATACACACTGCTGTTTCGTTCTTAACAAGGTTTGGCCAGTTTGACACTAC
Organism: Astreopora myriophthalma; assembly: GCA_014634185.1. NCBI lineage: Eukaryota > Metazoa > Cnidaria > Anthozoa > Scleractinia > Acroporidae > Astreopora > Astreopora myriophthalma. The sequence continues at coordinate 1,970,180 of BLFK01000297.1, read as the reverse complement.
GATAGAGTATTTTGGCGCATTATCTGGTTTTGAAGTCGATAAGAAATCATCGTGTTTCCGAAGTTATTTTAAATCGGGTCTCCATATTTGTGTCTTAGTTGCAAACAATCATTTCAGTTTCGTAATCCACTTTTATAGCGGTATTTTGTTTTTACAAACATTGCAATTAACATTCCAACCACTATTTCAACAGCCAATGCATGGTTTGCATCTCAATGTCTTTGTTTTCAAATGCACGTCTTTCTAGTATTACATGGCGAAAGTTCTGTGGTCCATAGACAATTTTCATCTGCGCTATTGCGTAGGCTAAAGTGTGTTTGTTATATCTGGGTTGCACTGTCAGTATCTGTAAGTTAAAATCAATGTTAACGATACAATTAGAGCGGTTTTCAATTGAGTGACGAAAGTAATTACGCGATTGCCATTGCTACGCTTTGTGATTGGCTTAAAAATCTCGCGCCAGCTTATCAACCATTGAGAAGGAAAACCAAAACCAAAACCAATCGTGACTCCCACGCGCGACTCCCACGCGCTTCCTCCCGCGCGCTTTGCGCAAGTTGCATTTCATTGGCTTATTGCGGCGCCGTGTGCACCTGCTGTGACTGGTCGGAGTAATTACTTTGGTACTGATTTTACGACACTCAACTGAAAACTGTTCAATCGCTCACGTTTGTCGCAAACACTACTCGTTAGCTGCTAAAATGTCAATGTCGAAGATAAATATCAGTACAAATAAATGGGACTAACTAATCGTTTGCGTCGTGATGTAGTCACTAGAGCTGCAGAGCGCGATGTTTCGATTGTTTACTGCTTGTCTTCACCAGGCGTTGGAGTCGAGTGATTACTCTTAACCCATCAATATCATGTTAGAGTGTAATCAGGCGACTTCATCGCGTGATGAAGACAAGCAGTAAGCAGTCGAAACATCGCGCTCTGCAGCTCTAGTGAATTCATCGCGAGACGAACCATTAGTCAGTTACGTTTATTTGTACTGGTATTTATTCTCGATCTTGGTAGCGAATGAGTAGTGTGTGTGTCGAATGGGAGCAATAATTGTATCGTTAACATTGGTTTTAACTCCTAGAAATTCGTTTCAAAACCGCAGACGATAAGCTAAGAAATTTCACATGATGTTGATACCCTTTTATAAACAATTCTCCCCCTCTGATTATTCTCTTCCGGTCAAAAATAAAAGTTCAAAATAAGACCGGAAGTACTTTTCCTCAAGGTGACCTTGAATAACCTTTCGGTTAAAAAGACTTAGAAAAAATACGGCGTCCCCAATGCGCATGCGCCGTATTTTTTTTGAAAAAATTAAGCAAGTTTTTTACTACTTAGAAAAGCGCGCGAGAAAAACTAAGTCTTTTTAAGAATAGATAAAGGTAGGAAAGACAGCAACAAATAAGTCGAAATATTCAAGTTGTATTTTATTTGTTCAGTCAGAGTTAAATGTAAAGTTACAAGGTATTGAATAGCAATTAAAAGTTTTATTTTTTCTACTTATTATCTTCTAATTAAGTACAAAGTAGTCATAATTTTTTTTTAAAAAAAGTTGGCGCATGCGTACTTTGAGCGCCCGTATTTTTTCTAAGTCTTTTGGCGGGAAAATTTTTCCAATTTGCACAGCGTTTCCCCTGACAACTTTTTCAGCAAAAAATTTATAAGAAGTTCCTTCTAAGAAATTTTAATCCCGCCGAAAATTAAGATACCATCTCGCGCAAGGAATTGGAAACTTAAAACAGTCATATAGAGTTAAATTAAGTCTTGCGCGAGATGTTTTCACAAGGAGGATGTTAAAATCAACGTGGCAAGCTATGAAATCGTCCCTTAAGAAACTTAGTTTGTAGAAAATTGTTTACGAAAAATAAAATGAACCTAGTGCACATTTCCCTCTTCCCTCTAGAAACGTTCTCCCTTTAAATTGTTTTTGAATATTGAAAAGGTTGTGTATACTTCTATTCCCATTTATTAACTTCTTATGTTTGAAATATATTGCAGCTTGCCATGTTGTTTTTAATACGAAGACGTTTTTCTACTAGACAACACCCTCTAACACAGGAAAAGTACGCAAACAAACTTTGAAATGCGTCGCCGAAGCACTATTCCCTCGGAATATAACTAGCGCAGAAAACCCTCGACTGAAGTGCAAACACGGCTAAAGTTACAGTAAATGTATGTGGTTTTGACTGACTTTGAACCTTTGTAACGACAGTTAAGTTGTATTATTCCTTGCAAAATACATTCAAGTCCTGAAGTTCAGCTAACAAATGCAAATTTGTGGCAACAATCTTGTTGTTACTTCATGACCTATTGTTTTTTTGATCTCATAATCAAACGTTAATTGTTTGTTCAAACAATCACATCTTTTGTTCAATGGTGACAAATTTGAATGTGAAACGATGGTTGTGTTCAATGTTTTGTAAACAAAAGGCAGCTATGGAAAACTAAATGTATTTTTTCTTGGAAACAATGATGACAGATGGTGAAAGAAATTTTGTCACTTTCTAGGGTAGTTACCAAAACTGTTGTCATTGTTGAACTTTCAGGAAACGTTTCAAAATGCGCAAAATTGGAAGCTTAGTTGTAGTTAGGTGAATGGTATAACAAACATTTCAAATTTTTTAAAATTCGTTGCGTTGAAGCCGAGTTACAAAGGTTCAAAATCAGTCAAAACCCCATACATCGACTGCAAAGTTACCCGTGTTTGTACCCCAACCAAGATGGCGCGCGCCTCAGAAGCACGAAAGACTATTGCGGAGGAAAACTGCAGTGAATTGCGTCACTGAAGCGCCATGCTTTCTGTTGTCCAGTAGAAAAGGTCTCTTCCTCCAAATGAACTACAAGTTAGAGCTTATCATGTAACTCTAATGTCTGTATACGCTTTGAAAAATACTGCTTATTTTGAGCCCTGTGTGTGCCTCACACCTTCGCTTTTCCTAACCTAACCCCATTCAAACCACCAAAACTTGGGTTACACACTGACCACGACAAACAAACCAAGCCGAAGTGAAGATAAGTTGTTGTTTATTAAGTTGCTATTAATGTTAATGCTTTTCGTTTGTTTACTGATTGAAGGAAGTGTTTATAATTTTTGATCTTGATGACGATTAATTTAGTAATCTGTTTAAGAATCTTGCATAGAAAGTCACTAAATCAGAAGCCAATTGAAGTCGTTTTAAGATCTCAACAGATGAGTTTGCTAGCGACACATGATATTTTTTTTCTCTTCAGTAAAAATTAAAAAGTACTTTAAATCAGAAGTTAATTGACATTGTTTTAGGAAATAAACAATTTGGTACCAACACGTGGAATTTTTGCCGATGGGTAAAACTTTTAATTATGTAGTAGAACCTTTTTCATAATTTAACAATTGTCGAGTTTTGATTCAGCACAAATTGCGTGCAAACAGTTGTTTAGTGCCCAAAAACATGTCCGACTTCCAATCTACATTTTAAATTCTGAAATTTGTCTCTTTTACTTGTTTTATCTCTTAATTCGACTATCCGAGTTAGCATTAAGTTTGGTGCTATCTTTTTGTTATTTTTTTAAGGTAATAAACGATTCAAAAGCATGTAGATCAATAAATAGCTATTGAGCTAAAATTAAGGTTCTTGGCTTGGCCAAACAAAAGCCTGAACTTCGGCTGCCATCTCACCACGACCTTCGTAAAAGTGACGTCTGAAATAATCTCTAGTTAAAATGGCGTCCTTTGACTTCACGACTTTAAATCAAAATTTGTGTAACTTCCACGCCGGTGACGAGGTGCCTAATTGAAATCGCTTATAAGTTTATGCCTTTCAATCAGCGACTGTGTGTCAAGTCTCTTTGCAATTGATTTTTCGCTGTGTTATCGGACTCAAGGAGTCGATTGGTGTGGGCTTATATGAAATATGGTTTTCCTTGACTTGTAATATTTTCATCAAAATTTCATACAGCCGCTTAAATACTTGAAACGGCTCCTCTGCAAAAATCTGGCAACGGGACCGAAATACATTCTGAATTGATAAGGCCGTTACGTTATCTGAGTGGTCATTTCCTTCGCTATGTCGAGGTGGTTGAAGCCTCTGGATTTTATATTTTGAGCCTGATCTCTAAGGACTACGTGTACAAATCTTGCTCTTAGTAATTCATAGCATTGTCTTGCTTTCCCTTTTTTCCTGAGAAGGAAGAATCATTTGCCATAATTTTGAGTTCGAAGGTTGATGAAAATCAATCAATGTAAATTGTCTTAAGTTGTATTATTTCAGACGTCATTCTCGCGAATTTCGAGGTGAGATGGTGGCTCGAATTCAGCTGAGGCCAATAAAGCACAGCCTACTTAGCTTTGAAATTCAAGGGCCAGTTTGCGATACTTTATTCTCTATTAGTATTCTTTATTATTTAGTCAGTGCCTAAAAAGATGTCCGACTTCCACTGCAAATTTTACTTTCTGAAATTTATGTTCGCTTTAGCGTGTTTTATCCCCTAATTCGATTATCCCAGTTACATTAAGTTTGTACTACCTTTATTTGTATGTTTGTTTGTTTTTAGGGGGCGGTATTAAACGATTCAATAGCATGCACAGCCTTAAATACCTGTTTTGTTAAAATTAAGGTTCTTGGCTTGGACAAACAAAAGCCTGAACTTCGGCTGCCATCTCACTACGACCTCCGTAAAAGTGTCGACTGAAATAATCTCCAGTTAATATGGCGTCCTTGGACTTCACGACTTTAAATGAAAATTTGTGTAACTTCCACGCCGGTCACGAGGCGCCTATTGAAATCGCTCATAAGTTTATGCCTTTCAACCAGCGACTCTGTGTCAAGTCTCTTTGCAATTGAGTTTTCGTCTTGCTGTGTTGTCGGACTCAAGGAGTCGGTTCGTGTGGGCCAGTAAGAAACATGTTTTTTCTGGACTTATGACGTTTTTTTTTTTTCATCAAAATTTCAAATAACTACTTAAATACTTGAAGCGGCTCCTCGGCAAAAATCTGGCAACGGGACCGAAATACATTCTGAATTGAGAAGGCCAGTACCTTGTCTGAGTGGTCATTTCCTTCGCTAAGTCGAGGAGGTTGAAGCCTTTTGATTTTCTATTTCAGCCTGATCTCTAAGGCACTAAGGCACTAAGGACTACGTGTACAAATCTTGCTCTTAGTAATTCATAGCATTGTCTTGCTTTCCCTTTTTTCCTGAGAAGGAAGAATCATTTGTCATAATTTTGAGTTCGAAAGTTGATGAAAATCAATCAATGAAAATTGTCTCAAGTTGTATTATTTCAGACGTCATTCTCGCGAATTCCGAGGTGAGATGGCGGCTCGAATTCAGCTGAGGCCGAAAAAGCACAGCCTACTTAGCTTTGAAATTCAAGGGCCAGTTTGCGATACTTTATTCCCTATTAGTATTCTTTATTATTTAGTCAGTGCCTAAAAAGATGTCCGACTTCCAATGCAAATTTTATGTTCGCTTTTGCGTTTTTTATCCCCTAATTCGATTATCCCAGTTACCATTAAGTTTGTACTACCTTTATTTGTTTGTTTGTTTGTTTTTTGGGGGCGGTAATAAACGATTCAATAGCATGCACAGCCTTAAATACCTATTGTGTTAAAATTAAGGTTCTTGGCGTGGCCAAACAAAAGCCTGAACTTCGGCTGCCATCTCACTACGACCTTCGTAAAAGTTACGTCTGAAATAATGTCCAGTTAATATGGCGTCCTTGGACTTCACGACTTTCAATGAATATATGTGTAACTTCCATGTCGGCGATGAGTCGTCTCATTGAAATCGCTAACAAGTTTATGCCTTTTGTGTCTCAAGTCTCTTTGCAATTGATTTTTCGTCTTGCTGTGTTATCGGACTCAAGGAGTCGATTGGTGTGGGCTAATATGAAATATGGTTTTGCTGGACTTGTGACGTAATTTTTCATCAAACTTTCAAATAACTTCATACTGAATACTTAAAGCGGCTCCTCGGCAAAAATCTGGCAACGGGACCGAAATAAATTCTGAATTGAGAAGGCCAATATCTTATCTGAGTGGTCATTTCCTTCGCCAGTAAGTCGAGGTGGTTGAAGCCTTTTGATTTTCTTTTTCAGCCTGATCTCTAAGGACTACGTGTACAAATCTTGCTCTTAGTATTTCATAGCGTTGTCTTGCTTTCCATTTTTCCTGACAAGGAAGAATCATTTGCCATAATTTTGAGTCCGAAAGTTGATGAAAATCAATCAATGAAAGTTGTCTTAAGTTGCATTATTTCAGACGTCATTCTCGCGACTTTCCAAGTGGGATGGCGGCTCGAATTGAGCTGTGGCCAAAAAAGCACAGCCTACTTAACTTTTAAAACTCGAGTGTTAGTTTGCGATACTTTATTCTCTATTAGTATTCTATATTATTATTTATAGAGTGCCTAAAAAGATGTCCGACTTCCAATGTGAATTTTATATTCTGAAATTTATGTTCTCTTTCGCGTGTTTTATCCCGTAATTCGACTATCCGAGTTAGCGTCAGGATTAAGTTTGTACTACCTTTATTTGTATTATTATTATTTTTTGGTTAATAAGCGGTCCAAAAGAATGTACGGCCTTAAATACCAATTGTGTTAAAATTAAGGTTCTTGGCTTGGCCAAACAAGAGCCTGAACTTCGCCTGCCATCTCACTACGACCTTTGTAAAAGTATCGTCTGAAATAGTCTCCAGCTATTATGGCGTCCTATGACTTCACGACTTTCAATGAATATATGTGTAACTTCCATGTCGGCGATGAGTCGTCTCATTGAAATCGCTTCTAAGTTTATGCCTCTCAAACAGCGACTGTGTCAATTCTCTTTGCAATTGATTTTTCTTCTTGCTATGTTATTGGACTCAAGGAGTCGGTTGGTGTGGGCTATTATGAAATATGGTTTTGATGGACTTATGACGTTTTTTTTTTTCATTAAAATTTCAAATAACCACTTAAACACTTGAAGCGGCTCCTCTGGCAACGAGACCGAAATACATTCTGAATTGATAAGGCCAGTACCTTGTCTGAGTGGTCATTTCCTTCGCTAAGTCGAGGTGGTTGAAGCCTTTTGATTTTCTATTTCAGCCTGATCTCTAAGGACTACGTTACGAATCTTGCTCTTAGTATTTCATAGCATTGTCTTGCTTTCCCTTTTTTCCTGAGAAGGAAGAATCATTTGCCATAATTTTGAGTTCGAAAGTTGATGAAAATTAATCAGTGAAAATTGTCTTAAATTGTATTATTTCAGACGTCATTCTCGCGAATTTCGAGGTGAGATGGCGGCTCGAATTCAGCTGAGGCCAAAAAAGCACAGCCTACTTAGTTGTGAAATTTAAGTACTAGTTTGTGATACTTTATTCTCTGTTAATCATTCAGTATTGCTTGGTTTGTTTTTGTGGTCTGATGAACTTCAGTTCCCATTTTGCTCAAAGCAGAAATATCAAATACCCCGACCTTACTGTAAACCAGACATTAGAGATTTATGATAACTCGTCTATTAACCAGTGTAGCGAACAAGTTGACATTTTAAGGAGGTACCCAACAATTATCATAACGTACCGCTATAAAAAGACTATCGCGATAGGTTGAATCTACAATGTTTGCTAACGAGTGTGATGTTGGAAGAACCGTCAAGGAGTACTCATTAAATCATTTATTTACTTATTTATTTGTTCATTTATTTATTTATTTTTTGGCATTCGTCTGCCTCGGAAGAATATGGCGTGCGCGCCATAGATAAGTCTGTCGTTGGGTTGCATCTGCAGCACCTGCTGTAGCTGTAGCTGGGGCTGTGGTTGTTCATGGCTTTACGGTATGATCTACTGTCGGCTGTTGCAGCTACTGGAGGTGTATTCTGAGCCTTGTTTACGGTTGTTGCTGAAGTTGCTGCCTGCGTGCTCTCGTCACTTTTCACTGACCCTCTCTCCTCTGTTTGCTCGTCTGAATGCCTGCTGCCTTGACACCGTCAAGCCTCAAGCTGCTGTGGTCTCTCCTTAACCTGCGGTCTGTGTTTGGTCTCCTCGCCTGCTGGGCTGTTTTGCCTGCTTTCAGCTGATAAGTGGTTGTTGAGCCTCATCGGTCGGCGTCCATTATTTCTTATGTATCCATTAATTAATTAATTTATTTATTGTTTTGAACTTTCAAGGGACAACGAAAACAAGAACAAGCGCTTTTACTTGCGCTTACTTTCACAAACGAAAATTAAACTTTTTAATTTCTTTTAATTTAATAATTGGTCTGCCTCGGAAGAATATGGCGTGCGCGCCATAGATAAGTCTGTCGTTGGGTTGCATCTGCAGCACCTGTTGTGGCTGTGGCTGTTGCAGCTACTGGATGTGTAGTCTGAGCCTTCTTTTCGGTTATTGCTGAAGTTGCTGTCTGCGTGCCCTCCTCACTTTTCCTGACCCTCTCTCCTCTGTTTGCTCGTCTGAATGCCTGCTGCCTTGACACCGTCAAGCCTCAAGCTGCTATGATCTCTCCTCAACCTGCGGTCTGTGATTAGTGTCCTCGCCTGCTGGGCTGTTTTGCCTGCTTTCAGCTGATAAGTCGTTGCTGATCTTCATTGGTCGGCGTCAATTGTTTTTTATTTATGCATTAATTAATTAATTAATTTTAGTGTTTTGAATGTTCAAGTGACGACGAAAAAAAGACCGAGCACTTTTACTCGCGCTTACTTTCGCAAACGAAAATTAAACTTTTTAAAATTAATTTCTTTTAATGGAATTAAACTTAACAAAGCTGAAAAATGTTCACATTCAAAAGATAATGATAATGATGGCAAAACAATTTTTTGCTCTTAATTTTAAATTTAATTCAAAGATCTTTTTTACTTCAGAGAAATCGTAACGATATTCCTGTCGTTGTTAAAGGTTAATTCGCTACTTTACTCAGGACACTGTTTTCATGTGATGATGACGTCGACAAAATGCCCGACTCTTCGGTTTTCTAGTCTTGACTTTATCTCTGATCAACTGATTTATCTACTTTCCCTAATCAAACGAATAATGTATGTTCGATAAGCAAATTTTTAGGTGCAAAACAAGAGATCTTCAAGCTAAGAGAGTGAATTCCTCATATAGCCCTCATATCTATTCTTTTTTCCTCTGAAGTTGTTTTTAGATCATTGTGGTTGTTACCAGTGCCTCGCGGTAGGATAACCCTCGCGCGTCTCTTGACGCGCGAGTCTGTTGACTCGTCTTCGTAATCGTCGTCACTGCTCTACATAAAACTTTCAAACTCTGGACCCGAGTTTTCGTTTAAATTATCCTCTAATACCAACCAGTGTTGCAAGTTCCTCTTTCGACTTCGTTTTCCAACTCTACCACCTACCACTTCTCGGTAATCTTGTTCATCGACAAAATGTATTTCAGACAAGTTGACTAGTTTATCCGCCCTTTTTTCTCGTGCAAAGCCACGGAAAGCGTACACTACGCGAACTACATTCGATACATGATTGGCTGCTGAGCATTTCTGTCTCCTAGAGCTTGATCTAAAAATAACTTCAGAGGAAAAAGGATGGATATGAGGGCTATATGGGAATTCACTCTCTCAGCTTGATGATCTCTTGGTGCAAAACTAATGGATTACTTTGCAAGGAGTCTGTCGATCGTAGCTTTTAAATCTGGTTTCATAAAAGCTGTGAAATATATTTATTTTTTTAAGCTCGATTCTTAGGTCTGATATTTTTAAACGGCAGAATTTTAGCTATTGTTAATTTTCAAACAGTATATTGTACTCCGTAGAATATTATCCTATTTCTTTTTTACTAAGTTTGTCAGTGGTCAGTACCCCCTTAAAATTCTCAAACTTGTTGCACACTGATCTACTAGCTAAAGATAATAGCACTATGTTTATACTTAGACACTGAGCGATCAATTTAAACGATTTCTTTGGTAGGAAAACCGACTAAGAAAATATTCAAATTGGGCGATAACTGTGACACATTTAGAACAATAACGCTCCCTTACTGTTAAAACCTGCTTCAACAATTTTGAAATCTACCGAGTCAACAAGTTATCAAGATCCTGAGGTAATGATCGCTCAATGCTGAAATGGTGACTGAGAAAAATCCTTATCTACTACATTATTCAGTTATCCTATCTAATCACAACTGAGATGTCAAGTTTATGGGGCAGATCCATCCTTGTTTTGATGATAATTGTAAACTTCCTGTCCATTCTTCAGCTCACGTCTCGGTGCAGAGTTGAGTAACAAAGCGTGGAATCCGACGAGTTGATGTCACATCAGACGAAGACCAACTATCCAAGCTTGCTCCTTGGCAGTGAAAATTCAGTGAAATCGATTCCAAAAAAAATATTTCAATTTGTTCAGCCACCATTTCTAAATAACATTAATTTTAAGGTTCTTATCTTTGTAGAATTCGCTTCTGATTCTTCTTCTCACGTCTTCTCTCTTGCATTTGTTTCTGTGCATTCTCCGCCCAGCTAGATAGTGTCCTAAACACATTAAGTAGATGTACAATTGGTGAGACTAAATACGGACCGTGCTAAACTAATCAAAGGAATTCGTCTCCAGCAACCGATGTTCGTCCTAATATACTGAAGTGGATATTTACCTTTACACGGCGATGGTGGTGACAATGTTTTCCTTCCGTCTTATAAGTCTTTCAAGCTGCGGAGTCGTTTTCTGCGGACGAAAATGAGTAGAAGAGGCCATTAATTTTGACATGTATACATATTTAAGCCTCCCAAGTAATTAACTCACGATAGTTCTGACACTTTGTCGGCCATATTGAATTTTCAGCGGAACAATTTTCTTACAGGGAAACTTAACGAATTTGTGCTCCTAAACAGTATAGAAACTATCTACAACTTAATTCTTCCTTCTACTGAAAACAGCAAGACGTCCTTAAATTGATCAACAAATGAATTTTTATTGAGGAATCGAAAGAATCGAGCCGAGTTTCAAATAAGACGAACAACGTTCTAAACACGTGTTAACTTCGCTAAGTAACATTTATTTGCTTTCTTCGCTATTCAAAGAAACTTAAAGTAAAAGTTTAATTTTGTAGCAATTCTAAGTAAATACTTACCATCTGAATAAAAAGGCGAACAGGCTTGCTTCCTTCCTCTTGGCCCAACCGGTGCCTCAAAATTTGTTACAAGTTCAAACCAAAGGGCTACGGCGCATCACATCTTGCCACCAGCACGGTCAGTGTAGAATGGGCGAAATTTTGCGATATGTATTGAATATGGATTAGACTGTCGAGAACCAATCACTGACAAGTACGTCATAGATTTCCATGGAGACTTTTGTTATGCAAATTAAAAAGCAAGAAAGAAATGAAGAGCACAAAAACAAGCTGTTTATTTTATTTTTACGCGGTTTACAACAATTTTGTCCGTATTTTCGAACGTTTTGCCTATAAAAGCGGAAGAAAAAATGAGGTGAGGTGAGTATCCTCGGAAAAAAAAGAAGAAAGACTTAATTCCTTGAACTCAGGGAGTAGAACTGACATTCTTTCAACCACACGATAGAGAGTTGTTCCACTAGGCTATCGGAGACTTCCTTTGTGTCTGTGGTATAAAATAAAATCTTTATTTCAATCTTTATTTCATGCTGCTCTAGAAAAAAAAGGAAACATAACTGCAGAAAACTGCGCGCCTTGAACCCGAGAAATAGCTTCTTGGAAACAGCCGTATCCACTAGACCAAGTAGACCAAACTACTGAAGCGTGATTAGTTTTAAACATCTTCATCTAAATGTTCGAATGACTAAATGAACACGAAATTTCTATTGTTATCGAATGCTCAGAATACTTAGCGACCAAAAAATTAAAATAAAATAAAAATGGAAGGGAGAGGATTGCTAATTATCAGGTCTTAAATGCATTTGGAATTGGAAATGTCTATCGGTGGAGGTAGTATCAATAGACCAATAGTTATCGGTGCTGTAGTGACCGTTTCCAAGATATATATTTGGAAAGTGGCTAAGCTTCTGAGGGATGCCTTTCAGCATAGGACGTCTACAGCGGGTCTGACCGTGAAGATCACGAGCAAAGTACTAAACACTCGAGAACAAGTTGATTGTCAAGGAATAAACGGATAGTCTATCCTGGGGGGGGGGTATCGTGTTGAAGGTGAAGGTTATCTGCATTGGCTGACGAATTACACATGCAGAATAAACGGATAGTCTATCCTGGGGGGGGGTATCGTGTTGAAGGTGAAGGTTATCTGCATTGGCTGACGAATTACACATGCAGAATAACAACTCCAACAAAGGAAAAGAAAAGCTAACTTTGTAAAGGGCTTAACACAAAAGATCAGGCAGTAACACCAGGCTATAACAGGGTCACCCATCAACAAACCAGCCCCACCTGACTAGCCTTAACTTCAGTGACCTCGCGTCAACCGTAGTTGCCAATGTGGTACCCTGCTTCACTGCTGACCACGTGGGCTAAAAATAGCATTTTTGTTTTCACTCTAAGTTTCCTGAGGTAAGACTTTGAGATAATTTTCAGTGCTCCCATCTTTACCCTTGTTGTTTGAATCGCCTAGATCCAAAAACTTAAAAACGTGAAAAGAAAAGTACGTTGTTGGTAGCATATGAACAATTCGAACCTTAAACGTTTGCGTCGCATAACAGACACAACAGGCCGACTGGGGCTTTTAACATATTTAATAATAATTATATTAATAGTAATATTATTAACTATTAAATAAATAACTGCTAATTAATTAATAATTAATAACAGTTAATTAATAATTCGTAATATTAATATTAATTAAATAGTTAATTACTAATTAATTAACTAAATATTAATAATATTATTAATAATATTAAGCATTCTAATAATATTATAATATTAATATTAAGGATTATATTTATAATAATAAGGATAATTATAATATTAATATCAATAATTATTGTAATCCTTAATATTAATATAATAATATAACATTAATTATAATTATATATTAATAATTAGCCTTAATTAATATTATAATTATCCTTACAAATTATCCTTATTAATATCAATAATTATTATAATCCTTAATAGTATAATAATACTATAACATTAATTATAATTATTAATATTAAGGATTATAATAATTATTGATATTAATATTATAATTATCCTTATTATTATAAATATAATCCTTGATATCAATATTAATAATCTTATAATATAATGATAATTTTCATAATGATAATATTATAATATTAATATTATATTAATTAATAAATTAATTATATTAATTAATTAATTAATTGTAATTATAATGTTAATATAATATTAATATTATATATATTGATATTATATTAATATTATATTAATATTAATTATAATATTACTATAATTCGTAATATTAATTAACAAGTTACTAATATTAATATTACTAATATTATATTAATTACTAATATTAATATTATAATTATAATTATAATTGATGTTATAATATTATTATATATATATATATACTATAAATGTTATAATATTATATTAATATTAAGGACTATAATAATTATTGATATAATATCATAATACTATAATATCATAATACTATTATAAATATAATCCTTGATATTATATTAATATTAATATTAATAATATTAAGCATTATGATATTATAATATTAATATCAAGGATTATATTAATATATCCTAATATTAATATTATATTAATATTAATTATAATATTATTATAATTCGTAATATTAATATTAATTAACAAGTTACAAATTAATTAGTAATATTAATATTATTATAAATATAATCCTTGATTAATATTATTATTAGGGTTAGGGTTATTATATTAATAATTATTAACCATTAATATATAATATATAGTAATATTAATATATAATTATTAATATATAATATAATCATTAATTATAAATATTATTATTAATATAATAATTAATTTAATATAATAATTAATAATTAATAATAATAATAATTCGTAATATTAATATTATTATAAATATAATCCTTGATTAATATTATTATTAATTATTGATATTATTATTAACATATATAATATTAATTAACAAGTTACCAATTATTAACAAGTTGCTAGTAATATTAGTTAGTAATATTAATATAATAATACTATAACATTAATTATATCATAATTATATATTATAATTAATGTTATAGTATTATTATTATTATAGTATATTATAAATATAATCATGATATTATTATAATGCTTAATATTATTAAGCATATTATTAAGCATATTAATACAGTAATATTATAATTAATATTAATATATATTATTATTATTAATATTATTAATAATATTATTAATATTTCGTTATTAATATTCGTTATTAATATTAAGGATTATGATAATTATTGATATTAATATTATAATTATCCTTATTATTATAAATATAATCCTTGGTTATAATATTAAGCATATATAAGCATATTAAGCATATTATATTAATATACATTAATAAGATTAATAATATTATTATTATTATATTAATGTTATTGATAATTATTATAATGAATAATTAAATTAATATAATTATTAATGATATGAAATACTAATAATTATTATTAGGGTTAGGGTTATATTAATAATTATTAACCATTAATATATAATATAATTATTAATTATAAATATAATTATTAATATAATAATTAATTTAACATAATAATTAATCACTCCGATAGTTATAGCCACTTTAATTAATTAACAAGTTACCAATTATTAACAAGTTACTAGTAATATTAGTTAGTAATATTAATATAATAATACTATAACATTTATTATATCATAATTATATATTATAATTAATGTTATAGTATTATTATTATTATAGTACTATTATTATAAATATAATCCTTGATATTAATATTATAATGTCAAAATATTATTATAATGCTTAATACTATTAAGCATATTATTATTATTATTATTATTATTAATATTATTAATATTTCGTTAATTATATAATAATGTTATTATATTAATATTAAGGATTATAATAATTATTGTTTTTAATAGTTAATAATTAATAATTAATAGTTATTAATAATAATAATTAATAATAATAATTAATAAAAATAATAATACTTAATAATAATAATAACAATAATAATTAATATTACATATACTGTAATATTAACATTATTATATTATTAATATATTAATATTAATTATCGTTATTAACAGTGGCAGTATTATTATTAATATTATTGACATTGTTATTAACATCAATATTATTAAAACAGTTTTTTTGGTTACCTGAGCTAAGATAATTTTCAGTCAGTGTTCAGTTTATTGTTCAGTTCATGTTAATTTAATATAATAATTAATTATTATATAATTAATAATAATAATAATTAATAATAATAATAATAATTAATAATAATTAATAATAATAATTATTATTATTTACATTATATATATTGTAATATTAATATTATAATTATCCTTATATTAATATTAGTTATCCTTATTAACAGTGGCAGTATTATTAATATTATCGACATTATTATTAACATCAATATTATTAAAACAGTTTTTTTGGTTTTGTGAGGTAAGATAATTTTCAGTCAGTGTTCAGTTTATTGTTCAGTTAATGTTTATGGTCAATAATGTCAACAACATTAATAACATTAATAATGTTATTATTATTATATTAATGTTATTAATATTATTTAAATTATTATTATTATTAATTATTATTATTATTAATTATTATTATTATTAATTATTATTATTATTAATTATTATTATTATTAATATTAATATTAATATTATAATATTAAAAAATAATAATCATCTCTGATTTTAGTCCTGAAGGATTAAAAAATAATAATTAAAAAATAATAATTATAATATTAATATTATAATATTAATTAATATCAATATTATATTAATAATTATTAATCATTAATATTAATCATTAATATTACTTATAAATATTAATATTATAATTAATAATAATAATAATTAATATTATATATATTATAATATTAATATTATAATTATTCTTATATTAATATTAATTATCCTTATTAACAGTGGCAGTATTATTAATATTATCGACATTATTATTAACATCAATATTATTAAAACAGTTTTTAATTTCCTGAGGTAAGATAATTTTCAGTCAGTGTTCAGTTTATTTTTCAGTTCATGTTTGTGGTTAATAATGTGAACAAGATTAATAATATTAATAATATTATTATTATTATATTAATGTTATTAATATTATTAACATTATTATTATTAATAATAATAATAATTATTATTATTATTAATTATTATAATAAATATAATATAATATTAATTATTATAATAAATATAATATATATAATAATAATAATAATATTATTATTATTATTATATTATAATTATTATTATTAATTATTATTATTATTAATTATTATTATTGTTAATTATTATTATTATTAATTATTATTATTAATTATTATTATTATTAATTATTATTGTTATTTATAATTATTATTATTAATATTATTATTATTATTTTTAATCATTCCGATAGTTATAGAGACGTATGGTAGAGTACACTAGGAGTAATTGCTTGTTTCCTGTTAAATAAGGAGTCTTGATTATTATTAAAATTAAGGGTGTTCTTAACAGGTTATACCGTTGCTATGGTAACTTGTAAGGTCACGAAAATTATGTTAAATTGTTCACTTATGATTGGCCATTTCTTTGATACCATAATTGTAGCGTCAACTTAAAAAGAGCGGTAACATTGGTCTTTCAAATGAGAGGTGCTAAAAAATACAGGAAACTGCTGCCAGCCACCTTAATTGGCGACGAGATTGGCGTCGTACGTGTAAGCCAACCGACAAAGGGAGGGGCATAGAATTCGCCGGTAACAAAACGAGTACAGGCCTGTGTCCGAAATGCGACCGCAAAGCATGCATGGATTGTTTCGCTGGATAGAACGGCGAGAAAATGGCCGAATAACGGCCATGTAACAACCAAATATGTCCGTCCGTTCTGTCCAGCCAAACAATCCATGCATGCTTTGCGGTCGCATTTCGGACACAGGCCTCCACTCATTTTGTTACCGGCGACCAACCCTGAGAGAGAGAGAGTGAGAGAGATTGAGAGAGAGAGACAGACTGAGAGATAGAGACTGTAATATAGGTACGCAGTGCGTGCGAGAGTAAGACCAGGCGTCCCTCTTGGACCAGGCAATAGTCTCAATGGAGGTCGATGGTCGCGGGACGCTGCCGCGACATTATTGTCAATCTCATGCTTAAGTTCGTATCTCTTTTCTTAATTTCATTTTTTTTTGTGGTGGTGGGCGGGGGGTTCGGTTAGCAAGAGGAAGTGGTTTGGAGAAGGTGAGGGTAAAGGATCTAATCGTCCATTTTAACTTCAGCGCATCGAATGCCCAAATATCAAGGCCAAAGGTCCCTTTCTCATTTCCAAGAATGTCGTAACTTTGGAGTATCGTACAAAGGTAAGCCAATTACACGGAACAAATTATAGTGTCTTCGCTCACGTGACCAGCAGCCATATTGCTTTAATGAAACAACAGGAACGATTTGCATAACATGGCCGCCGCAACTCCGGACGAAAACACGCTACATTTTCCCACATTAAGTTTGCTTGATAAATATGACGAAGACAGTTCAATTAAGAAAACCGGGGTGTTTAATTGTTTTTCTTTAACATACAGTCCTTTATTCAACAGGCAATAATTAAGACTTCAGCGACAAATTCTTAAAATATGACATCTGTGATTACACTTCATGAAGCGTACCCCCCCAATCCTGACCAAGGCAAATTTTCAAATCAAACTTATGATACTATGTTAGCTACAGCAAGGTCTGTAAACAGTTTAACGATGCTCATATTATTGTTATATTATTGTTTAGGCACCGATTTTGGAACGTTCTTGAGGAGTGATGTACCAAAAGTAAGAAAACAAAAAGAAATCACTATTTTACCGTTCAATGGTTGATAGTTTTGTTCGTCTGCTACGAGTGTAAAAAGTCAAAATTATTCTTCAAAACGCTGAAACCTCGACAAAAGCGTGCATTATGAAATAACGGGTAATAATTCTCTAATACCTTGGCAATACAACTTACACAAGCTCTGTTAAATATAAAATACCGTCAAGGAAAGAAAATTCTCAAGCGTTGAATGCTTACACGATGCTGAAACGAGATGAAATCCGCTACGAGGACAAGACAACACTTTTAAACCGTGTGCACAACGCACTGTTCTACGGTCATATGAATCTCATTCTGTATGTATTAAAGCAGTCCCAACTACGGCTAAGTTTGTCCTGATTTTCGTTTTAACGGCACTTAGCTAGAATTGAGTAATTCATACATAGAACACAGAAAACGACTCAAAAGCTTTTCTCTCCTTACTTGGTATATTAATAAAGTAAATACCATAATAAAAAGAAATTTATTAAGAAGCAAATTGTCGTAGTCGTAACTTGCTCAATGACATTTAAGCCTTGTAATATATCCGCACGAACGCCCGCTCCCCCCAATATCCTTCCTCCTTTTTTATATATTTCAATGAAAGACTTGCACTATAAGTAAATTTGCCCTTCCAAACATCATAATCATCACCATCATCTCATACTGGAATGTTTCATTGCCAGGGGCAAACAAGAATTCGCATAATCAGGGTTACCGCCATCACCAAAGATATCGACGCTAAGATCCAAATTCTGTTGTAGCGGAATCAATTGGCTTGTACTCATAAGAGCCTCTACCATCCATGTACAAGACATACTATGGAGATGAAACAAATGCAACCATTATGATTAGGAAAGATGCCGGGAGCGAGGTTTCATCACAAAGTCACTGTACAGAGTCACTGTCACTGTAGAGTCAAAGTCACTGTACAGAGTCAAAGTCACTGTACAGAGTCACTGTCACTGTACAGAGTCACTGTCACTGTACGGAGTCAAAGTCACTGTACAGAGTCACTGTCACTGTACAGAGTCAAAGTCACTGTACAGAGTCAGTCGCTGGACAGAGTCAAAGTCACTGTACAGAGTCAAAGTCACTGGACAGAGTCGAAGTAACTGTACAGAGTCACTGGACAGAGTCACTGTCACTGTACAGAGTCAGTCACTGGACAGAGTCAAAGTCAAAGTACAGAGTCAAAGTCACTGTACAGAGTCAAAGTCACTGTGCAGAGTCAGTCGCTGGACAGAGTCAAAGTCACTGTACAAAGTCACTGTCACTGTACAGAGTCAAAGTCACTGTACAAAGTCACTGTCACTGTACAGAGTAACTGTCACTGTACGGAGTCAAAGTCACTGTAAAGAGTCATTGTCACTGTACAGAGTCAAAGTCACTGGGCAGAGTCACTGTCACTGTACAGTCACTGTACGAAGTCAAAGTCACTGTACAGAGTCAAAGTCACTGTACAGAGTCAGTCGCTGGACAGAGTCAAAGTCACTGTAGAGTCACTGTCACTGTACAGAGTCAAAGTCACTGTACAAAGTCACTGTCACTGTACAGAGTCACTGTCACTGTACGGAGTCAAAGTCACTGTACAGAGTCAAAGTCACTGTACAGAGTCATTGTCACTGTACAGAGTCAAAGTCACTGTACACAGTCAAAGTCACTGGGCAGAGTCAAAGTCACTGTACAAAGTCACTGTCACTGTACAGAGTCAAAGTCACTGGACAGAGTCAAAGTCACTGGACAGAGTCAAAGTCACTGGACAGAGTCAAAGTCACTGGACAGAGTCAAAGTCACTGTACAAAGTCACTGTACAGTGTCGAGATTTCTGAAAAATCAAGACTGACCAATGGCAGCGATTTTTATACGACAAAACTATATACAACTGATGTACCTAACAAACACATAATAAATGGCAAACGTTGAGTCGACGTTTTCGCGTTTTTCCTACATTCATCACTAGAACGTCAGTCGGAAACGCAAAGATATGGTTCACTTTCCGTGAAAAATTGACTAGACTTTGACTCAAGAAAACGACAGGTAATATGTGAGTGAGGTATTCAGGTACAAACCTCGTGGTACTTCCACAACGACTTGCGATGCGAAACAGTAAAGAGTGTTATGCCAACCTAGAGAGAGACAAACCATGATCCATTTTAGTTAGCTTTTATAGTACTACTCAAGGACACATGTGATGAAAAAAATTTTGAAGGATCTGTCGAGAGCTGGGGTGTGTCTTGTGATAAGTGATGAATAGCATGCTTTTGGCAAGTTCCTCAACTTAGCTTCATCAGCTCTTTGATGTGTTGGTTTTTTAATAGAAATGATATCGTAATGTGTGATTATTCGATGGATGTTTATGAGTCAAACATCTGTGTGCTTTAACTCGTCTGGCAGGTAATATATTCCAGAATGGTAGGAAAAAATAATGATGCACGTACCCACTGAAATCTTGCCACAAACAGCTGAAATTTGATAACATACCTCTCTGCAGCGAGTGTACATAAAACCTTCGACGTCCACACTGACGGCACTTGTACATTCATCAAGAATGGCAAACTGAGGCTTATGGTAGAAAAGACGAGCCATCTAGAGAAAAAAGAAATAATAAGAAATAAGAAACTATCTGCACGTTCAACTACGCGACAACCGCATTCGATTTTCGCAGATTTAACGCAACATCCTTTCAAGATAACCCGAAACAACTGAAAGCTGCTTTCCATGCAAGGCGTGTTTATACACTCTAAAAATTAAAGAAACTAAGAGTTATAATACTAAGACTAATATAATACAAGATTAATCTAAAACAGTTTTGACCCATCTAATAGAACTGTCCGGTCGCCGTCCCTCGCTCAAAAACGCCTCTGGTTAAGCTCCCCGCTTATTGCGTCTGTTTCACTACGGCTTGAATTAGTTAACGAGAACGGAACAAATAGCTGCCGGCATTTCTCAACATCACTACGCAAACTTGAGTTTGCTGCTCAACAAGGCTAACGTAACCAAAACATAGTACAGAGAACAGGTCATGTTAACTTTCCCTTCACGCTCAAACTATGGAACACAATATGAGGGTACCCGGGTCAGATCCGTCTCCCATGCAAACATTCATTTAACTTTTCAACTTCGGCCTTAATTCCAGACACTAAAGGAGCTGTTAGTGACATAGCGCTCTTTTGATCCTAGTGAGTTGTTTTTTACTGTTGTTTATTTGTTCGTTTGTTTGCTTGTTTTCAAACTGATCAAAACTAAAACAACAACTAACCCACAATCCTTAAATTTTCCAAGTTGTTTCAAAAAATCTCGTTTAAGGCTTTCGACAAACTATTTAGGGCCATTTTTTTCTTTTTTACTGTTTCTTCAGTTTTCTGTTTGTTTGTTTGTTTCATTAATTTGTTTCAGGTTTGTTATCAGCTTTGGAAGATGGAGAAAATGTTGGATAATCTTTATTGAAAGGATCAAACAAGAGCCGTCTTCGTCAACGCCAAACGGTCTAAAAAGAAAGGAACAAGTGGAGGTATTGGTTTCGGTTCCAGGGAAACTTAATATTGAAGCTGTAGAAAAACTACTCACGGCCATCCTTTGCTTCTCGCCACCGCTCAGCACATCCATCCAATCCTACAGAACAGAAAAGAGAAAGGACGACAATTTTATGAAAAAAGAGAACACGGGGAAGTTAAAATTAAAACGAGAGTATCGCTATTATCACCTATTTTTTCCAAAAATACCATCAAACTGCATCCCCAAGAGGAGGTTGGGTGCCTGAGATTAAAGTACTTATTGGCAGCTAACTGCTAGATGCAGACTGTTCCCAAGGATAGCAAATCAAGAGCCTCCTACAGCATGGAAGACAGGCACCCGTCACACTGATAGCAGAACATAACGAGCAATTTTAAGCTCACTCTCTCTGTCTTGAATTCCTTCACTACTGTTATGAGGACAAAACTGGAGCTCACATTTCTGAATACAAGCTAAGCCTACCACAATACTGTAATTTTCGAAAAGGCCTATATTAAAAGATTGTACCTGAATTGCGTCCCAACTTCCCTCACGCTCTAGAATGTTACCAAGATGAACCTGGAAGAGAAAAACTGGATTACAAAAGGGAATCCTAAACAATAATAACTCAAAACGTTAAGGGTGCCCTGTGACTGGTGTTAAGATATCTTATTGATAACAAAATATTCCGGTATATTATGAAATACTAAAGTGTGACCATTGAAATAAAAGCTATGAAGAAGTCCTTTCCTGTGGTGCTATTTATTGTGCTGTACAAGGTGCTTCTAACTTTTGAGTCTGTGGATGAAATCCTAAAGTGCGACCATTCAAATGAAAGCTACTGAGTAGCACTTTCCAATAGTGCTGTTTATTATGCTGTACAAGGTGGTTCTAACTTTTGAGTCTGTGGATGAAATCCTAAAGTGCGACCATTCAAATGAAACTGAGCTACTGAGCTGTGCGCTCCACCGGTGCAAACAGTAAGCTTTGAGAATTTATGCAAACTTGCCTGGTTGATGTAATCTTCGAGATCTTTATCACTGAATCCTTTTCTGTGCAGATCTTCTTTGGTGTCAGGGTAAATAACCTGATCCCTCAATGTCCCCAAAGTCATGTAAGGACGCTAGACGTTGAAAGACAAGTCCTCGTGTGATGAGAATGATGTTAATGTCGGCGCATGATGTGGTTGTATAAAGATAACAGTATCACGCTATTTTTAGCAGCACATCGAAAATTCAAAGGACACTTTTTGGTTGATGGCTGTGGCAAGATAATGGCTAAAATTCATTTGAAAGGCTGTTTTCATGCAGACACTGTTTAAAGCTGTTTTATAGCCGAGATTTAAAAAAAAAACGAACGTCGATTAAAGAAACGTCGGGCCGACGTTTTCAAGTTTTCCTCTTGTAACTCGCTAAAATCGGCTGTACAACATATTTCAGCTCATTCTTGTTCTCATTACTAAATCCGCCCGTTATCAGCAGTGGATTAATAAAGAGATACCCGTCAATCCTCATCATCGCTCTCATTATCATCATCATCGTCGTCGTCATTATCGTCATCGCCATTGTCATTAATTATTCAACATGGCTGTTATTATTTGAACCCAATGGAGTCCGCGAAATCCGTCGGTTGGGAGCCAGCAACGACAATATACCACTGACGTGATACGAAATTATTGCATTCCCTCACTCTACATGTAAAATAATATAAAATGAAGTTCTCGCTATTCTCAGAAGCGAAAGAACCAACCGTTCTTTGCTGGTATTTCATAGATGCCTACTTATCGACCAAGAACTCTATCATTGTCAGTTTGCCGTAGTGACAGGCCAACGTTTCTGCGAGGTGTCAACGAAACGGCAAAACTGGCCCAAAAGAACGGACGGGAGGGTGGGGTTTACAGCTAAATTTGTTACACCATCCACTCACCTGTGGGACATAAAACAGCTTGCTCTTGTTTGGCTTCACCAGTTTGCCGCCAAATAGTGGCCAAAGCTATTACGAAACAGGAGGTTACGATCGTTAATCAACATTTGCAAGGGCGCATTCCCATACAATATACTAAACGCCTGTTAATTCGAAAATGGCCAATTGGCTACAGCTTCTATATTCTTGTAAGAACAAAGTTTTCATAGAAACAGTGAATTCAAGTTGGAGAATTCAGTAAACTTCAGTTGATCACGGAAATTTCATTTTTTCCACCAAGTTTGCTGGACAGTACATCAGCTCTCACCTCTCCAAGAATTCTAAATAACGAACTCTTCCCGCATCCGTTAGGTCCGCAAACTAACACATTCATACCTGAGCGAACCTAAAAAGATAAGAGGAAAACCGTCGCAGTGGAACTCAGAAACAAAGTGCGCCACAATACAGTTCTCGCCAGGGGCCCGTTTCTCGAAAGTCCCGAAAAGCAATTTGTAAAACCGCGATCCGCTCATTACGAGAAGATGACTTTTTAACATGCTTTCAAGACAAAGAAAAGCAAAATGAGTTCAAAGTTTCATGCCTTGAAACGTCTTCCTATCAAAGACAGAGGGAATTGTGGCACCCGAAATACGCCCGAAAAGTTTCAGGGCTTTCGAGAAACGGGCTTAAGGTTTGATACCCTTCAACATAAGAACAAAACAATCTACAGAAACAATGTCGTTATCGAAAAAGACAATAGGAGCTGCTACACAAGAAGGACGGTTGAGTTACAGCTTGTTTCTGGAATTGTTCATAAACTGGAAAATAAACCTTTAACCAAGTGTAAAACTGAACAGACGATAAGACTGATAAAATGACAATTACCTCAAACGAAAGTTCATCAATAAGGACATCACCGTTTGGAGTAACCAACGGAACACTTTCAAACCTAAAAGGAAGGAGAGTTACTAAGTGAGGAGACAATTAGTGATGTGGCGTTTTCAATGGAGCCCCTCAAAACCGAAACCAAGTAACCTAATCTAGTTACACCCTTTAGCAATCACAAATAGGCGGAATTCACTAGTTGGTTTTAACAGCCAATCAGAGCGCAAAGAAAGTGAACGCAGCCGAGGCCAAGCGCGGGAAAACGAGAGTGACTAAGTCGCAATTGGTTTCAGTGTTTTGATCCAATCGTTGAGCGAACCGAATACATTACGTCACTACTTTCGACACTCAATTGAAAACTGCTCGATCAAAACTCTCTAACGTCCATTACGACATAGAGACTAACAATACCTAGTGTTTCTAGTGTTCGATATTCGTCAGAGTGAAAGCAGTCTCCAGCAGCATACAATCTCCATGTTCAGTCTCTTTCCTGTGGCCAATTTCCCTTATCAGCCCAGCTGATACCAAGACGCTTCACTACAGTTTACACCACCGATGCCGCACCACAATTTCTCTATAAACCCTTCTATTAGTCCCTTTCTGAAGTATGTCTGTAACAACACACAGTACAGTAAAACCCCGACCCGTGCATTTCAAATTGGCCTAAGAACGTTCTCATTGCTTGAAGCTTACTGGGAAATTAAGCTTCATAGAATCTTAAAGTAGTTCTTATTTTCTTAAGGAAAAAAAGTGTGGTTGTTCCTGGAAGAATATTCGATCCGTAATCACCTGATCAAATGGTCAGTTTCAACAATTGTCCCTTTCCTTGCATCTGGACAATCAGCTGAAATCCTCCCTACAAAAAAAACGAACAAAATACCTTGGTTTAATGAGTCGCATAGATTTATTAAAGTTTTAAGGCAGAGGATTGAACTGAGGGCGTTTTCGTGATGTGTGTAAAATGCTAAGATAATTAAAATGACAGCTACAGTTACTGTGTGGACTGTTGCTTGTCTGTGCTTCTGCTCTTCGTGCGGCGTCATGTGGTTTTAATTTTGGAATTAATAAATTATATATATCACTCAAATGAAACTACCGCGCGATTTTTCTTCCCTGTGGTGCTGTTTGTTATTCTGTACAGGGTGGTTCTAACTTTAGAGTCTGACGGGTGAAATCCTAAAGGGTGTTCACCTCAATAAAACATACTGAGTTTTATTTTTTTCTCAGTGCGTGAGCGGGCGGAATTCAACAAATCGTGCGGCCTTGGGCAGTACTCAAGACAGAGGGCACAGTTTTTCCCAACACGGACCGACCTAGGCTGGTGAATAACACCAATGTACTTTCTACCTCGTTTAGTGTCACCTTCTTTCGGACTGTCTGGAGTTGACACCATCGTTCTTCGGTACTTTCCTTTATTGAGATCCTTCAGTACGCTCATTAGCTGAGAAACTCTTGAAGTATAACTAGAAAAAGTGCAAGAAGGACAGCTTGCTTAGCTACCAGGAACGCCTCCAACACAACTACATGCATGTAAAAGGTGCACTAAGGGAGTTCACCAATCATAAGGCCATCAACTTATTCCGTGCACGTGACCACAATTAAACCAATAAAGCCCCACTAACAAATGTACACGTATGGAATTGCTAAGGGGGACACTACTGGTTAATTTTGGTCAAGTGCATGAAATATGCCTCTATAATTGGTTAACTTGCATGGAGTGCCTTTCACCTACTCATTCAGTCCTTTATAAGAGTGCTAAGTTGACCTTTTCTCTCCAGGATGCCTTTCTCTTGGCTGGACGAGACACTCATCGTTTCACGAAAAAATTATAATTCTCTTTAGTGTGACTTACCCCGCTAATGTAGCCAGTTCTCTCCCTGCCAAAACCAGACGACCAATAGCCTCAGCCATTTTGACTAACATCCTCCCACTTTTATAGTAGTCCTACAAAAGATTAAGGGTAAGCAAAAAATGTTAAACAATTAAGGGTCAGAGAAACAATGTAAGAGCAGGGTTCACTATCAAGAGTACCGCAAATATGGGATCATGATTTTAGAGCACAAATCTCTGTTCATTTGAAGTGTGTCTTTCTAAAGACTGTGGGAATGACCATCAGCCCCATGTCACAGCAAATAAAAATCGCTTTGGTAAACTGCTGCTGAACTTGTACATGATTTGAACCCAGGGGCCCGTTTCTGGAAAGTCCCAAAAAGTTTACGGACCCGAAAAGCAATTCGTAAAACTACGATCTGCTTATGCTGAAACTCTAGTCTTCTAACATGATTTCAAGATAAGAGAGCAAACTAACTGCAAAGATTTGTGGGTTAAAACGTCTTTCGTTTTAAGATACGGAGGGAATTATGACTCCCGAAATACGCCCGAAAAGTTTCTGGACTTTCGAGACACAGGCCCCAGGAGTCATATAATAACTTGATAAAGTAAGGACGTCTGGGTGAGTGTAGTCCTGAGGAGAACAGTTTTTAAAGATGTTTTGACAACCTTAGCGGAAGTCATATTCAGAGTTAAGTGAAGTTGCTTTTGAAGAAGTACCGAAACTACAGCCTGCTGTATACAAGTCACCAAGGTTGTACTAACCTCCATTTTCTCACTGTGTGTCATGTTTGCATGCCTTGTGCTATTCTTATTGAGAAAAGGTCGACTGACCACAAATGAACCAACTAAAGTGGCAACATCTGCAAAAGAAAATTTAAAGCGTAAGATTGCTGAAAAAGCACCTCCACTTGTAAAAAATGAGTGCTAAACTGTTTGAAACACTGACTCATATTATATTTCCTTGGAAAAAAAGAAAAGTCATTACAGCATTTAAGAAAAAAGAACTGATTATTGCCATTTGGAATTATTGTCAAGTTACGGGAATATGTTAACAAAGAATGGGACCTCTGCAAGGGGTAGGCCACCCCTAAGTCGTGTGGAGTTGCTTTCTAAAGGGGTTTCTATGCGGTTATGCTTGACGAACGTGAAAATGGCAGAAATACTTGTCTCTCAATGCTCATGGTGGTTCAACTACCTCGACCACCAGCTTGTTAGCTATGGCAATTTATATTTTGAAGGTAACAATAAATCCCAGGTAAAAATGTTATCAACCTTACGAGTCTGATTTGTGATTTTTTTTTTAGAGAAAAGCTGTAACTTTCCGAGTGAGGATTTTGAGTTGGAGTTTTAACGTTGAGTACCAAAATTGACCCAAATATTAAGAACATGTTTTAACTTGTTCTCAGATTTGTAGAATTACATAATTAATTAATTAATTACATAATAATAATAATAATAATAATAATAATAAACATAATTTGGGTATAGGATGCCATGGCTGACATGCACCTTCCCATAATCTGGATATAATTTATGATTTATGATCTGGATATAATTTATACCCGATAAAACACTCCTGGTTAGTAATCTTTATATAAAGAGTACTAATACGGCATAGCTTGTTTTTAAACTTGATAAAACACTGCTGCTCGTTTTTTTAAACATTACTTAACTTACACTTTGCTATAATATTGTCAATGATTCCCATGCTGAATCTGAATTGAATGAAACTTCTCAGATGATTTACCTGGAAACATAAGAAGGAAGATCATAAGTTAATTCTCAATGCCAGAAATCGCGCTTCTTTTTCTAAGTTTACTTTACAAGTATTTGGCTGCCCTGTTTCTCTTGGCTGTCAGGTTTTTCTAGCCCTTATGGTTATTTCTGGCAGCCAGTACACTGTATAACAACAATAATAATTATTATTATTATGGTATAAAAAGACTGTAGAAGACTGTAATGTTCCTGTCGGAGTACAATAAAGGTTGATGTTGTTGTTGAGTGAGAAATCTGTACTTCTAAAAATAATAATTACCCAGGGTATATCCCAAGATCAGGGTTCTTACTCCATTCTTGGTTAAAATTTCAAGTACTTTTCACCATAAACATTTTTCATTCATACATTACATGGACAATTCCACCAAAGAAACAATCGAGAGCAGAGCTGACATGGATCAGCAGAAATGGATGTCTCCTCTAAAATAAGTGCAATTCAAATTGGTTTGCCCTCATACAAAACTATGTGTTGTTGACTTTATAGTAGCCATTTGGAAGTTGTGAGATAGTCAAATGTTCGACTAAACTAAAATTTTTCAACAAGCACCAAACGGACTTATCAAGAGCACTGAATGTTTTTCAAATTCAAAGTTTCAGATGGGAGTGAACCCTGCCAGCTTAAAACCTACCCTCCCATTGCTACCACAGCATGTATACACTAATCAGTGAAAATCCTTGCAGTATGCAGGATGGTGTCCCATGGACCTTGTCTAATGTCCGGGCTCCCACAAGTCTCCCATAGCTCACTGCATTGATAAGGCATCTGACTTAGCAATCCTCCAAAGGTTGCTTACTGTCAGGATAACACTTATTTCTTTTTCCAACCTTGCTAGTGTTCTTGAATACAGTATATGGCACAACTTCCCAAAAAACATGCTACCCCTGACACTTACAGGGATTTGGCTGCAATTTTGCAAATTGACCAAAGTTTTCCCAAAAGGGTCCTTAAGCCCCCGCCCCCAAGCACTTTAAATTAATTGACGAGATCCTTACCAGTCTCTGAAAAGTGTGCTCTATTGTCAACTTTTCCCTTTTTCCTCCTTGATAAAAAGCTATTTCCTCACTGAAAAGAAGTTGAATAGGAACGTTCTAAACATCATATAACTAAGAGGTAACTCTTAGGCAAAACCAGGATGACTGTTGTCATTGTCAGGAGTTTCAGTCTCTGTCTCTTGCTTATGTGACTCTCTTGGTTCTTATGTGCTCTCATCATATTTGAACCTGTACGTAGTTTTTGAGCTGACATCTGTTCCACATGTACATTGTATTTCTCACAGTGGTCCAGTGCTAAATCCACTGACACTAATTAATATACAAAACTCTTTTTTTTTTTATAGTTGAGTCAATCATTGGTCTCACGATTGAGTCACTGACAATACTGTACACAAGGTAGGATTTTCAACCAATATGCTGCTGGTCTTCATCAGATGACACTACTGCTGATCTTCATCACCTGATGAAGACCATCAGTAGAGCAGTTGAAACATCACAATCCACGATCCTATTGTGACACAATTGTGAGACAAATGATTAACTCAACTCAAACCCTGATGAGTAACATCTTTCATAAGGTTAATTTTTAATTATCTGTCTGGCCTAAGAGATTCATAAGACCTCAAAATACCACACGTTGTACCACTCTGACTAAAGCCAACTCTGTTCAACAATCCACAATCAACAACTACATGTATCCTGACATTCAGATGCAGCACCAAAACTCACCCCTTGAGCAAGCACCACTTTCAAACTTTTAAACCCCTACTCATTTCAAGCCACTGCATGTCTGTCTTTCTAGTTCAAGGTAATTACAAGTAAGTACAGTGTATCTTGATCCTACCTGTTGGTTATCAGTCGTGAGTTCACATATCTGAATTCTCCTTCATGGTGTTGTTCCTCTGCAGTCATCCTTCCCACTGGCCTCCGTAATCTGGAACACAAAACTAAGTTTAAAGTTAAAGTTCTATTGTCAATCTTAACTTAATACTTGAATGAAAGTGGGCCTTTCTGCCCCACCAGCTTATCGAACAGACAGTTTGGTCACCTTACACCACTTTTCATTAAAAACAAAACATGTTATGCAAGTTCTCAACCAAACAAAACTGATGCACTGTATTACAGCACAACACCGTACCTCGTTAATACGAGTCCAGAAATGGCCATGTAACCCAGCATGCTTGCTGGGCCCTAGAAAAAGAAACGATACCAAATTATTTTAATACTAACAGAACTACAAGTCAGAACACATATAAAACTAAGGGCACTTTCCATTTGACAGAACTGACCGGCCAGACCGGGTAACTCTATAATGCCTTGAAAGCAACACACTTCTAGCATGATATATGATCCTAAGAAAGTTTGTGAGGTAATATCATGCAACTGTACCTTCAAATCGTTGCATTTTCTTCAAACTGACCAGTTTGGCCAGCCAGTCCTGACAAAAGGAAAGCACCCTAAGCCTAAATGGTTGGTCCCCTTGAACCCAGTTTCAGTTGCATAAGTAAATGATCAGAGTACCAGCTGCTACACCCCCTCCCACCCCCCACACCTAAGGGTTACTCCATACCCCTTGGTGAGGATCAAGAAACCACTGCATTGCAGTGCAGTGTCTACACAAGAAAACAAACTGACAGAAGCTTACAGTGGGGTTCTCAGTGTAACTTGTGACTGAAAACAATCCCAAGTTCAAATTCTTAAAATCTTGTCCAAGATTGTTTACAAAAGCTCAACAGTGTTTAGAACGAGTTTAATGTTTGAGCAGGCACTGTGTGTACTTTTTGACAACCAATCAGGATGGAAAGTCAGCAATCATAATTATGCAGTTTCCACACTTACTTAATGTCTGGTACAGTATTTATGAACAAGTAATGTGAGACAAAGCCTGCAGTTTGCGATAGAAATTTCATCCATGGCATTCCATTCAGAGTTAGCAGTGACTTTGGATGAGAAGGTGCTGGACCAACCTCATCGCTCAAACTGAAATGCTTTTTCAATTGGTAAAAAAGAAAATAACAGTTACCTGAATGCCAATTGCTCCTGCTAATTTATGGACATAAATTGCTATGTCAAGTAACGGCTGCAAATGAATTAAGAAGGCAGAGTGAAGTAATGAAAGCAGAAAGAATTCATTAACCATACAGCTTGTAGGACTTAGATACTTTTCTAGCAACATCCCCTGTTGAAAATTTTCAAAACTTGTCAATGATCCTGATAAACATCTTTATTAAATTTAGAAGGATTCTCAGAAGTCTTTACTAAGATCTTCAAGGATCTTCCAGGATCCTCAAAAATCGTGTCAAGATCTTTAAGGATCCTTGCCAAAATCTACAAAGTTATTAAATGATCCTTAAAGATCTTTAAAGACGTTTTAAAAATTGCTCTGACTTACAGGATCTTCAAGAATCTTTGCAAAGATCCTTGTACTTGTTTTTATAAGGATCTTTGAAGGATCTTCAAAGACCTTCAAGTGACATATCAAACACGAAGAAGAGTGTTTCATCACATATCCAAACACCAAGAAGCAAGTTGAAAAACGAGGCCAAAGGCTGAGTTTTTTAACCGAATTCAAGGCGTTTGGATATATGATGAAACAATCTTTTGAGTGTTTGATATTGCTTCTCAAAGAAATCAGTATTTTAAGAGAAATTTGAGTTTAAAGTTGCTGAAATTTTATGCTAATAATTAAGATCACATATCCAAACTTCCTTCACAGTTGTGATTTCTTTTGTTTTGGGCTCATGAAATATTAATGAGTTTGAGAAAGATCCTTCAAAGATCCTTATCCTTGAGGATCTTTGGCAGGACATTGAAGATCTTTAAGGGGTCCTCTATGATGCTGTGAGGTTTTCCACCAAGGTCATACCAAGTGGTATAGTGTACATGAACATTGTAGGTAAAAATTATTTCAACCTAGTTTCATTTGTATTTCTTTCTTTGTCTTCATTATAATAATGAATAGCAGGCAAAGGAAATTTCACATCAAACTAAGTTGAAATTATTTTTAACTGCAACA
>BLFK01000297.1:1917515-1930351 GCA_014634185.1 Astreopora myriophthalma | reverse complement strand
CTCTGGACATTTAAGCCTGAGCGACGTACCATCACGAGTCTCCCCGAGATTTCGGCCCGCGGATCGCTTATACTTGCTGCTTTCGGATACCTATCCCCGATAGGCAGTGAGGGAGAGAAATGTCGGCCCCTAGACCATATGTGACAGATCCCTTACGTACTTGCAGCTCAACTCCTTTCTGCTTTATACTATGATTTGAATCGATATATATTTGCGACTGTAGTTGTCGTGTCTTCCATATGGTAAGGATATTTTGTCGTACTCATTTGTAGTACACGGACTTGGCGCATGGGCATTTGCTAATAACCGATCGTGCGGCCGCGATCCCCATAGCCGTCCCAGCTGTCCTCGTTCCCAGGGTCTTTCGGTCTCGGTATTCAAGATGGCGGCCTTCATGAATGAGACATAGCGTTTTATACACAAATGGCTCCGAGCCGTTTTGAAGTCAGCGGCTGACCAATTCACATCTGAATCATGCTGTTAGTAACATTTTCCTTTTACTTGCATTAGCCCTTATTACCCTAATTCACCATCATTTACCCTCATTCATTACAACCGTTAATTACAGGAATGGGCTCCGAGCCCTTTACAAGAAAACCGCTGACCGTAGCGATGGCCCATCGATCCACAAAAACCCCCTTCAGCCTCATTCCCATCTGTCAACCTCTATTAGCCCTTATTTAGCCTCAAAGGGCTATGCCCGAAACGTTTGAGACTCTTCTCGCAACTTTACACTTTTGAACACTTTTTAATTTTCCTTTTACTTTTGTACACTTTTGTGGGTGATACGCATCACCAATGTGTGATGTAAGCCACAAACAACAAGCAAAAAGAAAACCAGACAATTAAATCTATATTGAGAGAGATACTCTGACGAAATTATCGTCATGACTGAGTTAGCCTTAGTCGTGGCGATTATCTCGGTCACCACCAAGAATAACGACCTCTGGCCTAGTTCCGAACCCGGAAGTCCGCGAATCAAGGACTTCCAACTCGTCTGCGCAATCTCAGAATTTTGAAATAATTAGTGAATGTCAACAGTTACTATAATAGACCCCCTACTGTGACTGCGCGTATTTCAGAACCAGCCAGAGGTCGTTATTCTTGGTGCTGACCGAAAGAATCGGGGCCTCTGGGGACAAGAATGGAGTACGACTTCGAGTACTCGAGTACGAGTTTTCCTTACTCCGCACGCCCATTAGGTTTGGAAGTCGAAAATTTTCCCCAACTGTGCGTGCTCGGTACAGAAAACTCGTACTTGTAGGCGCACTCGTTTTCAAATCTCAAGGTCGCTATTCTCTTGACGAGTATTCAAATTAGCATTTCTTGGGCTCGGTCAAGAGATTAATGTAAACAAATTAAGTGATTAATGTAAACAAAAGAATATTTAAATAGCGATCATTTCAAAAGAAGGTGTATGATAGGTTACTAAAACAAACCAAATCAATATGGTTTTATTAACGCCCACTTCAGTAAACTGACTGGTCAAGGACACTTTTGCTTCACGTCGTTTTCATAGGAATCTATAAACAAAGCAATAATTGAACTTTACTGTCCTCAAGGACAAGTGCATATTCCTGACGAACAAGGACCATCAAAGAAGAAAGTACAGGCTTGCTAATGAATCATTGGTGCATGATACTCTTTTGTGAAATTACAGTCATTAAAATAACTCTTTAATGCACAACCTTTTGTCTACAGAGACCACTCGCTTTAAACAAATAACTTAAGGGTCATATTAATACGCAGCGTTACTTGTTGGTATGAAACCACAATTGATCACCGGATGAACTTTACTTTAATGGTGAGGATATCATATCACTGTCAACAAAACTGCATATATATTTTCTATTGGCAATATAACTCATACAAAGTGGTTCAACTGACAGAGCAATCAATCAAAGTAGAAAATTAACGTCAAATTACTGAGTGAACTGTATATGCGCCGTACAAATCTGACCTATAGCAATTGAAAACAATGTCAAACAGAGTGGACCCAATGGACAGTCCCAAAGAAGCTTGCGAAGGAGATGATAAAGTTAAGAAAGAGAGCCGCAACTCCCGGAAAGCACTGGTGACAAGAAACGTGAAAATTCATCGACCAGCTGTCTTATGTCAACGTGCGAAAAACTCCTTTGGCAGGTCTTTAGAAAGCTTAGCGTTCAACACAGTGAATCGAAATTCTGTTATTGATAAGGGAATTTTGACTAAAGAACAAAGAGAGAAGAACACGTCTAAACCCCAATTCCAAAGTTGTGCGGCGAATTTGACAAGCCACGGTGACGGTTCAGAGAGTAGGAATAACTTGGATGAAAAAATGACCCTGAAAATTGTGAATGTAAAACCTTGGGAGAATGATAACGTGAAAAGTGCCTCAAGAGTGGTGACGCTTAGTCAAGGCGTCGAGAGAGAAAAGGTCGAGAGGAAGATAGCTCGTCTTATGTCAATGCTACATGAAAGCAATGACAAACGATATAATGAGTTTTGGACAAGTGGAGGCAGAACGCAATCATATCAAGATGATGACAGTGATACAGAAAGCTGTGGAAATCTGGCATTGCTAAGAGCGGAAAGAACAGTTTATTGTGATGGCGCTTTGCCTCGCGTATCTAATCTAGACAAGAGTTGTCTCTCTGGAGTGTTAATGGTAACTTCGAAAATTTCATCGAATTCACAGAATTTTCTCCAACTTTCTCCTAAGATGCTGCAACGTTCCCCTCATAGTAAGAGTAATTCATCTGTAGCGAAAAACTTGCCAAGTCATAGATTGCATGTTTTGCCAAAGGACTGTAATGTCTGTTTGGAATGCCGGCAGGCAATTCGTAAGGTGTCAAGGCAACCAGACAATGGAATGGAATCAGAACATTTGAGAAGCCTTAAAAACAGATTGAAAGAATGCGCTCTTATGGAAAACGAACCGAGTAACGCTAAGAAAAGAGCCTTGCCCTTAAACTCTCAAGTGTCTTCGAGGGAAATAGACCCAGAGCCTCAAATAAGTGATACACAATGTGAGAAAGCGGGCTCCCCAAAGCTATATCTATCTCACCATTCCATTACTTCTGGAAATCTCAAAAGTGAGGGGAGAGGAAAAAGGGCAAAAGTCGTCGACTCACAGAGGGCCTCAAAGACCTGTTCTTGTGCAAAGAGGCAACTATTATACACTGAACTAGAAAAAATGGGGCAAATTGGAAAGACAAACCGGTATCGAGGCAAAAGTAATGGAAAAAAAAATCCGGTAAAATCACCCAGAGCGAAAGAGCCAGCTTCAGCGTCAATGAAGTGTAATTACCCACAGGGTTTATTAAAAACCGCGGACCGAAATCATCCAAGAATCTTGTTGACCCCTTTAAGGGGATTCACTCCTCAATGGAATGAATTTCACGAGAGCCCGATATTGTGGAGAAAGAACTATGGAGATGAAGTGCAACAAGAGGGAATTGTAACAGAGGAGTCGCAAGAAGGAAAGAGGAAAGCTGGAACGAATTCAGATGGGATTCCTTGCGATGGATGATGTTTAGCTACGTTTTGCTGAAACAAGTGTACATGTGCATAGTGTACACAGAGTGTAAATCAAAGCAGTGTAAGGCATCCTTATTTGTGTACTACAAAATATTGCTGGAATATTATGATTTCCTGATCAATATTTTCTTGTTTAGGGGAAAATCCTGGTCGCACGCCGACTAAAACAATGCGTTTGCATTTACCATTACGAAATTTTCTTTGAAAAAAATCTTAATTTGCTGCGTCCTCGATTAAAACAGGGAAGCTTCTGATTGATGGAAGATGCAATGTCTCGCCCACGCTTCCAGCCGCCTTCTCGAGGTGGGAGAAAGGTGTGTATGGGGGGGGGGGGGTAAGCACGGGCTCATTTTCAAAAACAGCGACTGGAAATCGATCCTACTGTGTCAACCTCGTTCCCAGGACCTTTCCCCTTGCTTTGGGGTGTGAGACTGTGACTCTTTTCGCTAAATGAGTATCCCCCCGACATAGCTGGCAGTGATGTAACCCCACCCTTCTCCGACAAATATATGCTTGTTCTGTTAGTTGCTTCGCTCTTCGACATTTCGAGCGCCAAAAAGCATAGGCGGACACGTTCATCCAATCAAATGGTTTAGCAAGGCAGCGATTGACAGCTCATTATTTATGCCATATATTTTTGGCACAGAGGAGAGTGCTTGCAAACATGGTGATCACTTTTCGGCGCGAGAATTTCAAACTCTAAAAATAACCTGGTCTACTACTATGCTGGTGGTCAGGACCATAACGTATATGCGCCCCTACCAATGAGCTCCTGCAAAAACCTATTAATGCATTTTGATGCTAGTCAAAAGATCATGACTTCCTGGAGCTATGTATTATTTCTTAAGAGACGGTAACATGATCTCAAAAAAATAACAACCTCAAACTTCTTGAGCTGTTTTAGTGCAGCACTACGCTGGCCGCTACACATGTCACTGCGATGGTTATGTGTATTCCCCCATGCGGACCACAATAATAAGACTTAGGCCCGCGCTTTCCGATGAGGGTAATCAGTTGAGTTACAGTCTATGAAGTAATAGAGTGTACTTGCTTAATTAATTAGTTCGCATGACCCCGGCCAGGAAGAACTGGCTGCGGGGAACCACGTGGAGAATTATCAGATGGATGTAAATCATTGGTGAAACTCTTCCTAATTAACATGATACAAAATTTCATATTGACGGGAAAAGCTTCATTTGTTTCCTAAAGCTCTTTTATTCACATTAAATGCGCCCAAACATCAACACACACCCTCCCTATGTTATCTCCGTTATTGTACTGGCTTAAATCTTCTCCGTACCAGATCCTTATTGGCGTGTACTTGGCAAGATAGAAGGGATTGGAGTAGTCTGTGAACACGAGTTGTTTGGAGTGCCTAGCGTCAGTAAATGGAAGGTAATACCATATCCCAGTGTTCCTGATGTATTTCTCCAGAGGATACACCACATTGTTGTCAGAATCAGTAACTACAACGTTGAGGGGATGTTTGAAGTTATCTGGGTGATGGTAACAACCCCACCGGCTTCTGTATATGGGGTTTAGAGAACATCCCACGGAACCTTCAATGTAGATCAGCTTCATAGCGCCCACTAAGTGTCCATCACCAATGTAGTGAAATGTCCCCGGTTTTTGTCCGCGAGCGTGGAAACAGACAGGGATCTGGTTGATCTTAGCCCAAAAAGCAACTGGCTTGTCTTGGCCTGTCGGATGTGTAAATGAAATAGAAAAAAGAAAATCAAAAGAAACACTTGAAGAAAAACACAATTATTTTCAACACAATAGATCGTGAATGTGCGACCACTAGGTTTTTGTCGTCTTTTAAAAAAGTCGGAGTTCACGATCGAAAGGCGTGGTTAGTCACTGACAGTCGGTGTTGCTGGATACACAAATGTTAGTCACCGGCTGGGAGGTCCGTATTACGAAAACGGTGCCCTAGGACTTAGCGGACGATGGACGGACCAAGCCTAATGAAAGACATTTGTATTCAGTGTTTCTCGCAGCTTGGAAACAAGGCGCACCTGGCTTGTATGATGTAAAAAGGGCGAGGACATAGTGGTTGCGCACGCGGCAACTCTTGCGCATCGATTCGGTTGGAGTTTACAGTGGGCAAGGTCAAGGATTTCCCTCAGATTCCAGACCTAATTAAATTGCACTCAGGGATTTTGAAACTCCGCTGCGCGCTCGCCCGCTGGGCAAGAAATTGAACTGGTATTTTGATTCGTTGGTCGGAAGAAGACGCTCACTCACTGGTGCGTGAGGGAAGATGTCAAGGAAAGGGATGCACTACCATTAATTAAAAAAAACTGGGAATTGCCAACTTTTTAGCGAAGAAAGTCGGTGTTTCGAGGTGCGCTTTGCGCGGCGATCAGTGCTATGTTCTGATGCAATGATACCGCTCCTGGAGAACTCTCGAGAACTTATAGTTCAGTCCATTCGGCTGCACCTCGAGCAGCTCGCAGGTCTAACGCTTCACTAGTTCTGTCGTGCATGCGTTCCAAACTTTCCGAACCTATTATTACTCGATTTATGCGCGCTAAAGCACGTTGTTACTGCAGCTAACAGTGAGCGTGATCCTTGAACATTTTTGCTTAGTGAATGTTGTAGAATAACACAGGGCAAGGAGCAGTCTGCTGCCCAGTATAACTATCAGAGAGGCAGTATAATTATCAGAGAGGTCAGCACTTATTAACATATTGACTCTTAAGATGACTTCCGCTTTGGTTGTCGAAAAGTCAGTTAATGATACCAACAACGGTCCGTTCTCTTACTTTACTTGTCTTAGTTAGAAATATTGCTGCCGGGCACATGGGTTTTAATCCAGGAATATCGACACAGTCGAGTCTCTCGTTATTAGACAACCTTTTAACCGAGCAAGGGTGCTTGCGACAGAGTCCGCGTACGGGAAGTTATAAATGGTAAAAATGTAAAGCCGTTAGCCAGTGGTAAAATACCTAGGACTCCAGTTTAGAGTATGATAACGGCAGGGGTCGGTTTCACGGCGGACGGTCCACGATCGGTGGTTTGAGTGTAGTCTATTCAGAGTGACCGTCCGGCTAAACTCTGCTCTCCGCTTAGTCTTCTCTTTGAGAAGTGACAATTACTGAATTTAGCGAGTTATTCAGGAATAAATATGGAATAAAACAATAGTGAACCACCTGAAAATCTTTATTCTCTTGTTCTAGTCACAAAAAAAAAATAATAACAATAATAAAAAATAAACGAAACTGTATTTTCAAATAAACGAACAATTAAAAGCGTCCACTAAATATCGATTGAAAGAGTCATTTACATTACAATGCATGCAATTTCTTCGTTTCTTAGCGTAAGTTACTGAAGATGAGCGTACACATCAACACAAACCCTTCCCCCATTGTCGGAATTCTTCCAATTCCGAAGATCCTCTCCATACCAAATCTTCATAATGGATCCCTTTGAAATGTAGAAAGGATTGCCATAGTTGGTAAACACGAGCTCATCCGAGTGCCGAGCATCGATGAAAGGAAGATAGTACCACAGACCACCATTTTTGACGAACCTCTCGTCTGGATAGAGAATATTGTTACTTTGGTCGGTAACGATGACATTGAGTGGATGATCGATGTATCTGGGGTGCTGGTAACAACCCCAGTGACTGTTGAATGCAGTATTGTCAGCGCAACGAACGCTGCCACTGCGGTAGACCAACTTCATTGCAGCCACCAGCTTTCCATTTTCGCCCAAATATTGGAAAGTTCCCGGTCGCTTGCCAGTGGCATGAAAGCATACTTGGCCTAAATTGATCTGCTGCCAGATCTGGCCTGGGATTGAACAAAGAAATAAAGCTATTTTTAATCCAGGAAACAAGATGAGAAACAAAATAGTCATGCAGTAAAAGAGAGAAGCATACAATAGATCAGCATGCACCGCCGCAAAACGTGTACATGATTTGTATAAGGCACTCGACAAGCACGATTAGGATGAGAGGGTGCACAAAACAATCATGTAATAAAAGAATCAAGGAACGAGATCGATTCTTAAGTAACTGTGTTGTTGCGCCAGTGGGTGAGAACTGGAAGTACTAAAATTTGGTAAATTGGCCACTGTTGGCCACACATACAACAACCTCAAAACTGCATGCATCAACTGCGGCATTAAAACACGATATTGTCCAATAAAGGAACTGAATGAGATGGCAGTACTAACCGTGATCGTATTGTAAACGCAGAGCAACACAAGATTAGTATTAAACATGCAGATCTCCATGCAACTTATGAAATATATGACACAAAAATGGGGGAAAGATGCAAAATAAATGAAGAATGGAAAACTAACACGCAACTACCTTCACCAACAGTGTCTAAAATGTATATTGCCGCGGGGATGCATTCACTTTCATGCATATTAATTCTTACATGCGCAGAGCACTTATAACCAAAGCCGGGGTTTTCTCAAGAAAAAAGGCTAAGGAAACAATCCATATTGTTCCATGAACAAATATGTACTTAAGTGTCTATGACGTGAATAGACACAACGAAAGAATCTGCACATTACAAAAAGGAGGGAAAATTAGGCATGTAGCCGGCGGCCGGTGAGATTTCAATCGTGTGCAAGAACAACCTTCGAAAGCACGCATGCAGTAACATGAACGCCATAATAACGCATTCAGTTTTAAGGCGAATGAAACAGCCTTGCAATGAGAGAATGGCATTGCATGACTGTGCAACAAAACACGCACAATGGTGCAAAAGTACAAGAAATCAATATCAACGTTTGTAGTCAGTATTGCACAAAGATGAGAGAAGCTATGAGTGAAGATCCAAGAACGTATTAACCATGCCGAATACTCTTTGACGAGTGTATTTTATTCACGAGGCACCTCCCACGGCATTAAGCGCACACAGACAAATCACTGTCACCGAACTCGTCTCATCAAACAAGTTAACTGAAGCTCGCATTAAAGCATTCTCGGGGCGTTCGATCAGTGTCCACTATTGGCCAACTTGAAGAGAAAAACATGACTTAAAAAAAGGAAATGATTTTACAGAAAATAAATGTTATAAGAAAACCGAGCAACTTAAACGTGTTCCAAGTCACTATAGAAAGTTACACCCATAATAGATACTTTAGTTTGAACTGTCCTGCCATGATGCTGATCGAGAAAGTAAAGAGGAACATCTCGTACAGCTAATACATTGCGCTTCTTATGTTGTCGGCTAATAGACAACAGAGTAACTTACTGCCGTTAGATACTTTTTAATCCAGCATTAAATGAGTATTGAGAAAAGTGAAAATGGAAAGATATGTCGTCGCAGGTCACTTAGCTGATTACGCTCCATTCAAATGAAACTGCTTTTAAGACGCATGCGGACTATTCTTACAGCTGTAACTTCTTGTACAAATAAATTAAAACGCCAGATTATTCAGAACGATTGCTCTGATGTTCTAAGAAAATAAGAACCTTCTTCAGTTGCAGAAAACACTCCAAGGGCATAAAAAATAAGTGTAAACACATTCGTTTAAATTCTTTTTCATAAAATGATTTTTCGTAAAACAGCCTTATCTGTGATAAATTTTAAAAATGATATTCAAGATTTGTCTGATTGGAAACACCTGAGGCAATACGGTGACTCATACAATCCACCAAAGGAAAAAAAAAAACAGTACGTGCTGACGCGGGATTCTAGATCACAGAAAAAGATATTGGCATTCTTCAAGAGGCAATAAACCTATGTGAAATCCCATTGGCTAATAGCCATTTGTTCGTAAATGAAAATACTAATGTTGCCACCGGAAACGTTGTAAAGTGGTCTGATCTCATTTAGCTGTATCCACAACAAGTTAAATCTGTGCAAACAGACTACACTAACATTCATATCCGTGTGTTGAAATGGAATTGGTATTGGAAATATATGGCGTATCCCAAATAGCTGTTTTATACTCTTTCTGATAAACAATTGGACGGTTTCCCTCCGAAAGGGGGGCAAACGTAAACGAACCTCTTGTAAAGTTCATAAAGTAGGCACACAATAAATCGCTTAAGCGGGTGATGTCAAATAATATAAGAATTATTGGCTCACACTACCATTTCAAACATTGGTTTGCAAAAAAGATGAATCTACCGTTGTGACTATCCCCTCCTATCCTTCCTAATTCAAAATATCCCGGGAAAACTCGAGTAACTGACTAAATTTGTGGAAGATTTCGTTAATCACCTTTTATAATCTTTTTTTTCAACACTTTGAACTCGCTGAAGATTTAGCTTAGAGTTCATTTGTGTTAGTCATGTTTAGAAGCGGAAGCTATTCATAAAAGGGGTTCACTGAAATGCCATGCATGAGGATTTTCTTAAAGTAGCTAATTTTTTGAAAAATTCTTTCTAATTGAGACTTTCAAAGCTCGTTTATTCTTCTTTTCTTTTCTTTCCTTTCCTCATCTCGCCTTCTCGTATTTATTTATTACTTTTTTATGCGGTTTCTTTGAGAAAATGTTTTCATCAAAACGGTGAATATCTTCAATGGCGATTTCAAATCAACTCATGAGTCTTA
The DNA here is from genome assembly GCA_014634185.1 of Astreopora myriophthalma. Classification (NCBI taxonomy): domain Eukaryota; kingdom Metazoa; phylum Cnidaria; class Anthozoa; order Scleractinia; family Acroporidae; genus Astreopora; species Astreopora myriophthalma. The sequence goes on along the minus strand of BLFK01000297.1, from coordinate 1,920,308 downwards.
AACAAACCGATAACCAGCCGAAACAGTTCAAATGTTCACCCTTTTGCTTTTTCGAGTGAACAACAGTTATATCAGTTAAGGCTGTTGGTATCGTGTGTTGTTCATCAAGACCTGAACTACATTAAGGTTCCAGTATGTTCAACCCTCAGATCGTTTTTTGTGTTCTCTCCGCTTACCTTCAACTTGCTTTGGGGTAAAAAGCAACACACCGCATAGCAACGCGAAAGTTGCTGTGAAGAAAATCCCCATTACTCTGGTGTTTAACCAAACGCTATGCTCTGCCCCTAGAGGGTTCTCCTCTTATGCATTAACTGATCATTCAGTGCCGGAAACGTCTATTTGATGTGCAACAATCATTGCTGACGTCATTGGGGGTAATTCTTAGCCGAATAACTCAAACAATACTGCAGTATACATACAGCTAACTTTACCGTAAATGGCCTTTAGAAGAAAAGCACTAGAATATGAAGAAATTTTCTTAGTATACTTAAACCTAGGAATACCAAGCAAATGAACGCCTTTTGCTTATTTATTTGCTCATTTATTCGTTTACTTATTTATTTACTGCACAATAAATGACCTACGACTACGGCCACTAGTGCAAAGCACAAAACAAAAACTTTCAAGCCGCCTAAAAAAGATACCGTGACAGGGTCATAGCTAGCTTTTCGAATTGCTTCAAGGCCGCATCATAAACAGTTTGTTGTTTCAACAATTCTAAAAGCTACTGGCATTAAAAAGGTCATTCACAGGCTAACTACGCCTCTGTACAATATATACAATCCTCCAACTACATTGAGTGAGAAAGGATACTAAGTGATCACGTGCGCAAGGCGTGATTGTAAAACACCACTAAGCTATAAAAGAGCAAAGACAAAGGAGAAACGCCCATTCGCCCTTCGATAAACATGGAGAACGGACAGAATTTTCAATCTGTGGCAATTCCGTTTACAAATTGTCATTTTGAAATCCGGAAGGCAACAAAGGCGGATGTAACCTCCATAGCTAATATGATTAAGGTAAATTCTGTTCTTTTTTATTCACGCTTCGGATGCCATAATAGAGTTTTAGATTTCACATCCATGAGAGAGTGTATTTTTTGCTAAGCATTTGCCCAAAGGTCTGGCCCTGTGGTCATTATCCAGTTGTTGTAATACGCGTGGTGAGATTTCCGTATTGCTTGATGTATTAATGACTATACTCACACTTCGTGTATAGCTAAGTATGGGAACGTACGAAATCCGATGCAAATGTTTAACTTAGATTAGTATCACCCAACTAGTGGACTAATGCAAATCCTGCATTTTTATTGGCTACGCTACTAGTGGACTATTAGCAATAGTCCTCGAGTAGCGAAAAGCGTGACACTTTCTTACGTTTTATTCCCAATAAATATTCCTTCAACTTGCATTTGCTACCTTTATTATTGCCTTTACTGTGCGACTAGTCGGGTGATACTAAAACAATTAGACCCTTCGCCCTTAAGGTCCACGGGTCAATAGCCCATTCGCTTCGCCTCATTTCACATACATATATTTAGGCAGAACCTTCTTTTTTTTCAGTGAAATTGTCACAGAAGATGATGAGACTTTTTATTTTCTTATTTGGTGCATAGACGATACTACATTTATAATATAAAATTAAATATAAGTAACTTGTAAATTCTGAAGAGCTGATATACAAATAATAGAATAGTGCCTATTTGACCAAAAGAAGGGTTTTCCACAGAATATGCAACGCTTTTTTCAAATCTTGAACTCGATGGCAGTGCCGTCTTAAGCAATTAGAAGGAACTTGCTTTAAGGCAAGGTAATGCAAGCTAATGTGATTGAGCTCCTATCCCTAGTTACATGTTCTCAGAAACGTGTGGGAAAATGTCAGGTTTCATTGATCGTGACTACCTGAACGCTTTGAAGACTTCACGTTATTTTACTTCACTTAATCGAAAGCAGAAACATGTAAAGCTGATCGATTCAGACTTACTCAGGCTCCCAATACGCTATTAAATGATTAAGTTCTTTTTTACTATCAAAATTTAAAGTTATATTCAAATGGAACACCTTGTTTAATTTCACAGGGCCTTGCAGAGTATCTAGGAGACGCCAACAAATTGAAAATAGGAGAGAAGGGTGGGTAAATATTAGGATATTAAAGTGAACAATTTGCTGTATCCCGTTTTCCAGGCAATGCGTTAAGGCGGGGGTAAACATGAAAGCCATTTTTCCGCTGCATAAAATGGGTTTAGTGCAAACATCTCGTTCGTGTTTCAAGCATTGCCAATTTTGGATGATTTGGGGGTATATTTGGGAGGAGGTAGTTTTTCTCAAAAGAGACGTAAAATTTTGAGAGATAAGTAGTGAAGATTTAATGTAGTTTAAAAATTAGAATTACTATTTGAAGTTTGAAATTAGTATATGCACACCCAAACAGTCCCCGTACCAGGCTGGGGTGCTCTTGGGTGGGGGTCAACTGTGTGTTAGCGCTTCAAAAACTAATTTTCTTCCGTTTATCCCTTCTCTAAACCTCTTAAAATTTCATTCAAATTCAATTGTACCCCCGCCACCAGGGATTTGAACTGGATACGCATGATAACAAGGGAAAATAACGAGAGAGAACAGAACATTCCTCACACATACCCTTTTCCATAGGTAATATGTCTCAGGTTCTTTCTAGATCGACTCCCAGGCTGTACAGATCCCAATTATCCTCTCTTGAGTCGATCTAAAAATAACTTGAGACATATTACCCGTTGAAAAAGGCATGTATGGGGATGCCCTCTCCCCCCCCCCCCCC
>BLFK01000297.1:1866713-1917505 GCA_014634185.1 Astreopora myriophthalma | reverse complement strand
GATGAAGAAAAAGGCTGGCGATATGCGTAGTATCCTGACTCTGCTAAAGGACGTAAAGGAATAAACAGTCGTGATCTACCACCCATTTAGTCACAATGACAAATTGTATACAGTGAAGAATTTCACTTGGGTTAGAGCGATTTTCACTTTACAAGCATAAAACCTACAATAAAGTAATTGCTTTGTCTCTGTGTCTGTGACTGGCACCACGGGAAAAATCACAGTATTGCTATTTTATTAGTTGAGAAAGGGGCACGTGATTTTGGGGGTAAATCGCGAAGCAAAACCAAAGCAATTACAAAATTACGGCTCTACATCCCACCGCTGAAATCACTCTGACTAAAGCTTCCTTGATATGTTTTTCTAGAGCTTCTTCGCGACGGATTTGGTGACGATCCATATTTCCACTGTGTCGTGGCTGAGGAGGTTGCGCTAAATTACGGTGGAAGTGATGTAATTGGAAAGGAGGGCAACGTTACAGATGATGGAGAAGGTTGTTAATTCGTTGACTTGTTTCTGGCCATTGTATGTTTTCTTGAGTCAACTAGTATTACTGAGTGACGAAAACTTGAGAAAGAGGTGGGATGGAAGTCATATGGTAGTAATATGAAGAACCAAGAAGAGATATTTTTGTCAGTTGGTGCCGCAAAAACTACTACGTAATCCCAAGACTCCAAGCATTTTTCAATAGTCTCATTTCTACAAAGAAGAAAGGTTGCTTTCAGAGCCCCTGGACGTTGATTGGTTGGTTGGTTGATGATTGATTGACTGATTGATTGATTGATACTTCGCCAACCGTTGCTCTTGTTGTTTCCTTTTAGATCCTCCTCCTTGTAAGAGAGTTCGGTTGTCGAATACTGAGTGTAAGAGAGTATTAGGAGTTGGCATCTACTACTTCACTTACTCAACATGGGAGGGGCCAATGCTTTATGTCGAGGATCTTTTTGTCATTCCCAGTGCACGCAGTGAGTAAAGACCACGAAAAGAACAACAACAATAAGATGATCTTACTTATCAAGTTATGACAAGAATTTTGGTTCCAAACATTTGCGATTTTTAACAACAAATGCCGTTCAAAAGAACTCGAAAAAAGAACACAGTGTTTGGCTGTAGATTCCGATTAGGTTTATGAATGTAGTTACTTGCAAAAGTAGTCGCTCAGACATGGCATCTTAAATTAAAGTCAATTATTATTTTACTTAGGTCAAGGGATAGGAAGGTCATTGATGGCGACCATGGCAAAGGTAAAGTAAAACATGTAGACAAAAAGTCTAAAAGCCTCATCGCGAACAGCGGAGGTTTCTGTCAATGTACTGCCAATGTCCCTTGTTTTTAACAGTTTATCATCGTCATCATCAGCATCATTATCATCTTCTTCTTCCTTTTATTTCCATGTACACTTCTTCTAGTTCTGTCTCTAATATGACTACATCGTCGTCATCATTAGCATCGTTAGGTACTCGTATCGTCATCATCAATCATTTCCTTCCTTTATCTTTTTCCAAGTCACACTTCCCCAGTTCCTCTACCAATTTTCTATTGTCTACATACAGCAAATTGAGCGTAGAGTAATAATGCTACACTACCCTTCCACTCTTTAGATTGCCAAGTCACGTGACTGCTGTCGCATGCAATGGGTTTCTCCTTCCTCAAAAAGACCCATGGAATTTTACGAGAAACTGGGTGCCTCAAGTATGACGAACTGCACCCTGTTCCGCTTAGGAAGGAGCGGGATTGAAGAGCTATGTTCAAAGCGGCAAAAAAAGAGCGAGGAGAAAAAGAAGAACATAAATTCCGCTAATCAAGACGTTTAGTTTTAGTCGGAAAGGATAGTGGTTATGGAGACCTTAGAAACAAAACTGGAATAGTCGCCGAAAAGCCACCAGATGAGTCCACTGCCAACTTTGACAATACATGATTCTAGGACCAAACGTGTCATTGGTTCGACCGAGTCTTCATTTCTTTGTCAACTCGGAGGGTTGATCTGTAGAGTTATACCACAATTTATCTCTGTTTCTCTCTCAGTTAAAGTGATTTGATAATTGTCTCTGACAGTCGTCAGAAATGAGACCTTCAGTTTATAATGGTTGCAATGTCCATGTTTATTATAAACCGGTTGTCGTTACGTTAACGAGAAAAGCGTATGAAATTACACTCTTTTAGAGACTTTAAATCTCTCATTTCATCTCCTGATGTCTGTTATTTAACCATTACCTTGTTAGATCACTCTCATATTGTATCAAACAAGTTGCCAGTCAGCTTTGAAGCGTGCTGAACAGCCATTGCCGAAATTAAGCGCGTTACTGCGTAGCCTTAAGAGGCAAACTGATCTTGTCATTTAGTCCCCGCACTGGCAAATACTTACCCTGCGAGCTTAAAAGCGATAAAGAAAGATAAGAGACGAGAATTCAGTGCTCGCAGGGTAGCAAATACTAAGTTGATGGATCTATAGTGATGAGAAGAGATTAGCCTTCTGTATGCAAGGTGATTGACGAAATAAATTTCCGTTTAAGCATCCTTCAACCTTCTTTGTGCAAACAATTGAACTCTAATTTAGAGAGCTGGCCGAAATTTTGAAAGGTTTATACCGAATAGCTTTCTACACCAATTGATAAGGCCTTAATTGCTTCGTTAAGCTATTTGAGGTAGATGCCTTCCGCAGGACGGATGCCAAATTGAATACTAAGCTAATTTTCTCTTGCGTAAAATGTGCATAAATTGGTCGGACAAACTAATAGTCAAGGAGCCTAATACACGAAAGAGGACAAAATATTGCTGCGTAGTTTCCCGTTGTTTCCATGACTTCTAGATGATTTATTTGTTGATTTGATTTTATTCTGGATGATTTAATTGTTTTGTTTTCTTGTTTTTTTTTACTTAAGAGTGATGTTCGCAGGCCGAGACTATCCGATCCAGCTACCCAGTTGAGAAACAGGTGTTTCTCATATTTGTTGTACTTAAAGAGAAGAAAAATAAACGATCCACTGTCTTAATTACAATTCAATGCCGTAATTGCTTGGTTATTGTTGGTAGATAACTCTTCAATCTGTCGTTTTCTTCATCCAACGCTTTTCGGCAAACATTTCAGTTTTAAGCAGAGAGAACGATATATCACCACTTAAGGTTTATAGGGTGATAAAAGCCAAATACAAAGAGATAAAGAACATTGACCATTTTATTTTAATTTTCAAGTAATTTCCAATAATTTAGATGTGCTCGTTTTCTCAAAAACGAGCACGTCTCACACACAAAAAAGGACGTTTTAAAATTGAAATGTTTCTTGTTAAAAGTTCCCCAGAGGGGGCAGAGAACAAAATGGCGCAAACTTCAAGGTAGAGTCAAGTTATATACAGACTAAAAGATCCCAAATTTATAATTTCCCGTCCTTTCAGAATAGTTCGGTAATTTCACATAAATGCTTTACTGTGAACAACAGTAAAGCGGAAAACGCCCTCGACAGAGTAAGGAACATCACCGTAAAGATAACGGTGGTTTCTGAAAAACGGAAGTTTTTTCATCTTCAGTCTTTTCGTCAGTAAAAACCGACAAAAGAAGTTCATTTGTGTGCTGTCCAAGCCTCGACCAGTTTTACCTGTTTTTCCGTCCATTTACACTCATTTAAGAAGTTAGTCCCAAAGAGGCCCAACATTATGACACGGGGTCAGCACCATCAAATTCAAATTGCCTTAAATGTCTCTAAATAAATTGTGAAATGCTAACGCCGCTTGTTTTCCAATTCTCTCTATGAAAATCAATAGGGGCGGTGTAGTTCAATTCAAAAAGTGAGATGTACAACACGCCTGTCTAGTATACTATTGACCTTGATGAAGCAAAGGTGTGTGTTTCCTCCTCGAGGACTGTTTAGTTAATCTCCAAGGATACACATACACCCAAACTGACATCACATTGGCTATTGGCAGGCTTTAAAAGGAGTCAATGAAATCATGACGCCAGTTGTGTCCTGTCAAGAAAATTTAAATAGCGAGGCACCATAAGGACCTGCCGCTTTAAATATCAGGTAAGCTTACATCTCACTTGAACGATCTCTAAACGACTCATTCAAGTTATACTTTGGTAGGTAAACAACGATAAAGGGGCAAAAGTATTACACTAATTCTAAAAGAGAAACAATTTAATCAATCTGCGCGTTTGGACTCTTGAGTAATCCGGCCAACTTTCTTCAAGATTGCGGTCTGTACAATCAGAGAAGAGTTCCTGAAGAAAGTCTACTGTAGAAGATGCATTTGTGGAAAGTGAAGTACAAAATTTTAGCATCAATCGGGTAAATAAGGGAAATTGGCGACCGTAACCAACAAATTAAAAACACTGGCGTTTAGACTGTTGGCCCTTCGTTAGAGGAAAGCAGGGAATTATCCGTTTGCATGGGGCTTTTTATGTCTAAAGGTACTATCTGAAAAGTATATGCCTCCCTGAAGTAGACGAACTGATCATCTGTCTGTAAGACAAATTTGCGCGAAATAGATAAGGTTCTGTACTGTTTTGCGATTGTATAATTGGGTGTGTTTGGCCGAAAAGATCCTAGCTGCAATGTGGTTATTGGGCAGTAATTATTGCGATGTTGCTCGATTTTTGCTGCTCAATAATTAGGTTTTACATTTAACAATTATTCAGGCTCAGTGAATATTGGCAGAAGTACACAACCAGAAGTCTTGATCTGTCTCACTTGGCCTTGGCCCATCAGTTTACGCCGGGTATTATCTTAATTTAGAATGGACTTCCCACCAACCATAAATGGCCAATCAGATTGGGCCTGCATATAATAACCACAACGCGTCTCATTGGTCCGCAACCAAGAGCCGCACAAGGGATCGCTCGTGCTAAATGCAAATCATGGCACAAATCTAGCAGCAGCCGTTCTAAAAATAGATAATACCGGAAAGTGATGGGTAGCATTCCACTTTTGGGTTATGGACTTCTCTGTGATATTGGTGAATATTTACCGAGACGTAGTCGAGCTAAATATTCACCAATATTCACTGAGCTTGAGGCGAATAATTGTTTTAGTATAATTTTCAGCGGTGAATGCCAAGAAAGTGCAAAACAACATGCTAAAACACGATAAAACAGGTGCGAAAAGTGCTTGCTTACCTTAGCAGCCGCGCCTCCAAAATGTTATATTCACCGGGTAGCGTGATAAATATAACACTGAATTCTTATATTCACCGATGAAATTTATACTAATTATTAATATAGAGTATTACCGTTTGTCTCAAGACGTGGCACTTGAGATGTAGATCGCGACGTTTTAGACTGCTTACAGCTAGTCTTCATCAGGTGATGAGGTCGACTGTTTACGCTTCACCATTTGTATCACGATAGTCAATCCTAAATGCCCCACTAACAGCCGACCATCGTGATACAAACGGTGCGGTGGAGCGTAACTAGTCGAGTTCATCCCCTGATGAAGACTAGCAGTAAGAAGTCAAAACGTCGCTTTCTACATCTCAAGTCGTCGAGACATCATCGTCATCATCATCATCATCATCATCATGAGACAAACGATAAAACTCGGTATTACTAGTAATAGTAAACTCTCAGGCTGCTCCCGCTGTTTTAAAGGGGCTCTGTCGCGCTATTTTGGCCTCACTGTGGAATGCTAAAAAAAGGTCTTTAAGTCAGTGAAAACCCAAAATAATAATACAGATTGTTTGTTGAAGACGACGTGACTGCACTGATCGAGACTATTTACTGTCTTCTGTTATTATGGATAGCAAGGATGGAAACGGATTGCATTTTGAAAAAAATAGCCATAATTTTTCAAATTTTCGCACTTGATCTTGAAGACGTGGCCAAAATGTACTATGGGTTGAGTCTTGCTGCACAAAAAATCGTTTGATATCTTCCTCCTAAACTTAAAGGAATATTATGGGCACAAGTAAAAGTCATAAAGAAGGATTACTATGTTTTGGTCAGCAAAAGTTCCTTGACAGAGCCCCTTTAAGCAACAACGCCGGTATATATTCTCTTTGTTATGATTACCTACTCTTGTGTAAGCCTTAGCATTTGAAATATTTCTCAGCTTGTCATATTGTAATCAAGGCCTTTTCTACCAGACACTACTCATGAAATGCGTTGTCGAACAATTTAAATTCTTATCTCACGATGATGACGATGATGATGATGATGATGATGATGATGAAGTCTCGACGACTTGAGATGTAGAGTTTTAATTCTGTGTAGGTGTAGTCTCAGGAAGTAAAAAGCAGGCTCAATATTTCGAAGGTCCAGCAGGAGTATGAGAGCACCGACAATTTGATATTTTATCCCATTCAATGAATATGAACAACGTTCAAATTCCATGAGGGTCTCAGTTGCGGACGCTTCCCGGCCTTTTCTTTCAGTGCCGGATCATGTTGAGTACATGTTTGCATGGATTTCATCGTTAATGTTCAAGCTATAAAGGACCATAAAATACTTATAGCCTGAAAACACAACAGTCATTCATAGATGCAGATGTCCACTTTCCTAAAAAATAAAGACATCAACTCCCGTTGGAGATGTGCACGTGTGTCCCAGAGGGTTTTCCATAGAACGCGGCATAGACGACAATTCAACGATAAGAACGCTACTCAACTAAACGTTAACCTACGCACCAACAATGTTTCATACAATTGAACTGCTGATATGAAATGATTTGCCGTTTTGACAGATAATTGCAGTTTAACGTTAATGGAGAAACTTAAGCAGTTACAAAGAAGCCCGGAAAAAAAAAATCCAGGTTTGACGAGGACTCGAACTCATGACCGCGCGATTTCATACGTTCTCTATCACACATTCGCCGGAGCAGTCCTTTAGCTCTTTCACACCCTTATTCTCATTGGTCCCTGCGCCCTGTAGCTGCTTTTGTTATCCGTGCTAGGGGCATTGTTTGAGTTGCATCATCTATTGTTTTGTTCTCCAATCGCAGACCCCGTCTGGAGAGCTACAGGCTCTCTCATTCGTCTGTCATGGGTTTGAATCAGTCCCATTCAAGCCGGTATTTTTTTCCAGGATTCTCTGCAACTGCTTAAGTGGCTCCATTGACCGCGATGATCACTTTAACTTCAAATCACTCCTTTAATTATTCGCCACAGGCAAAAAACAAGGTCTTGGTACGATGGGCCTCGGAGCAAGTCACTGCGTGGGGGTCTGGGCTCCAACAGATGTATCATTAACCACTATGGTGTTAGCCATTATATTCATGATAGCCACAGTTCCTGGAAACCTGATGGTCATCTTAGCAGTGTTGGTGGACCCTAACAAAAACCTGCGAAGTCCGTTCACGTTTCTGATCGCCAATCTCGCTTTGACAGACCTCATTGTGGGTTCCTTAGTGGAGCCGTTGTCTATTAACACCCATTATCGAGAATCAAAAGGTCTTTCTATAAGCATGTCATGGTTCTCTCAGTCTGTATATTTTCTCTGTTGCACAGCTTCCCTCTTAAGTTTGGCTGCTCTGACCGTTGATCGCTACTTAGCGATCACAAAACCTCTCTGGTATAGAGCCAATGCTAATTACAAGCGAGTAGGCCTCGCTGCCGCCACAGTCTGGATCTTATCCTGTGCCTTTACTTCTCTATTCTTTTTCGTTGGTTTTGTCACATACGCGTTTGCGTTCGCTAACATCACTATGTTCTGTACCATCTTCATTTTCATCTTTTCCTATGTGCGTATTTTCCAGTATGCCAAAAGCAAGATCGCCTCTATCGATTCCCTGACTGACGGGCAATCAGAGCAGAACAAAGCGCGTCAGCGCGCCATGGAGATGGAAAACAGACTCACCAAAACATATTTGCTCATGCTTGGGATCTTTCTGTCCTGTTACATTCCCTCTTGCGTCATGATCTACTTCATGAATCTCTGCCAGACTTGCAGTTGCGAACTCATTCACTGGCTCAGAGATTTTCATTTTGTGTTTATCACCATCAATTCGCTCATTAACCCTTTCCTCTATGCTTTTCGTCTGCCCAACTTCAAGAGCGCTGTTCTGCGCATCCTCCGTTGCACATCCCGAGTGGCACCAGCACCTTTGCCCCGTGGCATCCTTCACGCCCCCCCGGCCAATGGAACGAACTCGAACCAGTCCACCGGAGTGACCGCTGATCGTGAGCAAGATTGGAATGTAAGGATATATGCTACAACAAGCCAGACAATTGGACATCTCCCGTCTATTGCATAGGTTGTTGATTTAGTTTGATATTCCCCAAGAATGTTTTTCTTTTTGTAAATTCCTCTCAGTTGTTTAAAGAACGCATAAACCTATCTCGTGAATTAGTTGTTGGAGATGTTTTCAATTCATCGTTGTAAAACCCAAACCAAAGATATTGCTATGGTCAATTCAAACAGAAGCAGGCAAGCAAATGAACCAGGCAGAACTGATACGAAGACGTAGCTAGTCTCAGCTGCGTTTGGGTTCCTTTTGATTAGGTGACAAACTGCGGCTGAAAACAGTTCTTCTAGGTCTCTAAAATGTGCACTGAAAATAACCTTTATAAGTCAATATTAAATTAAAAACTGAAAGAAAAGCAGAGTGAAAGCACAAGCACACGCATAAGTGTAAGCATAAGACCAACACGAAGCTATGAAAAGTCTTAAGAACTCAGTATACCACCTTAATCGTAGTTCAAGTCCAGCTCAGAAGAAAATGTTGGTCTTATCATGATTGTTCTGAGAAGAAAAGTTTCATTTAAGGAACTCTACCCGGCCGATGGATAAGGTAGAGGCACAAGCGCTCACTGTGAACTGTGTGAAGAGTGGTGTTTGATTCACGGGATATTTCTCCACTAAATAATACTTGCACTAATTTGAAGGGAATGTAAATAATAAGTGTAGCGAGCTTAGGTGAAGAGAATTAAATGTTGTTAATAATAGTTCTTTAAATTAAGGTGTCCCGTAACTGACAAAGTTCTTTAAAGTAAAGTATCCCGTAAAATGACAAAGGTCCACGACAGTATCAAAAAGCCCAAGTCGATAGTAAAAAGGTCAACGGGGGTAACAAAAAGCCCACGGCAAAAGCAAAAAGCTCATGGCAAGAGAGAAATCTCCGGGGTTATCATCATGGTGCAATGCTCTGGCTTAAATGTCCAGAGGTACCACTACTGGTTATCTTTTTGTAAGCAACGTTTAATAGCCTAACGGGAGAATCATTTTTTTGTTTAGCAAATGCGCTACGCAAACTTTGCATCTTCGTGTACTGCAATGCGCACCATATGGAAGACAATGACTAAACTTTCATAATCGTTCACATTTTTGAGTGGAAAGGAAAAGAACTGCGATTAGGAAACATTCTTTCTAGTTGCCGACATTTCTCTCCCTCATTGCCTAGTCGGCGTGAGGAAGGCCTGTCAAGGACCGGTAGCTGAAACCAGCAAGATTCGCGGAGCGAAATCTCGGGATCCATTGTCATGATACAACGCTCAGGCAACTTCCAGAGGTACCAATACTGTTTATTTTGTTGTTGTTGTTCATGTGTTGCGTCTGCGTTTGCGCTTGCGAAAACACCCTAGAACCTCCCCAGAACCAGCTCGTGCAGGCCTTAGAGACCTGGCCCCAGTTGTTGAAGAGGTGGATAACGATATCCATCGGATAAGAACTAGCAAATCCAATTGACTTATCCAGTAGATAGCGCTATCCACCCTTCGAACAACTGGGGCCTGGCTCGAGGACCAACTAAGCGCTTGGTATCCACGCCGCTTCCCTTCCGCTTAGAGACCACGCCAAATATCCTCTGATTGTGTTGCTTTGGTTGGGAAAAAATGGCGTTTATTTCGGACATCCTCGTTGCTGGGTTTGTATTACTAATCAAGGATTTGTTTCGATCAAAATGATGGTTAATTTTCCTCTTTGAGCCATCGATGAACCATCATTTATTTAATTAAACAGGGATCTGGTCTGATCTGAAATAAGCTTTTCTTCGTCTAATTTCCTTCGAAATTGAATGACACGTAAACTTAATTCACCAATAGACTCGTTTACGATTTAAAGGAATATTAGCTGTAGCTTTAGAGGACCCAATTCAGATCTTGACATGACTGCTCTTTACACTACTCTTTGCAACTGCGAGTCGATCGACGGTGTGGTGAGGTTGACGAACGGATCGATTTTGTTTATCGATTGATACATGAGAGGCCCTAGGCCTGTCAACAAGCAACTTGGATAACCTAGCGCTAGGGCCAAAGATTTCCCCACAGCTCCCTACGTTAATCATACATGCATATTCCTGCTAACCCTTTTCAAAAAATAACGAGTTTGAATAGAGGTTTGCAAGGAATATGCATGTATATATAATATTAATGTAGGGAGCTGCATGGAAATCTTTCCCTCTGGGGTCTGAAGCAGGAGGGTAAAAGATGGCCCAGTTTTACTTTCATGAACAGTGTTATCCTGCCACCTTGGACAACTTTGTGTGCTTGATAACTGCCAGCATTGCAAACACAATGGAAACCACCAAAAAGTTGTCCCAGGTAGGCAAGTTGTCCCTAGCAGAGCATTTTTAAGGTAGCTAGGGTTACCCTAGGGCTAGCTGCACTAGGGTTACCCTAACCCTAGTGCCAGGGTAACCCTACATTTAGGTAGCTGCCTTGTAAACATGACAATGAAAAAACTAAGGACTGTGCAAGTGCTAGGGCAACCGACTCTTTCTAGGGTAACCCTAGCACTAGAGTAACCCTACCTGCTTGTAAACAGGGCCTAGGCAAGGTAAAATTGTATTTCCCTGGGGAAATTGGCATTGTCCAACATAACTGATTTAAGGTAAATTTTTGTCTGAGTAAGAGGTTATCATAATTATCAGTTGTTGCTTGCACAATTGCATGTATTTAGTTTAGACAGTCTTTAGCAGTACGTATTAAACAGGGCCGAGTTGTTTGAAACAGGGTTAGCGCTAACCCTGGGTTAAGTCCAATTAAAACCTATTGGTTGTCATTGTATTTAATCCCAGTTTGGCACTAACCCTGCTTCGAACAACCTGGCCCAGGGTCCTAAACTGGTGGGTACCACTGTCGTCTTGCACTGTTTGGGTATTTCTGGCTTTATTCTGTTCCAAACAGGGTCACAGTTTACAGTCAAACCTGGTCAAGCATACCCCCAGATCCTAATAATAAAAAGATCATTTGAGATTTGAATGCGTTAATCAATTCGGAACATGACCCTTATAATCAAGATGGTGTTGGGTTCCAAGTGGTTGTGGACAAGTTAAGTTGTTATCAAAAGTAAAAAGTGCTGATTGAGACTGTAAATACTGTAAATAAAACTAGAGCTCAACAATCGTAACAGAAATTTAATGCAGTGTTTCTTTCAAGCTGCCAATGGTTGCTTGTAATGGAATCCTATATCTCACAACGGTCATATTACAAAACTATTTGTACATTCACATTTCAAATATTCCAGTTATTAATAGAATCTTGGGAGGGGGGGGGGGGTACAATTGACCTGGTTTGACTGTAAGCCCTTATTATATAGCAATCGGATTGTACACCCAAACATAGGTGCATGCTCATCCTACGGTATCTCTATACATTTAGAAATTTGGATTGCTTTAATGGATTTCTCCCTTTTTTTACTCCAAAGCTTTATATGTAACCACCAGTATCGCTGATAATGCAGTGTTCTTTTTTTCAGTACATTGTTGATAAATGCCTGTGCTGTGTTGAATTTCAAACTGTAAGTAATAAAATATACCAACAGGGACTTTGAAATATAGAGTTCACAGTTTTACAGCCATTGCATACAGTTCACACTAAGTAAATAATATTGCTGGGATGATACCATTAGTGCGTGACACCTTTGCTTGAAAACTTATCACAGATCTACTGTAACTATATGATGAGGTGCTTGGTGTAACAAAAGATATTCTTGAATGGAACCCACTTACTAATGTGTGGAAAAGAACCTTGATACGACAAAACCACAATATATAATGGACTAAATTTCCCTGGCAGTCCCTCAGCTTTTCATTACGTTAAAGCAAGGTTCGACTGTTACTGGCCTCGTATGTAATAAGAGCTCTAGAGCTCATTCATTATCGTTGTCATGCATTCCTTTATTAGCAAAAAGAGAAATCCCACTGACTCATTTGGAGATGAAAATGAAGAGCCCTCACTTGGTAATCTCATCAATATATTTGTCTCTAAAATAATATTTTCCTGGGCCAAGTTGTTCAAAGCAGGGTTAATGCTAAACCAGGATTAAATACCATGACAACCTGTAGGTTTTAAACAGTGCTAAACCTGTTTCGAACAACTCGGCACTGGGGAATTCTTGTTTTAACGCAATGCAACGTGTACTGGGCTTCTTAGCTGCCATGATTTGCTAAAGCAAATGTGTGAGATTTTCATCATAATCATACTTCTGGTTTTGTGAAGATGTTTAGCAATTCTTGATTACTGCCAGTTTCAAAGTGTTGCTGAATGAAGAGGGCTGACTGACTCCTGGAGAAAGCTTTAACCATTTGATGCCCCAGAGGTCCCCCATTGAAAAGTAAAATTGTATGGTGTCATCCAGATTAAAATCTATAAAGTCACTCTTGGGAGTGAAAGGGTTAAATACAGCTATTGTTTACTGGTCATATTGTGTTAACAGAATGATATACAGTTCTGCCAAGGACCTACTGTGGTCTAAATTTTGGGATCCAATCTCAAACAAGTATGCAGAAGTTGAATTAAATAAGGCTTAAGGTGAATAAATTTGTTGTCAGTATTGAATGCACTGGAAAAAATGGAATGTTTAATAGATGAGCCCAACTCAATGATTGATGTATAGAAATTCAAAGAATTTTATCTTTTGTAAAGGAAATGCAATTTCTATTGAAGAACATATTAACTTAAAGAAAGAATTCCTTTCATCTGCTGATCATTATTGGATCTTTTCATTAGGTGAAAAGTTCAAAGAATTTCTCCTTAACCTAAGATACTTCAGGATTTTCATTGGTCTTTGGAACATTGTTATGATGGTATTCATGATTGTGTAAGTATGATTGACAATATATGCGTGTAATATATGTCCAATCTAATTGAACTAATTCAACTACGAAAGTAGTTTTATTGTATTTAACGCATTGTAAGTTTATTGTAAGTATTATATTGTATTTAGTTTGTTGTAATTATGTATTGTAAGTGGGTTTTTTGTAAGTAATGTATTGTAATAGTTCATTGTAAGATATCGTTAAGCGTTAGGCATAAAATTGTAACATTTTATTTACAAATTGTAGCAAAAAAAATAAAAAATTTCCCAAAAAAAAATGATCAACAATATTCCCACTACAAGTTTGTTAACAAAACCACATAAGACACCTTCCTGGCCCAAGTTGTTTGAAGCAGGCTAAGTGCTAAATTGGGACAAAGATAATACCATGACATCTTAAGGTTTTATCTGCACTCATGCCAAGGTTAGCATTAGAGCTTCACACAACTCGGCCCTAGGGTTTCTGACTTGCAAGTGAATGGCCACACCTAAGAAATGCAGTAAAGCACTAATAAGAAGAGAGAACAAAGTTTTAGCCACTTCTTCAAGAGAGTCCACTGTTCACTGTGCCTAATCTGTCACACAGAACATGACATTTCTTAAATGATTTTGCATTTGACAAGAGAGCTAATTGTGACAATTCTGTCTCAAGCTTCCTTTTTACTGTTTCAGATTGTTTGGTTCATGATGGAATCTCAGTATCATTCACTGTCAAGCTGCAGATACATAACAGAGGCAAGGTTCTGATTTTGGGCAGTCAAGATAGTCTAAAATTATAGTAAAGTACTTTTGCTGTTAAACAAGAGTAACGTCAAACATCTTGGGTCAGTACAAAATTGCAGTTCTAATGAAATGTTGGGTTGCAACTGTGGTATGACTAAAAATATTAGAAGGGTTTTCAGACAGGTGTATGTAAATAGTAGTATGACAATGAAAGTCTTCTCTTTTTTGTACAGAATTTCCTTTTTTCTGCATTGTGTTTCCTGAAAACTGCATTTCTCTTAAAAGCCAATCAGAATCGAGAAATTTTTTCATGTATATTATCAAAGGTAAAACAAAGTGCTTATTTATCTTAATGCACAATACCTCTCTGAACTATAAATACTGCTCCCCTTGAGACAAAATTGGAACTGAAATACATGCAGTTATATGCAACTTGTTTTCAAGTCATTAATTCAAGTGTTTAAGGACATATCCAAATGCGGTTTTTATTGAAGTGCTTATTTTAACTTTCACAAAATGTACTTTGGCTTCCATTCAGTCGTGTAACATCAATAAAGATAGTCGAGAGGTTTTGTTTCATGAGCTTTAGCTTTCTTAGATCTAGGTCATGTTTTGATTGATTTCAAATCAGAACCGAGAGGGATGCGGGAGCTTCTTGGAAATTTTCCAAGAAAATGCTGTGATCTTGCATGCCAAGCACTTGCGAAAACGTAATGCAATTAAAGTCCACTAATGAGACATCCAAGTTGTTGTTGCTTTTTGTATTCAACATCCCCCATTGCTGCAGGACTGCCCTACCCAATGCCACGTGTACACAAAGACAGCACTAGAACAGCACAACTGTGTGCGACATTAAAGAACCCACACTGTTCGAAGAGTAGCAAACATGGTAGTCTATCATTCTTTTGTGGGAAGGGGGTATCTGTGGAATCTACTGGGCGTTTACTTATGATTGTGAACTGCAACTTTCGCCTTACACGTAAAGCAGTCTGGCAAAGTCGCCCAGAGTGATGAAGCCGCGCTTTTGAGTATGTAGCGATAGAGAATGCGCAGTTGAATATGCATGCTACATCACCAACTGCATTATCGTCATGAAACCAAGCAAAGTTATCCGTTGCACCCCAAGCAGTCGGTAAAATTGTGTACAGATTTGTGTACACGCTCTCCTGAGCGCGCACGCGCTTGATGAACTTGCAACGCAAACTGGGTACAGCGCAAGCGCAAACCAAATCAGGCACACCAGCTCTTGATAATTCAAACAAAAGCCTCACGGGAGTACTTTCTATTAGCGACGGTTCCTTTCAGTACTTTACAATATAAAATCTTTAGATCCTTCCATTTTACAATGAGTAATGTCAAGATAGAGGGTGGTTGTAAACAGTGCAAGTTAATACAGTATGCGACACCAATACAGAGGTCAGAATTATTTCAAGTAATACCTCACAAAAGATCCCACCTTAATTTAACGGCAACGATAAGTTGGAAATACATGTAGAAGACCTTCATATATGGGTACATGTACCACACAGCATTGGGGTCAGCATTATATGATCATTTGATTATGGTATATTCTATATGTGTATCATTTAAACTAATTTTAAAACAATCTATGGTTGTTGATATAAGCTACACATGGCAATAACGGTTAAGTTGCCACATGTATCATCTAATTCTAGAGAACAGGTTGAGCTCCGATTTCGATTCCTGTAAAGAAGAAGAAAGTTATGTCAACATTGTTACAGAAAATACTGCAAAATCGCTGATCTTTGCGGAAACACACAGCCAAAACATGAAGCAGTCTGTCACAAATAAAAAACCACGATAACGAATAAACTCTATATCATTTGCGTGGTATAGTCTCAAATCACCGATGGAATCTTGAATACTAAACTAAAGTAAATATATTGTGTGACACTGAGCCTGTCAAATTAAACCATTCAAGGCTTCACGTCATACGCCGACTGAAGTCCGTAAAGTCTCGATCTGTCTCATTTGGTCTTGGCCCAGCAGTTTACAGTATTATCTAAATTTACAACAGAGGCCAATTAACCCTGGCCCTGCCAATTAACGGCCGATCAGATTGGCCCTGATTAACACAACGCGCCTGATAGGTCCGCAACCAAGAGCCGCACGAGGGACTGTTCGTGCTAAATGCAAAATCATGCAGCAGCCGTTCTAAAAATAGATAATACCTTAAGCTGATGGGTCGCATTCCATTCCAGATCGAGACTTCTGGGTTATGGACTTCTGGCAATGACCAACCACTGGTAATTCGTCCATGGATTACGTTGTGACAATCACGTGACTGTCAAGTGATTATCATTATGATCGCTACGTTATTTGGGCCGATCTCTTTATTTTGATTTTGTGGTTACTGAGGCTGTCATCCATGTTTCAAATCGTTCAAGGTTATAACAACAACAACAACAACAAACAACAACAGTACCTTGTGGGAGCGTGCTTTGTTGAAAACATTCCAGAATCTAAGCGTCTCATCCCCTGCTCCAGTGACTATGGCCTCCCCATCAGGCGATACGGCCTATTATCATGATATTAAAAGCAATGCCATTATTTTCATAACTTAACTACAGGTGCTTTCCATTTGACAGAACTAGCAGGCCAGACCTGAGAGTTGTAAGAGATAACTGTACAAAGCTTCAAAACAACACACTCCAAGGATGACAATTATTGGAAAGAATGTGAAGAAATATCATGCAACTGCTCCTCAAACTTTTCTGTGTTTTATCTGCAGACTGGCCGGCCAGTTCTGACAAAAGGAAAGCAGCCTAAGATGGCACTGAGTCCCGTCGCATGATCTTTTTTAAACTTTGCACAAGGTTTCAGGGTGTATTCAAGAGCTATTCATTTGCCCTGAAAACATTAAGCCAAAATAATAACCGAATCTTGTTCGGCAATAACTGGTGTTTCATATGACAAAATAGCATTACCAATAAATAACACGATGTTAAAGTATTACTTCTTCAAAGATGGCCATTTGAAAGCACGGAGAAACTGGTTTAGGCCACCTTACTTTAACCGAGAAGCTGTCAGTGTTGCGAGCTACAGTATACTAAGGTACTAACCAAGTACAAAACGCGATATGAGTGCCCTGTTAATTTGGCCACTTGAGTCAGCGATGGATATTTCCAAACCAAGATCTGGTTCTGCGAATAACCATGTGTACTAACCTGGACGGGAATGAATACAAAATGTAAGGGTATGACATAAAAAGAATAAACTCATCAAATGAAAAAACAGCTTACTCACCAGCTCGTTCGAATGTTTCGACCAAGCCAAGTTGCAAACCTGAGGAAAGTTAAAACGAACACACACATTAGGGTGTGACACCCCTTCCCAAATACTGTTACAGAGTTTCAGTTTCAATTAACTGTAAGCTGCAACACTACAACCTGGCTAGTTACAACGAACACAAACTATCAAATGAACCAAGGCTATTAATTTTAAGCAACAGACTACACGTTTGTATGTTTTATAGGCTGATAAAGCAACCACGCAGGATCCATGTTGAAGAAAATGAGAAGAAAATCACGAGCCTCAAGCGAATGATTCACGAGTTCTTTCACCGTACAATAAACTACTGCTGATTGGCCGATCAGAGCATATGCGCTGATTTGGTTAGAGCACCTGCGTTCCTAGTGGTCAGTGGTTGATTTGGAGATGCACGCGCAATAGCGCAGTAGCTCTGTGGCGTTTGTTCAGTCTCATCCCCAGAGACCACGATTCTTTCGGTCAGCAACAAGAATAACCACCTCTGGCTGATTCTAAACTAGGAAGTCCGCGAATCATGGACTTCCGGCTTGTCTGCGCAATCTCAGAAATTTGAAACAATTAGTTGCTGTCAATCTCGTTCCCAGCGCCCACGTATCTTTCGGTCTGCGCCAAGAAACGGAGCTCTGGAATAATCAATTTTCGGACTCCAAGATTTTAGGAGTTCCGGTTACACGGCGCACCCATGCCGTGGTTTATGTACAATATGGCGTCCAGAGATAAAGTCAATGTGGATGCGTTCCAAAAAGGCATACAATACGCACTCGAAAAGCTAGAAGGGTCCAACGAACAGCAATATAAAAGCTTGAAAACGGTTGCGATGATGAAAAGAGATGTTTTAGCGGTTTTACCGACGTCTTGGAATCTATTTGTTTCATATAATAAAGTGACAAACGATGACGTCATCTTTGAGTCTGTCCTCTAATAGATCATAAGTGAGAACCAATCAAAACACGCGCAGAATTGGGTTTCTTATAGAGATATAAATGATGAATTTATCAGTAATGACGCAGGCATACTCGGTAAAAATCCGAGTGCTCCCGACAATAGTCGAAGCTACGCCGGACTTTCCGATTACTAGTTCGGATACTCTACCTCTGAGCTACAAGAGAGTCGTGGGAGGGCCAGGCCAGTAATCTAGGTTCCAAATGTGTAATAATTATCGTAGAAGTTTCCTGTGCTGTACAAGGTGGTTCTAACATTTGAGTCTGTGTATGAAATCCAAGTGTGACCACTCTTTCATCCTAAAGTGTAACTTCTTTTTATCCTCTTTTTCAGAGCATTGGCAGAGCAAGTTATTACATACTTGGGCATAAGTGTACCTGTGAGCCAGTGTCGACACACTGAAGGGGTTGTCCGGTTAATGTATTCCAAAATCGGATACATCTATCTGCTGTTCCTCCGCCAGATGAGAGCAAGCCATGCTACAGAAAAGAAAACTGAAACTCCTTAGTTTCTCATTGATTAAACACAATCTGCTGAACTACCAGCCAAATCAGCCAAATACATGAACCGTACAAATACATGAAGGGTAAAACAATAAGGTAAGAGGTAAATAATTATTTTCTTTTAAATGAACTACTAGTTGCTATAACCCCCTGACGTGTACGGCACCACAAGTTCTTCAAATTGCATTTGCGTTATGCCTTGCATATCACCAATTGCCCTACATTCACTGTAATGGCTGACCAGTGACAGTGTTCTACGCATACGGGTCTTGACATTACCTGATGCGGAGACCAAGCAATGGCTTTGACAGCTGCCGAGTGTTCACCATACTGTTGTTCGGGAGACAAGTTTGACAGGTTCCATACTAACAGCTTATTATCATTGCCACCTGATGCAAGGTGTTGATGATCTGGAGACCACTTTAGTCCACACACCTGTTTTAGACAAAAAATCGTTTTGAAGAACTCTTACAATATCAACAAACTGGCTCATTTTTGGGAACAAAATTTTAACACATTGGAAAAAAGTCATAATTAAAGTACATACAACTTGGTGACCAAAGTTAGTGCATGAGATTAAATGGGAAGAGTATAGTTTGTCATACTTAAACTTGCACATCCGCCTTTAGATCAACAATTGCAGTGCAGGATTAATTTACTTCTCTGTTTGATACTTAGTAATTGAAGGGCCCCGGGCAAAAACCTCCTAACTGACTTTTGCGCGATCTTTCGGTCATTCCGCCAAATCACGGCCAATTTCCACCGAATCAACTGCATTAAAATTACAGGGTGAACATCTCCATGGTATATGACAAAAATTAGGCCAATCCGATGAAAAGAAGCAGGGAAAAAAAAAACGTTTCCCCGTATTTTCAAATTTCCATGCTCTCGTGCCCCCACCCACCCACCCTTTACCCAGGGCCCAGAAAATTATTTTTCTTTTCCCTTCGTTATTTTGTTCACATTACTTAGGATAGCTAATTCCATAACTTAATTTCCGTGTATTGCACGAAATTTGGCGGCAATTTCAAAACATGACAAAATGCACTAAAAGAGTCAGTTATGACGTTTGTGCTCAGAGCCCTTCAATCATCAGTCCAGTTCAGGGTCAGTTTTTCTATAAACCTCGTCTCTTTTCTGTATATAAGCCATTGCTTGACAAAAACGACAATAATGCTGTCATGCAAAAGGTTCGTAATTAAAGGAGGCAGCGTGGCCCAGTGATTAGGGTGCTGGGTTTGCACTGCATTTTAAGTGGAGTGCCAGCGGACAAGCTTGATACACGTGGCTACATGCACTTCCACCTCTAACCAAGCATTATTTCTTTTTTATATTTACATTTTACAACACACCTGGTAAACCTGAAAGTGTTTCAATTCCAATTTCACATCTAGAAAGTTGTTCACAGATTGCATGCTTACCTCTTGTCTATGACCAATTAATCTTCTCTCAATTGGATTAGGGGTTCTGGCATCACGCTGAAGAATGAGCCGATCTCTGCTGCCAGACGACAGCATATCTCCATTCCATGCTAGAGCACCTTGAGCAGAAAATAACACAGTCGTGTAGTCAAACTGCAGCGGTTACGCCTATTTACAGCAAAGCTAGTGAGAAGTAAGCTTTGCCAGGAAGGTTCCCCCAGTATGTCCCCAGTATCCATTTTTACATATGAGAAGAGAATACAACATGGACCAAAGTTTCTTGTGACGTAGGAAACACCCTTTTAGCCAGGATTTGAGATCTGGGTGTCCACCAATTTTAATGGGGCTAAAGGCCCCATCCTCTATCGGGGTCTGGGGGCATGCTCCCCCCACAGGATAACTAGACACGTCTGGCTAAGGTACTGGTAGGAAACAACCCAATAGCTGGGCTCACCCTTGAATCATCGACCTTCAGATTAAAACCTGATGTGCTAGCCACCGCACCAAAAAATTAAACAAAAACTTTATCTTGAAATCCATGAAAATTAAATTAATTTATTTTAATTAACTTAATTTATTTTAATTAATTATTTATTTATTTAATTGATAATGCATATAATCAAACCGCTCAATAAATCAATTATTTATTTATTTTTTAATTAATTAGTTTAATTAAAATTAATGTCGCCCACTTAATAATTCTTTCAGTTTCATTGGCCATGGGGTTTACTTACCTACTCTAGCAGTATGCCCTTCTATTGTTGATACTCTTTTCTGTGCACCAGCATCCCATATTTGAACAAGGCCCTTGTGTGTACCTACAGCAACAAGGCCACTCTAGAACACAATAGAGAAGCAAATCTAAATCAAAAAATATTCTTCTTCTTGGTTGTTCCAACAACATGCCCCCAAAGGATCAAAGATGTTAGCTTGCATCCCAGTGCTTGAAAAAGCTGCCAATCATCACAAATGATCACAAATTAATGACATAAATAATTAATGTTTGAAAAACTTACTCTTTCTGACCAAGAAACTGAAGTTACAGAATCACCATCAGCTGCAAGATCACAGAGCTTTGTAACCTGAAAGAAATGACAACCAAAAAATACATCCTTAATTTTACATGACTGTGCTTTGTGGCCCCTATTTGGCCACCAACAGCCTTTTATTTTTGAAACGATTGTGAAGAGAACAAGAACGGTTAATTCGAAGTAAAACCTCACAATCTACACATTATGTAGAAGTAGCTAAAGAGTTAGAGAAATTAATGTCACCAGCATTTAGTGCTAAATGTGAAACATACACTGTATCAGGGTTCCCGCTAATTAGAACTTTTCAAATTCCATGACTTTCCGTGACCTTTTCCAGTTTTCCATGACCGACAATTAAATTCCATGACTTTTCAGGCCTGGAAACTGAAATACTTAAATTCCATGACTCTTCCAGGTTTTCCATGACCCATACAAACCCTGTGTATACGAGCTATGTACACATGACTTGGGTACGTGTATAATGTAAGCAGAATTAATTTTTATACCTGACTTGTACATGCACTCCACAGATAAACACATGTTCCTAAGCCAACACTTAGAATATTCTGCCCTGACCAGTCAACAAGATTCAGGTAAAAGTCATCCTGCATCCAAACAAAATATTATTCATCATTATAACTACACACTACAGCACTGCAGAAGATTACCTTCGGTTGGCAAATACATCATTCAACGACAGAACTTGTGAACTGTGACACCCACCTGTAATTCAGGAGCATCTAACACTTTAAATGGTATCTTGGAAATTTTTCGTGTGGACTAAAAGAGATAATAAAAACACCTTGAGTTAATGATCTCACATATGTCCATGTAAAGCCTTTGCTTGTTGTTGAGAAAGCCATTCTAAGAGGTGCATTTTTGGGGGACTGTTTTGTCTATTCCTATTCCAGAATAACAGGAATAAGGTTTTTCAAAAAAACAAGTATTCCGAAAATGGAATAGCCTTTGCAGAGGTGACCTGAGAACTAACACCTGGAATAGTTTGGACACAACTAAGAGTGACAGTTGGTGGCCGTGCACGATTTGGCTGCCAAAATGATCCCCCCCAAAACGCATATTCTGTGTATTCTAAGTAAACCGTATTCTGTTTATTCCGTTCATTCTGCTATCGAGAGCAGAATGAACGGAATACTATTCCATTCATTCCGAAAATGGAACAAGTCCCAAGAGACACGTAAACTGACCATTCCATCTATTCTTATTCCAGAATAGTCCCCCCAAAAAATGCACCCTTAATTTCAAAACTTGCAGTACTAGTACAAAGGATCATACACGGTAGTTCTGAAGTTACTAAAATTAATTTATAACTAAGTAAAGATTATTGAGTCCTTTGAATTGTTCAAAAACAGAATTACATTGTATGACTGTCCACCTGTCCAATGAGTACTTTATTTATCTTATTACATTTTGTACTAGATAGAATTCTGTAGTAGCAGTGTTCCAGGTACAAAAATTTGGCATTCAAGTTACAATGTTGTCAAGAGCAACTCACTCAATTTCCAAAGATAACTTTCCGTCGTTCAGTGATGACAAAAGCATACCAAAATTACCACAGGTTTCACTAATCCGCCACAATACACAGCCTTAACACAATATTTCTTTCAGTTACGGAGTATCAAGTGAAATCCCGAGGGGGGTAGTCCTCAGAATTCTTGATAGGGATGTGCCTCCCGGTTCCCGAAATCGTGACCCTATTTCAGACCAAAACATACCATTTTCCAAACCTGTTTTCAGACCTTGCCTCTAAAATCCATACCTGTTTTACTCATTTTTCAAATGCACTACTTTCACCCAAAAGTTCGGCTTGAAGCTAGCTCAAAAAAATACAATTGGGAACAGAGCAAGCCGTTCTTTACAACAGGCTTATTTCAACCTTAAAACTTGATCACCAAACTTTCCTCGTGCCTTACTCAAATGAAAATCATACATGTAGTGAGACATGAGTCTGGGGGTGGGTCTCGGGTCTTGAAACTCGACAAAGCTGGGCCTCTGACCCAACAAGTCAAGAGACTTGAGAAAATGTTTATGTTGTAGGTAATTTATATTTTCAGTTCATTTTAATTTTAACTAGTTAATTTTTTATTAACTAGGTAATTTGATGTTTATAACCAGGTATTTCTGTGACTATAGTTAGTTTTATATCACTCTGTGGCAAGGATTAATGGACTAAGCACTGATTTGAAATGGTTAGATTTTAAGTTGGGGTTATGGATACTACCAGTACACAGCATGTATGTTCTCATTTGGCATAAATTAAGCTTTGGTTGAGGTGAGTCTGGGACTAAAATAAGAATAAATTCAACTTTGAAAATTGTCCTGTGTGGTCTACTGGATACGAAGGCAGACTCTTCAGCTGAAGATACGTGTACAGTAGCTGGTTCAAACCACAGTGGGTGAAAGTTTCTTCTTTCCCACATCCTGGTGAGTTGGGTTCATAATAATGGTACAAGATAGAGATAAGGGAACAGACAGGAAAAAGATAGAAAGGTAGAAAAAAAAAAATAAAGGAAAGAAAGCAAACTCTGTTTTTTAAACAGCTGATTAAGACCACAGCAATAAAGAATTTAAATACCTGGTTAAAAAATTATGTATGTAGTTAAAAAAAAGATAAACAAAGAAAAATTTCTCACTACAACATATACAAGACCTATCCAGATTCCCCATATCCTAAGAGCAGAGGATTCTCGTCAACAGAGAAACCACTGCAAGCATGCGACCTGATCAGGATGGAATGGGCCGCTTGTTCCCAGTGGTTTCTCTCTCATTTTGCTTCCAAAGCAGACAAGCCACAAGAATCCATTGCTAGCAGGGTAGATCCCCCATGGGCACTGTTCTAGAATGCTGTACTCACCTTTCTGGGTGATCTCAGGAGTCTTTGACTGTATAAATTGAAGAATAACAAATTAATGAAGGTGTTACTTCAACTTATGAAACAAGCATCATGCCCGCAAAATGTTATTGTGTGTATAGGATATTTCTGTGTATAAGTAGAAATGGCATGAGCGACAGATCATGCATCTTGTAATTTCCAAATTCCCTTCAGCCTTGTTTCACTCGTTGACTTCAGACTTGTACGAATGAAAATTAGTTTTCACTCATACAAAGGGTGAAACTGATTATCACATCACAAAAATTTTGCACTTAACTTGAAAATGGCCCACTGTTTTCAGAAGGAACCACTTTTTCATGACTTTTCTGACCCATGTGCCAAGACATGCAATTCTGGGCAATTGTGCATGCAATTACATATGCCTGTGACAACCTCTGAAAACTCGGTGTGACAGAATAACTAACCTTTTCTTGCCCACCGGGGACAGAGAATAAGAAGCAACTGATTCTGTATCATCTTGTTTACTTCTCTTCACCTGATACTAAAGCGACAAAAGACAACAATGAATTGTACAAACTAATACAAGTAACAATTTTGAATAGGTAACCAATGTCACAGCACAGATTACATAACTCACAACAAGAACAAACCTGGAATATACTATGTACATGGTTGCTGTTGCTGGAAAGGGCTTTTCGTTCCTCATGTGGAATTTCCTGAAAGGAAAATACAATGAAGTGATCATTACACCTGTACTGTAAAGGCTCTCAGAGACAGAGACTTACAGTTGTAACACATAACAGTTACAGTGCACCTCTAATAAAGTTCCAACAAAATGAATTGTAGAATTCCTGCACTGAAACCAGCTTAACACCTTCAGATGCCGAGTGGGCATTGCTGGCTCTAGAACTTACCATGAATGCTCTGTCTCTTTACAATGCACTGTGCAAATTATACACTTTTGACATGGGTACAAATTATTTTCTATGCACTCATTAACCCTTAAAGCCATTAAGTGATCAAAATGAAATTTATATTGTATTTAATCTCTTTAATGAAACATGCTTGCAACTCATGGCATTGAAGGAAAATGATCTCCATAGACAAAGCAATTTGTTATTTGAAAACAAATTCCTTACAGTTGCTAGTACATGTACTAAACAATTAGATTATGAGCTCGAGATTTCTATGGCGTGATAGTTGACGAGGGCGCAGCCTGAGTCAACTATCACGCATAGAAATCAAGAGCAACTCGTAGATTTATACTAAAACAATTGTTGTTTTAGTATAAATCTACGAGTCGTTCAAAACTAAACAAGTAAATTATCTATATCCTCATCGCAGACACTTCGAAACACTTTGAAAACGCGACGAAGTGGCCGTCATTTTGTTTAAAACCGCTACTCGCTATCTATCACAGAATAGATAGCGAGTAGCATAGCCAATCAGAGAATGGCATTCGTGATAGAACGCTAGTAGATTTATACTAAATAATGATAGTAGCACTTAAGGATACTTTACCTTGAGGTCTTCTATTCCTGCACCGAGCAATTCATTCTTTAGAAGACACTGATACGCCATACCCTCTAAAAAATACAGTGATCAATACTCTGAGTTTTGCATTGATGATGACTCACGCTCCTCACAGGAGTTGAACTTATGACCTTTCAATAACTAGTGCGCATACTCTACTACTGAGCTAGAGCTGTACAAGAGACTTGTGGGAGCTACCTTGAAGGCCATTAAACTAAGTTTGGCTGGCACACACTGGCAGATTGAAAATGTGCACGAGTGTAGAGAAGGAGATCAATTGGTGAATTTTAAACCTGGATGTAATGAATAAAATGATGCATTTTATCAATGATGAGTCGGGCATACTCGGGGAAAATTTGAGTGCTCCAGAAAAAACAGAACAGGATAAGGTCTATTCACCTTTGGAATCTACACTGGCATCCCTGAAAATGAAAATAAAAAGGCAATCTTCAAATGAAACCAAACTAATGAGGCACAAGAACACTAAACAGTAGCTACCTCAATTTGTTGTTAAGTCAAACAGGAACTTGGTTTTCTTGGATGCAATAAATTTCTAGTGACATTATGTAATAACAATGGCTTGCCTCAAACAACCTTTTTGCACTCAATGAGTAAGCAAATGCAATTAAACTTTGGTTTCTCCCATAGGCATCAGTTGCTTGTTCAAAAGAAAGAGTCAAGAATACAAAGAACTACTGTATGTTCTCATCATGAACTGACCTTGTTACTGCACTGTTCTTTGTTGGGTCACTATTTTCCTACAAGTAATGGACACAATAAAATTATTACTTGAAGTCTTTCCCACAAGTATAAAAATGTAGTAGGTAAAAATTTATTAATTCCATGTACATTTAAAATTATTTCAACTTAGTTTGCTTGGCAATTTCATTGTGTTACTTAAGATGATCAATACCAGAAAGAAAATCTCATATCAAACTGCTGCAGGTTGAAATTATTTCTAACTGACAGGTGTAATATTTTACCAGCAACATAATTATGGGTAGATAACAATGAGACAGCAAAATCTCACTAAATCAAGGAACTCAAAACTTAACAAATATTTTAGGCTTTTTAAAACCAAATATGTCAACATCATTCATTTAAAAAAACTTTCATAATCTAAAACCATTCTGACATTCACTTACCTGAACAAGATTAAAATTGAGCTGCCATGCTGGACTGGTGCGACTTGGTATAAACCTGTAAAATGAAAATAAAATAAACAGATTTCAAAATTTGCACCATACATCTCATACAATTTTACTGATGTGAAGAGGTTAGCTTTAAAAGTGGCTTTCAGTAAAATCTGAGACAGCATATGGAATGGCGCTATGAAAACTACCCATATCACTAGCCCAACCTTAACAGCTACATCATAAAATGGCTTCTATTGGAGGCTGGCCAGCCAGCCCCTGGACACTACCATGGCTGGCAATCCCCGCAACCCAGCCATGAGCTCCCACACCAGGCATCCAGGCACCCGTCACACTGACAAGCAGTGGAAAATAGGGAGGGGAGGGGGGGGGGGAAGCCAGCCAACTGGGTGAAAGCAGAACAAGAAGGCCTGCAAGATCTCCAACAAGTGCAGCCATGTGACTGAAAGACCACATGCCTAGGCCATGCACTGCTGACCGCTACTGCTCTTCGAAGATAACTGTGCTACCAATCTGTGCTGCTCTTTGTTGTTAACTTTAAATGCAGTTAAATGCAATTTAACGGAGTTAACAACAAGGAGCGCGTAGGTTCCAATTGTGGTCAGCGGTTATTTAGATTAGCGCATACGCCTGGATTCCTGGTCCTGGTGAGTCGAAGGACGCTGGTGGTGCAATGTGGCGGGAAGAGTTAGCGTTTTTGTTGAGCGTTTGGTGTAGCATTTTGTGTAGCGTTTTGTGGAGCGTTTAGCGTTTTTCCCCCTTCCCTCCCTCCCCTTTCCACTGTTTTTCTAGCAGTGTGATGGGTGCCTGTCCCCTGTGCTGAGTGGGGGCTCATGGCTGGGTTGCCAGGATTTGCCAGCCATGGGAGCAGTCTCCATCTAGGAGCTGGCTGCCAATAGTGGAAGCTCCTGGATGTCTCAGGGACCCACCCTCCATTTAGTGACACAGTTGTTAACCACATTTAATTCTTACACTCTCACCTGTCTCCATACTTGTCTCTGCTAGGGGAACTTACTGGACTGAAATTCCTTGTTCCAGTTAGACAGGACTGTTGATGAAAGCAGTTATTGGAGGACGATTAAAAACATGCAGACTTACACTTATTACAACTATCCCAAACTTCATCAAGAGAAAAGTTGCATAACATGTTTTATAATCCATCACATATTTTCGCTCGCACGCAATTGGTCTAAATGCATCACGTGACCGAATATACCCTAGCTAAAACTGGGGAACATCTGAGAATATTCCCCAAGTGATATTCCCGACTCTCCAAAACTTCAAACCGTGAAAATATTTGAAGGATAATAAACACACTAGCCTCCATTTGGCTTTAAAAATATGCTTGGATATTTGTCCTTGGACATTATCTGTTCCTCCAAGCTCACAGTTTTCCTCGAGCTTCGCTCTCGCAAGACTGTTTGCTTCTCGGAACAGATAATGTCCGCGGACAAATATCCAAGTACATGTACCATAACACATTTTACAATAACTGTCAAAATAGGCCATTTCCAAGTCCACATCAGCCTCAAAGTGAGCAAAAGTGCAAAAGTTTTGTGATGGTAATTAGCTTTACTTTGCATATGAATAAAAACTCATTTTCAAAAGACTTTGCCTTTAGACTCGCTTTGGGAAATAAGCTGAAGTGAAGTCAGAAAGGGCCTATTATCATGCACTCATTCATCCAGAGTTATGGTGTATAAGAGTACAGACCCCAAAAATGTTTTCTGCTTTCACCATGTTGTGCACACTGTTTTGAAAAAAAAACTGAAACCAGTTCCATTCAAGTTTTTCAACATCGCAAAAAAGAAACCAACTATGGTTTTCCATGGTCTACAGATACTCTTAGGCTCCGTGCAAATGGATGCAACATCGTTGGCCAACAACTCCCAACCTTGTTGGGTGTTACATGTTGCATCCGTTTGCACACCCTCTCGCATGTTGTTACATGTTGTCCAGAGTTGTTGCCAAGACTGAAACAGGTCAAACTTTTGATGCAAGAACTCCCAATATTTCTTTTGTCCTGTGGTCACCGAAGTGCAGAGCAACAATGTTAGATCTGTTCGCATGGCTCTCCCAACAACGTTGGGGAAATGCACATGCATTACACATGGTCTCCATGGAGATGGTAACCATTAAACTGCACATCATCCTATACATCATTGTAATGTAAATGCAAGATGCAACAATGTTGGGAGTTGTTAGATCCAGTCGCACACTGCTGCCAACACTATCCAACATTCTTGGCCCAACAATGTTGGGAGTTGTTGCGTTCATTTGCATGCAGCCTCAAAGAAGACAGAAATGATGCCCTAAAATGTCCGAAGCTTGACAGCGAGACCACTTGCCTACAGCTCATGGAATCTTCCACATCAGTTATTTGAACATTTACGATGTTATTCCTATGGTCTATAAGTAAAGCTACAGACCATGGAAAACTGTTTTTGATTCGTTAAATGGCAAGTTGTGTCTGTGGGTCACATAGACTGATGTTTCCACAACCTGAGCAGAAGTCGTCTCTAGAGTCAAGTGACAGGTATGTTACATGGTGTTTTAAGCCAAATAATACCAGCCATAAACAATGCTTTACAACGAAACAGCACCTTAGCTAACTAGTGCTTTCATGTGACTCACTGCTTATACAAAAATTATATTAAAATTGAAATACATTTTAAATGGCAATTGAACATAGGATGACGCGCTTATACTCACAGAATTATTGAGTGGGCTCCGTCCATTTGGTTGGCGAAGAAGTCTCCTTTCATATTCTGGGTCCATCCTCAGACCTTTTGGTGTCAGGTGGTTCAAAAGTCTTTAATGTAATACTGAAATCAATGTTGTTCACGTTATCAACAACAAACCATACAAGCGTGTCTTGAAATTAAAACAACTGCTAGAATTCATAAGATCTCCAACAAGACTTTCGATGTCAAAGTGACAAAACACTGTATTACCAATAACTACGACGCTTCGGACCATAAACTCCACTCTTAAACGTTGTAACTGGCGCTGACAGAGTTTGCTTGTTCAGTTCCGGGCTGAGAAAAACATGACAAACCATTGAAAAGAACGCAGAGTTCGTCTCGAACGCAAAGCAGGCGCCTCAAGTCCGGATTAAAACATTCCTCGGCGACATACTTGTAATTTCCAACTCAAATTGGTTTCTTCCTATCCTCTTGTTATCCAGTTAAAGATATAAAGGATTAAAATAACGGCGTTCAACCAAAAAAATGTGTTTGCAGTGAACGTCTTCCTCTTGTGTTTTAAAGCTTGAGGCGGTTAGTGTAAAAACGTTCTCAAGATAAGCTAAGGCCAACCATGCGCTTTCCTTTCAACAAATGTTTGTCGAAAGGAACCACAGCTGTCCAACGCCAGTGGAATAAAGACAGATAACCAAAAGTGTGAGAAATTGATCGGTACACGTGCCCGTTGTCTTTCAAAGTTGGAATCAAACGGACTAACTGGTTACTTTTTGACGCTGTTAAAGCAACATCCGGGATATTCCAAAACAAAGGAAGCGAGCGAGAAGAGGTTGGGAGCGCTTGTCGCCCCAAGCTCCGTGCGGTAATCAACATGGCGGAAATGCAGACAATTCTCGTGGGTTTAGTAAAATGATATTTTACATTGATAAATTGATTTACATTTGAGCTAGCCATGTTCCTGAAGGCCTTCAGAGTGAAGTCGAATACTGCTATTCGGGGATCTGATCGGTTAGTCTTTGTCCAGATAACTTGATCACATAAAGTAATTGATCAATGTTATAAGAGTTAGTATCAAAGCTTATTGAACATGAGATAACAAAACCTTTGGCGATAAACCGATCAAATCAAATCAAACCCATTACTCTGATCACTCTTGTGTTAGAGTGTTGGGTTGCAGTGGAGGGGTGGGGGGTGGGGACTATAATTATATGGTAATATAATTATATATAAATGGACACCTGTACAGAAATGCACACAGGCATATATCAAGGAATACATATAAAGTGATGTCCATTTAGGGGGAACCATAAAGGCCAAAACGAATCCTGTATTGGTATTGAAATGGGGACAGTGGGTCACCCCCCTTCCCTCTTTACCCTACCTCCTTATGAAGGCCTCCGTCTTGTCTGTGTGGTGTACTATACCAGTGGTAAAATAGACACTATCATGGTTTTGTTTTCCTTTTCTTAACAGGCGAAGGCTTAGATCAGATGTAAGTAGAGCATTCCCGAGCTTGTCCCAGGATGATTTATCAGAAATAGTTCCAAACAAGGACGAGATAACGGTGATGAGAGTTATGACTCATTCAGGGCACAGTATTACAGTATATTGTCACAGTGGAGAACCAATATTCTTTGAGATAGATAAGAGGGTGATCCCTACAGGTATATGGTTTTCAGTGTAATTTAAATTAAACTGAGCAGTCAGAACTGCCATGAAAGACTGAATAATCAAGTTAGGAAGTGGACCCATGTTATACAGCATAGTATTATCTAACAGATGTCTACAAAACATGGATCCGGGTCCATGGACCACCCATGTGGACCTGGTCCATGGACCACCCTAACCCTAATGCTAACCTTAGGCCTAAATGCTACACTAAGAGAATGTTTAGGCCTAAGGTTAGTATTAGTGAAGGTTAAGGGTTGTTTCAGTATTGGTAAAAACGATAACCTGAGACCTGACCTGTGACCTGTGTTTTAGACCCGCATGGGTGGTCCATGGACCGGGTCCACATGGGTGGTCCATGGACCCGGGTCCATGTTTTGTAGACGTCCTTATCTAACAGCAACACTGGATGGGCATTCACTGTGTCTTTCATGTGAATGGCCATGCTAAGGATTTCATCAAACAGTGCCACAATTAAGAGAGTACTGCTCAGTAGCTGTCATTAGAACAGCCACACTTTAGGATTTTGTCAATAGACTCAAAATTTAGAAGAAAATCGTAGAGCATAGTACCCTGATGAAAATCTTTTAAGGATTTTTAAAGATCTTCAAAGATCTTCATGAGATCTTCACAAATATCTTTGAGGATCTTAATTGAGATCTTAGTTAGGATCTCAATAAGGATCCTCACAATTCTTGCCAAGATGCTTAAAAGCATCCTCAATTTTCATGTCAATATCTTTGAGGATCATATCAAATCTTACCAAAAAGCATCAAGGATCTTTAGGGATCTTTGAGAATCTTAAAGAGATCCTTTGTGACTCAGAGATCTTACGAAGATCTAGGAGGACATTCAAGGTTCCTTTGTGGATCTTTCCAGAAATTTTATGCTTATTGTCACAAGGATCCTTGCGAAATCCTCACAAGATCCTTATAATGGTCACCTTTACAATTACTTTTGGCAACTGACAATCTTCTAATTTGAATTGGAAATTATTAAAGATCTTCAAAAATCCTGTGAATTTTTTTCGCCACTGCAAAGAGCACCACGGGAAAGTACTGCTCAGAAGCTTTCATTGGAATCGTCACACTTTAGGATTTCACCCTTAGACTCAAGTGTTAGAACCACCTTGTACAGCATGATAAACAGCATCAAAGGAAAGCAAAGCTCAGTAGCTTTCATTTGAATGGTCACACTTTAGGATTTCACCCTGATACTCAAATGTTAGAACCACCTTGTACAGCATCATAAATGGCATCATAAGAAAGTACTCCTCAACATCTTTCTTTAAAATTTGTTACCCTGTCTTGTAGTTTACATACTGTGGAGATTCCCAGACATGTTGCTGAGCTTCACAACATGGCCTCTTGTGTTTGACAAACTGAAAGGAGGAGCTGGTAAAAGAAGTTTCTTTCTTGTGGTAATTTTACATTGTCTAGTTGATTATTTATGTCCTTATCATTATTAATATTTTGGTTCATGGTCATCACCATAGCCATCATTATTTATCATGAATAATTGTGTTTTTGCCCTGTAAAAATGCGTTGTCCGCAGACAATTTTGCACCCATAATGAAAATATTTGGGATCTACAATACTCTGCTCTACTGCACCCCACTCTCTATTGTAGCCAAACGGAATGTAGAAAATAGGATGATTGGATGACCGCACTTCTCTACTATATCGTTTGAAGCCATAATTACTATTGTGAGTCAGTCTCCTGCTTCTCTTCTGTTCTTTGGCCTGTCTACATACTACAAGTGCTCTTTTCTCATTGCTGCACCTTCATCTTGGCAATTTACTCTCTCAGTCTCTCTCTCATACCATTTCTTAGTGACCAGCAATTCTTCAACTGGTCATACTTGTTTGTGAGATCTCAATTTTGTTATGATTTCTTCTAGACTTGATGCTTCCTGGTGTTATACTGCCATCCAGTGGGGTGTCATCCTTGGGCCAATTTGACAAGGGTACAATCTGCAGTGTGTCTCTCAAGGGAAACAGGTATCCATATGTTTAGCGTCACTCTGGTGGCAAACACATTACATCTATCGAATTTTTTGTTGAGAACTCATTAGCACGCAAGAATGTAATAACTACAGGTTAGCTCAGTTGATAATGCACCGGTGTAAAGAACATTAAGGGATTGAAGTTGATTCCCAGCAGGATCATCCTTCATGGTCTTAAAATAACTGAAGAGAAGGTGCTTTCTTTACCTGGCCTCCGTGGGTTATACAGTAAAAATGGTTTGGTGTGTGAATGACTGCGAGCTGAGTGACTGTGAACCACACATGTCCAGGAGACTCATGTAGCTTTCTCCAACCGTCAATAAACAGTGAACAAACATTTTTAAGTTACATTCATTAAATCTCCAAACCAGAGTAGCATCAAACTATGTCTGACATACAAGTCTTGTAATTCTCAACATTAAGACTTCAGTGTGAAAAAGAAAGTTGTCGTAGTCACGGGCAAGAGTCACGGCATTCCCGTGTGTGCTGACGTGTGTGCTGACGTGTAAATTGCGTGGTGTAGAGAATATACGTTTTGCTGATAAATAAAACTATCAAGTTTTCTTCGTTTTTCGTTATTTTCCTTGGGCTATTTTCTAAAAGAAATTGAAAACATTTTCTTCATGTTTCTATCGAGTTATAGAAACACTAGTGAAAGTTTGGGAGAACTCGAAAAAGCTGTGGAAACTCTCACCTGCGGCTCACGTTCCCACAGCATTTCTCGTTCTCCCAAACTTCCACTTGTGTTTCTATAACTCGATAGAAACACGGAAAATGTTTTCTATTTCTTAAGTGTTTATCTTTCAGAGCCCCTGTTGCTGTTGGTGTGACATTGGTCTCTAGTAGGGATCTGTTAGAAGATGGTATGCGTGGGAAAGGAGTTATGGTTTATCATGTCTACACAGACCTTTTATGGTATATTTTGAATGAATTTCAAAATCTTTTTAGCAGTAAAGTACACTGTGGTATTTGTTACATGAGACACTCTAGTCTGGATTTTTGTACAGTCCAACCTCATTTCTCTGTACAGAGATGAGATATGCAAGACTTTAAGCAATGCCCTTTTGAGCAGCAATACCCGCTAGTCATATGGTAATTGTAAATTCAAGAGGTCTCTTTCTTAAGTTAAGATTGTAGATATTTGAAAAGAGCTGTGACAAGCTGCTTGACTAGGGGAGGAGTTTATCCCTTATTGCAACACTGGGAGGGATTGCTCTTCATGTGTCCACAGACGATTCTGAATAAGAATGTATAAAAATGACAAATTGATGTTGAGATTCCATATTCCAGGGCACAAGGGAGTAAGACTGTGTTACCTCAACTGGCTGTTTTAGAGGATGAAAGTCACAGCGTTGACGTTGATGCGTTAATGCAAGATTTGTTACTCAGTGAAGATAACACTAGTTGTGACAAGGATGCAGGTAATTTTTCAGAGACAAGCCAATAGCAACTCATGATTTTTTTTTTTGTTCATTGAACAATTCTACTTCTATTTTAATAGTCTTAAACGTTTTTGCTAATTCGCATCAAAAAGAGATGAAGTCAATTCATAAATTAAACAAAAATGCATACATTAAACAAAAAAGTCAAAAACAAGCCTAAAAAATGGCGTTACTAGAGAAATTACAAAAGTTTGTATAACTGGCGGTTCGTTTTTCTTTTAAATTGCAGAAAGTATTCTTAGAGATGAATCTGCCACAGAGGTGGATAAAGAGAAGAGAGATGATTACCCCAAAGGACAATGTGATACTGAACCAACTCCACCGCACTGTGCTTCTAACATAGATAACAAGGATGATGAGATACCAGTTGCTGAGGAAACCAATTCAGCGGGAGGGACAAACTCGCAAAAATCCCTTTTAGGTTTGAGCCGTTTCTTGCATGATAGAGTGGGTTGCAGTTGAGGGTGTGTGTCGAAATTTGACCAACGAATGTTACGCCTCTTCGTCAGCCAATCGGCGCCGAGTTGTTCGAAGCCGGGTTAGCGCTAACCCTGGGTTAAGTCCCATTAAATCCTATAGGTTTCCATGGTATTTGTCCCGGATTAGCACTAGCCCTGCTTCGAACAACTCGGCCAGGAGCAAAACCAGAACTAATTGTGACTCGGTCCCACGCGTTTTCCCGCGCTTAGCGTCGGCTGCACATATTTCTCCGACTTCTGATTGGTGGATTTGTTTGGGGCTGTCCAGGTGTTGGTTTTATACGACTCTCAAAAACCGCTCTTCGCATTGTACAAATACTCTGAGGAGAGTCAAACTTTGGAGGAAGATGTTTTCTTTGTTTTTTGTCCATGGAATACTCTCAACAGTCCTTCTCGCCTTCCCTACTTGCCCTTTTCCCCATTTCTCCGGCTGTCCCTTCCCCAGGAATGGATACACGGCCAAACTGGCGTAAGGAATACGCCCGGCCATTTTTGTCCCTGACCCGGAAGAATTATTGAGTGCTTTCTTTTTGGACGGAAAAAGCGGTCACTCCGGTGGGACATCAAATCCTGGGACAGTCCCTCCCAAATGAAAATTTGCAGAAAAAAAGCAAGTATCTCCAGACGTATTCCTCTTTTCTAACTTTTACCGAAATGACCGGAAAATCACTGTGCCATTTGCTTCATGATACTGGAAATGTGCTCTTTTGATGAAATACAGTACTGTTCCAGTCAACGAAAGATTCCCACCGGTTTTCAATTTTCAAATGGAAAGCGCTCATCATCTTGAAGTTGTTCTTTTTCCCTTTTTTACAGATAACATGGATGACCTACTAGAGTACTGTTTCTTGTGTTCGTTGTTAAGGATGAAGAAGGTGGAGCTGCCGGTACTAACCAACGCATTTTTCACAAGCTATCTCCTGCCTTCTTGGTAAGTTAGAGCTGTCAGTTTGTCTTCAATATGTCGATAGTTTCGAATATACTGCGGAAGGAATAACCGTCCGGCGAACATCTTCAGTAATTACAGTAGTTGTTAAACCGCACACATGTCGAAAATGTTCTTACCGAAAAGTCGGGTGTGGCGTGTATTTTAGCCAGTAAATATGAAGTATTTTGGTCTTATTGTTTTCTATCTCTTCCCTTTGAGAAAGCGTTTCTTTTTGCTTACTTACCTTTCTTCCATTTAAAACTAGCTCAAATGACGTGGCGGCCTGCAGGGAAAAAAACGAAACGAAACGAAACGAAAGAAATTAAGGGCAGCATTGCACGTGCAATTATTTCTCGACACTTGTGCACGTGCATTTTCAATCCTCGTGCCATTCTTTTGTAAAAACATTTGCATAAACAATCAAGAAACGAGAAAATGATCAGGATTAAATTGGAAGTGTGGATTATAAAGACGGTAGATTTATAGTCGTACATATCAATACAGTTTTGAAACACTGACTAAAACTGAGAGGCAAAGAGGGCTGGTGGTAAGATTTCCGTACAGGCCCCTGCTTCATTATGCATGCATTTTCCCAGCAAAACTCTATTCACGCTCGTTCTTTTTGGAAGAGGGTTAGAAGGAATATGCATGTATAATTAATATAGGGAGCTGTACGGAAATCTTTCAAGTTATGAATTTATTAATCCCAAAGTGAAAAGTTAAATTCAGTATTTCATCTCTGATTTTAGTCCTGAAGGAAAATCAGTTGATATCAAGAAGTCCTCGTACAAAAAGGTAGTGATCCGTCTGACTTATTGCTCGACACTGCATGTCTCTCAAATTGAGGGTTCTCTTGACGCAGGTTTGAATATAAAATGATTTTTCAGTTGTCCAAGTTCCTTCAGTGTATGCAAGAGAGAGGTTTTATCTCGGTACAAGAAGCATCCAAGGGAGTTGATCACATTACCGCAATAACTTGGGATCATCCAGAGTAAGTACAATACACAGAAGTACAGGAAAAAGCGGTTTATGATCAGTAGCTTCCACTTGAATGTTCACCGTTAGGATTTTATCCGCAGACACAAAAGATAGAATCACCTTGCTGTACGGTACAGCATAGTGAACAGCACCACAGAAAGTCACTACTCAGTAGCTTTCATGTGAGTGGTCACACTTTAGGGTTTCATTCCACAGTCACGAAGCTTCTGATTTTGAAGAACGAACGATTTCTCTTCTGTCAACAGATTAAAGGAGTTTAAAGCAAACCGACCATTGGTTGAAGATGTTGCTGCTGCTCCAATCCAATCGACGTCTTCAACTAGTCTTGCTCAGGTAGCTTTGCCGTCTTAGTTCGTCTTTTTTTCGCCGTCGTAAAAAATGCCGGAAAGTAACATCTCTAGTCCTGCAGAATATTGCAGATGAACGCTGGTTCACTTTAGTGACCCCTTTATCTTGGTCGACTCCCATAAGAGGGTGACAGTGGGCGCTTTCTACCAGCCATACTTGCCTATTGGAAGGGTTAACTCTACAACGCGTTCCAAGTTAAGTACTTCGGGGGTAATATACAGTCTTTTAAAATAATGTGAAGAAATATTGTCAACCGCTCCTTCAAAGTGTTGCTTATTATTTGCAAACAGACCGCTCTGGCCGGCCAGTTGTGACAAAGGGAAAGCGCTCTCATCGTTCAGAGTTGATTATTGACCTTATCTGATTTTGCTTGTAAACGTGTTTGTCTCTTTTAGCCTCCTCATATAGAAGAACTATTCTCTGTATCAGCAGCAATGTTACCTATATTTTCAGAATTTGGATACCGGTGAGTATAAGTTTCAAGAAAAACTAAAATTTACTTTCTTTCAACTCAGTTGACAGGGCATATTACTGCTTTAAAAAGATTCAATGGTCAGGTTCGCTTTGCGGAAGGGCTAACGCTTGAAATATGTTTTTTTTTTCTGTGCAGTAAAAGTTCAGTGCTAAGTCCTGCAGATGTCCGCACAGTCATTACAAAGTATGTGAAATCACACGAGCTTATGTCAACTGAAAACAAAAGGTATGACTCGAGTTTCTTATCAGCACCAGGTCTTATAACGTGCATAGGTCCACTCCACCGATAATGACAGCGCATTTTCTATACAAATATTCAAGTGCGCTTTAGAATACTTTGTGGGGGACTTTTGCCAGACTGCTTGTGTAGTTCACAATCATATGTTGCTATAGCCAGTAGGATTTCACAGGTGCCTCCAGGATACAATGAGTGCTGAGACCAACACATGCACCGGGAACTACGTCCCCTACTCTTTCAATTCCGTCAAATATTGTGTGTGTTCTTTAACGTCCCACGCAAGTGTGTGAGACGGAGCCTGCGGTTTATCGTCCGGTTTATCGTCTTCAGCAAACTGCGATGTTTTCCTTTCAACCTAGCTCTCTATACTTTTTCATTTTTCTTTCGCGTTTTTTACTTGTTTCTCCGCTCTTTCTGGGGCTTAACTAGATTGGGCTGCGTGCATCAAGCTCAAGTAGTGAGCTTGATGTGAGCACTTTTATTATGGATGTCCTTTTGTCAACATTCAACCTTGTTCTCCCGCATAATAACGATACATCCTTTGCTCCTACGCAGAATGGTTGTGCTGGATCCAGCACTCACTAAAATACTCATTAACAAGAACGAAGATGTAGAGCGTTTAGCTTGGGATCAACTTTTCGAAAGGTTGGTGCGCTCCCTTGCATTTCCTAAAAGAAACGATAGTCACTATCAGGGTTAGGGCTACCATCAATTGTATACAATTCCGGCAACTTTCTCTTAAACACTAACGGTGTTTTTATTGCCTACAGAGTGTCCTCTAAACTGAATAAATGTCATCAAATCACGTTCCCAGGACAAGATCCTGTGATAAGGTAACGACTTACTTGTTAAGCATGAAAGTGATGTCGAACTAGATCAATACCGGAGTCGTTTATCTGCCATGTT
Source organism: Astreopora myriophthalma (assembly GCA_014634185.1). Lineage (NCBI taxonomy): Eukaryota > Metazoa > Cnidaria > Anthozoa > Scleractinia > Acroporidae > Astreopora > Astreopora myriophthalma. Next base: position 1,878,907 of record BLFK01000297.1, on the reverse strand, counting down.
GACCCTCTTCATCCTTTAAGGGACTACTTTACTACCACTTTACTTTACTATTACTTTATTCCATCAGATATATAAAGACAATTGACACAACCCGCGTATAGCATTAGCTAATCTTGGCGGGTGTTAGTAATAAATTAACATTTAAGTATTAAAAGCTAAAAGATTACAATATTGCTACAATATTACTACAGTATAAGGTTATGATATCCGGTCCTGTGTTGCTTGGGACGCGGTAGGGTGTCACAATTGCCCTTAAGTTTGCCTTACGGTGTTTTAAATAACCTTTGCTTTGCGGTGATGGGTGCCGTAGATTCTCTCAATCTCAGCGATTTTAGATACATGAGACCATGACATCGGCAAGTTCGTTCACAATTTCAAATTAAGCCCGTGTTGTGTGTTTAACAGGAAAGGAAAGATTGAAGCTATTGAAATCAAAGTGGAACAACGGATGGGTAATAAAAAGGTATTTCTCTCAAAAGTTTATCTTTTCTTGAGTTCCTTTTTTTCCCTCACCGCTCAGTCACCTCACACTGACTCAAACCGTTCAGCTCAGCATATCATTTTGTTCCCTTTTCGTTGCTTCGTCCATAGGTGACGTTGATCCGAAACCTCGAATTATATGGCATTGAACCACAGGAGTTTGCTCACAATATACAGATAAAGGCAGCCTGCAGCACCTCAGGTAATGGTATGCAAAGGAATTCATTTAAAACGTGATGCAATACCGAAAAGGGAATGGTCTGCACAGCATATCCGACGATAAAGAATCTTGCAAAATCAGTGGAGAGTCAGGGGAGAAGGTGGGCAGTGTAGAAGCTCTCTTGAAGCTTTTAATTCCACTGCTCTAGTAGTATAGCAGCTGCTACTGTTTGTAGGTATGGATACATCATTTGTCCAGTGTACCAAACCAGTAGTGTGTCGGTGACTTTTGGAGAGCTTTTACATGCCCAGTAAAGGCATGTGTGACGTGCATTTGAGTAGCCGTAGGTGCATAGAAAATACGGTGTATAAACGCTACATGTATCATGATCAGAAAACACATTGCCAGTAATTAAAGGACAAAATAAAGAAGATCACACGAAGCCTCGCTAATGAACACCCGGCTCAAACAACTTGTAGTTACTAGAATGTTTGAATTACTGGCCGAGGGTGTGAAACCTCTCACAGCCTCCCCTTCTCTTTCAAAATCTATTTCTAGCATTTGATTTTGTGTATCTACGTATTTGTTTCAGTTACGCAGCTTCCTGGAAAAAATAGCAACCCTGGCATGCAGGTCTTGATCCAAGGAAACCAAGTCGCAATAGTAGCTAAGTTTCTTCTGGGTAAGTGAAGCGCATTAGAGCGGTTTTCAAATGACTGTCGAAAGTAATTACGTGATTGCGATAGCTACGCTTAGTGATTGGCTTAAGAATCTCGTGCCAGTTTATCAACCAATGAGAAGGAAAACCAAAACCAATCGCGAATTGCGCGCGCGATTTTTCCCGCGCTGTGAGCAAGTTACATGGAATTGCTACGAATTTTGATTGGCTCATTGCGCTGTTCGCACCTGCTGTGATTGGTCGGAGTAATTACCTTAGTATTGGTTTTACGACACTCAATTGAAAACCGCTCTAAACCAATGACAGTACTCGATCATCGCCTTGCCACGATGCCAATTCTACGCTGGCCCCTGTCATATAATGAAGCCTTGTCCCGTTATTTACGAGCCTGCTAATTCAATTGTCTACGTTCGTCAGTCAACACTATGCACACGTTTTTGTCACAATTAATGTTGTAACGTCCTCTATTTATTTTTCTCTTTAGATGAATACAGAATTCCTAAGAAATACGTTAATGGACTTGACCTGCTCAAAAGTAACAAGAAGAAAAAATAATTTATTTGGGGAATAAAACGGTGGTTGCGCTTTTTAACATAATTCGTTTTACTTCTTTGATGAAGTACATGTACCTCCTTGCCTGCCGTCGTTCGTAGATTTTTAGTGGTTGAACGTCTACCACTAACTGTCGCAAAAGGAAGGGGGCACGTTTATTCTATCGTCTCTCCTTAAATAGATGGTTATATTTTTTTGCACACCTCTTATGTGGGGGCCACAATAATACCCCACCCCCCCGTAATAACAAAGACAATTTGTTTTCTCAATCTTCGCGTTCTTAAACACTTTGCTCGAAATCCGCACCACGAAGCTCATCGAGGAAATCACGACTTTGCGCAACAATACGACTAAACTTTTGCGACATGAAGAATGGAGCGTCTTTTCAAAAAAAGACACAAGGGTTACAGATGAAAATCACAAACGGCGTGGCTCTCTAACTACACTGTCGTTTGACCACAGAATCTACAACGAAAAAGGCACTTTTCGAAGGAGGCCCATTCACTGAAGTAGATACATCATGCACCAATACGTGAACAGATATTGGCAGCGGTAGAGCGGGCTCCAAGGAACATCTTACGATTGCCTCAACTTCCTAACTCTGGCTTTCCTTTTAAGGCGATCTTTTGGCGTGGCTTCTTGAAAGAGTGAGCGTAGTTCTTTTTAAGGTGTCGCCCATCCAGAACAAAGTTCAGAACCAGCAAGACCTATCAACTGGGTTAACTGCGGCATTTTCGTGCAATAGGCTTCCCTTATTTTTGTCATAACACGAGTATAACTATCTCTATTTTCTCGTGATATTATTTTTTCTTGAATGAAACCAACTTTTCACTCCCTCTGAAAAAGAGAACAACGGTTCACGAATTTCTCGGTCTCTCTTTAGACTCGCCTGAACACTCTTGCCCATATCAGTCAATGGATACTTTACCGCACATGTTGGAATGACGTGTTGATCAACGTTGTACAAGTTTTTAAATGACAATATTTGACAGAAATTTATCATATGATTATAAAATGTAGATATATCTTGTTACTAGTAAGATAACAAGAACTAAATGACATCCTTACTCTTATCAGCATCAGCGATCTTTTAATCCTTATATTTTAAGTCACAATTTTAAATTCAAAATAGTAAAGCCTTACAATCCCAGTCACCATAAAATTTCAACCTGGCTTGCAAAAAATGTGAAATTACAACAAAACGTCATGTCCAACATGGCATCATGGTTCAGGAGACCACAAATTAAGAAAAACAAAAATAACTGCCAAAATGTTTTACCCTCTGAAGTTCAATATCATGTATAACCACCAGCATGAGTTGCTCATTGGCATATTCCTGGAAGAACAATTTTAAGACCATTTGAAAGCTAAAACAGCTAATGTCAACCTGTGTTCTAAAACGAATGAGTTTGTTTTCTGCAAAAGACCGCATGACGTATTTACAGGTAGTAATAATTTAATATCTGGAGATACAAGGAAGTAATGCTTCAAAGTTCATCCCCAATGCGGACCCCATCTATCATCATCTCAAGGGCTGCTCTCATGCTTGATACAACTGATATTTACAAACAAAGCAAAAACATAAAACCATCAATAAGCACAAGAAACACACACACTTGTTCTTTTCAAAAAGTAAATAAAACTCTGCTTTGTCAGGGCATGCATGCCAAACCAAACATACAAAATTATTGTGTGGGATAATTCTAAAATTACCACCGCTAACCAGCAGTACCATCAACAGCTTTGTTTGGAACATTGGCACATCAAATCCACCCACTCTCCTTTTACGTGTGATGATGGTGGCCTCTTACCTGATTTATATTTACACCTTATTAAAATGAAAGGTCCTCAATTAGTGAGCACATAAAAGCACTCCTGTTGCAAAATTATAGATAACAAAAAAAGTTCTGTGCTGTTTTCACTTACTTCCACCTGCATTTCCATAGTAGTATTTATAGGACGGATTGCCGTTTTTGTTGTAGATGTCTTCTTGCACTCTACCGGCGGAATCTATAAAACAAAGCAGCAATGGTTTGGTAACAACTCTGATAAAACATCTGCCTGAATGTAAACATTTTCATTTGCTACTAACCATTGCACCTAAATGATGTTTTGGGGTCATGCTAAGGAGTTTACTTAAGGCACTCCACTTTAGCAAAGGTTCTGACCGGAGCACTCCTTACATCAAAGCTCTGGGTATAAATTATATGCTTTGTGTCTTATAGTTTTGGCACTGCCAGCTTGGAAAAAGTGAACGAAGTTCAATATTAATAACCATAATTATTGTTCTTTGAGCTTATTTCGAGGATATCTGAATACAAGTAGCTAGTGAAAACTGAAAAGTGGTTTCAATTGAAATAAGCTGGAATACTGTAAAACACATTTAACAGTATTTCATTGTAATAAAACATCGGAAACTGTACTGCAATTTTAACTGTAATCAGAACATAACAAAACAAGATCAGGCTTTGATCTCAGTTATACTGTTTATGGTTACCAGAATATAGGGAAGGGGGTATTTACATAAGGATGGGGGATGCTTTAAAGCTGGAGGGGCTTATAACTGGGGGAAGGGGGGCTTTTAACCAGAATGAAACTGTTGTTTACAAATAGATGGGCCTATAACCATGGAAGATTATAAGCAGGGGGCTTATAACCAGGATTTCACAGAAATCAACCTCTGGCTTTTTGGATGATAAACTCTGAAATACATTAACCAGTTTATTACCTAAAATAAATATTCTAGGAATGTATGATCCATCTATCTGGAACTTGGTATCCTGTGGTTCTTCATTGTCCTATTTAATGAAAGCCAACCAAAATTGGGTCAACTGAAGTATATTCAATTTAGTGTAACGCTCCTACCCCCTCCTCACCCAAACTGGATTTCTCCCTTGTGGAGGGTCTTCAGGATTTATATCAAAAGAGAGAAGGGGTCTACAACTCCCTACAATAGAAAAAAATTGAACTTAATTTCTCAAGAAGATTGAGTTCAGACAGCAAAAAGACAATAAACAAAAAACCCATTGCAAAAAAAAAGAAAAGAAAGAAATGAGCGGTGTGAAGTAAGTATTTTCTTGACCATCATTGTGGTGGACAAAGTGCACTAAGCAGTTAAGTTTCATATTATTAATTTTGCTGCATTTGTGGTACGCATTTGATATGAGGTAGAGGGAATATTTGATGCTAATTCATTCAATTGTTGATTCTATAACTAAATTGTACCTCCACATTGATCATCACAAACTTCTTGCTCAATTCATCTATCCCTTTTGATACAGCAAATTTAGGTTTTAGTGCTGAAAATTAAATTACAAAAAATTACTACATTCTCACAAAACAGTGATAGCATAACTACCTACTGTTAAATACCACTTAAAACCCAAAACTGACAGCAATAAATGTTGTGACCAGGGGAATGTTTCTTGAATATATCTCAGAAACGTTTGGGGCCTGAAGAGCTGATCTTTCAACATGTTTTTGAGTGAAACAAAGCAAAATTATTGCAAAGTTTCGTTTTGAAGAATAACTTACCAGTAGTCAGTGGAAATCATGGTACCCAAGCTATGACTGAAAAGTTCCAGGGTTTTTGAGAAACTCATGCCAGCAGAGAATTTCTCTTCCACTAATTAATCATGCATAATTAAATAGATATATACATATATATAAAATCTACAAGTACCTTTGCATGCTCCACACCATGACTTGTGAATTATTAACATTATAGGTTTATGACTGAAAGTAAAAGCATCACTCATTAAATTTTTTGCTACCAAAATGGGCATTGGTTATTACCATCATGAATAACGCGCATAAATATATAACATTTTATTATCTAACAATTTACATGTCTACATTTTTGTTTATAACAAAAAAAAAGTGTACAAAAGTAGATATCAGACTTCCCTCATATTCCCTGTGATTAAAGCTCTAGGCCTTCCAAGGGGGATTCTGGTGTCACTTTATCGCTAGATCTGCAGAGCCATTACCCATCACCAGTTTTGTTATAGACAGTGTTGCTGTTCTATTTCATCAGTGTCACTGTAACATAATGTCGACCTTTTTCTGTCCGTCCCGACTGGTTGTCATTGTTTAGGAAAAAGATTGTTGCCACATTTTGAGGTCATGTCACCTGTCGGCAAAACCCTTTGGAAGGCCTCATTAAAGGCGGACTACAGTGAGAGTGCAAAATACATGAAATACCAATTTTTTAAATTTAATAAAAAAAAAATTAATATATTTTGCGAGAGTACCTCAACTGTGCCTCTTTCAGCCCTTCATCATATGTTTTCCAGTCTATATGTTCTCCAAAGCCTTAGGGCAACCAAACACAACCATTAATGAGTTAAAAATAGAAGGCTAAACACAAAAAGTTGAAAAGATATGTTCATGCATGTTATTGAAGGGAAGGGGGGGAGGGTCATCTCCAACCCAAGAGTAACAAACACATAACCAGGACTCCCGGCAATGTTTTATGCAAAACAGCATTCCATAATCCAGGGCTGAGTTGTTCAAACTAAGATTAGTGCTAACCTGGAATAAATGTTAGCCTGAAGCTCAGTTCGTAACTGATACAGTGTTTTCTTGCAGTTTGACATAGCTTTTATTATTAATACAAGTGAGCTTAAGCCTTATTTCAAGCATTGGAACACCGGTAGCTGTTCGCATTCAATCCATTTTGTAATCAACAAAGAGGCTACATATTCCAAAATTACTCTTCTGTACACAGAAACCATTCTTCGGCACAGTTCAGGCTAAGTACGCAGATCGATCCTAAACAGTTTACGGCCGGCTTAAGACCTATCGTTTTCCTTAACAAAAAGAAACTTACCTCTCCCAAGAGATCCATCGGCAGCGACATGTAAAAGGCATATGGAAGAGAGCACAAAGACTAGAGAATTCACGGAGAACGTGATGAGATGTAACGCCGCCATCGCTCAAACCCACAATAAATATCCAAAATGGTCTTGAGCATGAACCTGTTGCCAGGAAACTATCTCTCGCTTCTGATTGGCTGACACCTTTTACCGAGCAAACCTGCACAGATGTTTCAAATATGGCGCGCTATTTATTATTCTTTTGTGTTCATGTAAATTACACCTCCAAGCCTCACTTCAGAGCAAAAATTCTTTTCAATTTAGCACATGCTAACGAGGTTTGGTAGGCTGATTTTCATAACGACAAAATAATAATTTATTGTCTACCATTTGCGAATACGTTGTCTACATCAGTGTTCTGGATAATGAAGCAAAGAGCAAAACATCTATTCCCGGACCTTTCCTCACGGTTTTTTTAATCTCTTTTGGTAATTGTAGCAAGTTTAAACAACTCTTCTGTCATTCTATAATGTTTATCACAGGATACCCATGCACATGCTCAAGTCCTGTGTACTGCAATACGTTACTACACAAAAGAAACAATTTCAAATCTTGGCACATAATTTCTCTGATATATATTGTTCTAAATCATAGCTATAGTGAGGCCCTGGCCTGTTAGGGGTTTTAGGGATAAGGGATAACTGAGATAGTTTTGACCCTGTTTTAGGGATAACAGACTCGGCAATTTTAGGGATAGCTGTCTCAGTAATTTTAGGGATAAGGGATAACTGCCCCCAGAATTTTGGGGATAAGGGATGACTAAAGCCCCCTTATCAGCACCTCTATAGTTGAGTGGTACTGAACTGTGAACTACCAAAAGGGATATGTGATGTATGGTGTCTCTCTCACTGCCTATTCAGGGATGACTCGAAGGCCTGCTGGGGATATAGGTATCTGATAGATAGCATGGGTGCAGCTTTATCAAAGCAATTCAACCATTTGGATTCACTGTGTTTTGAAGAACTAAGAGTCTCCTTTTATCTCCTCCACTGAGCTTCTCTTGCCCATGGAGGCTTTGTCTGGCTGAACCCTCAACAGACCCCAAAAGAGAATGTTTTAAAGGCAGTCGGTTAGCCTGCAAGCAAGCACTCTCAAAGGGAGGATAGGAACAGAATGAAAGAGCTTGCTTGCAGGCTATTAGTCTCTAGATTGGGCAACCCTTTTGCAGCATGAGTACAACAAGAAATCCACCCAGCTTTTCATTATTTTTCATTTAAATTTTGATTGTTATCTTCCTCAAATGTAACAAAGAAATAATAACATTTACAACAACCAAATAAATACAGACTATCAGAAATCCTTGTCCAGAAGAGCAAAATATAGTCTGTATGGAAAAGTTTATGGCTCCTGTCAATAAATTTGCCAGCAAAAAGTAAAAGAGTTGATTGCTATTAACGGCTGCTATCAAGCATGTGCATTGCCTAGAATTTTCTGTCTGTGGAGGTGATTTGCTTGGTTCATCCTCTGTCTTTTCTGGGAAACAAACTTGACATCCTCCAAGAACCGCACTCTCAAGCAAGCTTGAATTGTTTGCTGCAGATATTAGGATATCTCCAAACAAGAAACTTGAAAGAACCTGGATGTTGTATGCGACCTGGAATGGTACAAAATTACATCAATATTTAAATTGGTAGTGAGCATTTTATGAAATATTTGTGGCTATTGAATGCAAAGTTACCCTCCTGCAGGGGGCAGATCTAGAAAATTCAGTAACAGGGGGCCGAAAAATTGTGGCAAGAGTCAAATTAATGATACCCATCCACAGACCAATGAAGATAGTTTGAGACTGTCAATCCACATAGGCATCAAACAATAGCAGTTGCCCCTCTAAATGGCCAGTTGAATTGCAAGCTCACATTAACTACAGCTGTACTAATCTGCTGAACACTACTCTTATCAGAAATGTTTTGACTCTCAGTTGGTTAAGAGCATACAAGGTCAAAAGAAACTTCACCTGCCACAAAACAAATGATAAATTTGCCATTCTCCTTGAGATAGGACTGACAAACATCTGAGATGCGTGAAGAAAGAGGTAAAAGACAACATCTGTTGTGATTAGGATAAGAAGTGCTTTCATCCACTGTCCAACAGTGTTCCTGCATGCACAGAATGGAGCATATTCAGATTAATGTGATCTTTGTTCCTCTTTAAGTTCTCTAAGTATCACAAAATCTTGACAAGTATTAATATCATTATTATTGAAAGTGAAGAATGATCATCGCAGTTAATTTTCCAATTTAAGCAATTGGAAGGAGAAGCCTGAAAAAATCAGAAGGAGAAGCCTGAAAAAATCAGAAGGAGAAGCCTGAAAAAATCAGAGCCTGGAAAAATCAGGGCTTGATTTTTTCAGGCTTCTCCTTCCAATTGCTTAAATTGGAAAATTAACTGCGATGATCATTCTTCACTTTCATCTACAACCGCAGTTCATATATGAATTATTTCATATGTACTTCACATCATCATTATTATTCACATCATTTTGTACTGACATGGCACATTGGGCTCTGTATAATCTCATCTGTTGACATAATTTCAAACATTTTCTTTTAACCCTTCAATTCCCAATAATTATTATAGTGACTTTATAGAATCTGATTTTACTCTGGAGGACCTCTTGGGCATTAAAGGATTAATCATGACAAACCTTTTTCGAAAGATGAATTTTCCTAACTGAACACCAATGAGGTACAGTCCCAAATAACCAGCACAAGAACAAAGTCCTTCACGGTTTGCATCCACAAATCCTTCCCGAGAATCATTTCCATGTCTTCCATGTAACACGAAAGATCTCAAACCAGCACAGCTGAGAAGGTACTGATAAAGAGAAGCTAGTAGCAGTCCTGATATACCATACCATCTGTCACCAGGAATAAGTCTGAGAAGTGCTGTAGATAGAACCTAAATAGAAGCAAGATGAAACATTAATTATTCATGAAAAGGAGTCACACAATCTGTTAACTCATTATTACCAACAGTGATATTTAAATTTTGCAGTTATCTATATGGAGTAAAACAGCTGCCTGCTTGGCAGTTATCGAGGTGCCAGTCTAGCCCCAGTTGTTCGAAGGGTTGATAGCGCTATCCACTGGATAAGTCAATTCGATTTGCTAGTGCTTATCCGGTGGATAGCTTTATCCACCTTTCGAACAACTGGGGCCAGGTCTTGTGTTTGATTCCTGACCCCATTAACACTTAAATCTTAAGAAATAATAACTGGGGATATGCCACTGCCACTCTCACCATATCGCATACATTTTTCCTGCTTCTGTGTAATGGCTTATTGGGGTTTTTTAAGAAACACTTCACGATATTTGAAGAACGGCATAGGGTGCTTAATGCAAGTTTTGAACAATACAAAATCAGGGAAAACAATTACATAACACATCGTTAATTATGTTACTCTGTTGTGTTCTGGCCTCTAATATCAGGGTTTATGAGTGAGAATGCTGTGATGATGATGATGTTACAATGATGGCTTTCCTTCCTTGTCCTTTAAATCATAGCTTCATTGATGTAGATGAGACAATTTCAGCGTAACATTAGTGTCGTAGAGCAACACAAGAGATGCAAGAGCAATACCTTTATGATGAATAAAGTGAAGAAGAAGTTCCAGTGAATGCCATACTCACTGACATGTTGTTGATAATCTGTGCCTTTCACAGAAATAAACCTTGCACATCCAAGCACTAGTAATGGCAAAGAAGACTTGAAAGTCTTGACAAATGATGAAATAAAACCAACATCACTTTGCATGATACCTCTAGCTTCTGGCGATACAATGGCATGTGAAATAACAAATGCTCCAACACCAGCATCCATCAGTCCACTTCCAAAAGTTTCTGCTTTTGCAAGTCTTCGGGGAAGGATGACAAAATCAACAGCAAGTATAATAATGGCAGTGGCTATTAACACGTACGCTCTGAAGCCTCCAATAAAAGGTCTTTTATTAGACATGTCAGAAGAAAGGATAGTTTTGAAATTTTGTCGTCCCTGTGACCTTTTCCTCTTCAGAGAACACAGAAATAACACTCCAATTGATATGGACAAACAAGTTGCAATCAATATATTCACGTGATCAGAAAGTAATGTGGACCCCAGAAGAACTGGACCTATTAAGGTGATGAAATCCACCAGAAACACCATGCTGCAATATCATAAATAGAATGTGTTACCATTGCAAAAACTACCAGACAGACAAATAACAAATAATCTCCTGTTCTATTATCTTTTGAAATCGTGAAACGGTAGGAATATTTTTCTGAAATCTTTTCAACCATCAAAAGGCAGAACAAGAAAATCATTAGGAAATTGAGTCGTTGAATTTCAAAGCCCTTTTCAACTTTTTCAGTCAACACGTCTCCCCCGGCCCTCCTACGTGCCACCGCACCCCCACCCCTTTGCAAGGCCAAGTCTACCGTTCAACATTCGCCTGTTTTTTTTTTTGTTTTTTGTTTTTTTCATTTTACTTTTGTCTCTTTTTTCATTGATTGATTACTCTATCAATATCCGAATCATTGTTAGGTATGCTCGGTTTAAGTTTAAAATAAGTCGACGCTAATACAGTAACTCACCAAGGAAAAACCCACTTAGAGAGGTAAACTTCTGCGTCCGAAAACAGCGCACTGAATATGAGAGATCTAAATAGAGTGGCTACCGGAGCAGTACTAGCAACTATTCCTACTTCAAGAACACTTGTTCCATTTAGATTGCTCACAAATCGTTCTTGCAGCTCTTTATACGTGGAACTGTTGATAGAATGAGAGATTTCCACCATCTTGAGATGTTTGTGGTGCCCAGTCTTGCAGAGCTGCTATTGTAGAACGCCTGGCGAATATTAGGTTTTTATCATGTCTGCTCTCGATCGCCGTACATGTATATTGTTTTAAAGCTATGAACAACAAGGATTTAGTCCAAAGTTTCTTTAATTTGCAGGAAGAAAGAGTAAAAACATACAAAACATTTGACAGGTAATATGACTTCAATATTTTATTTCTGGCGTCTGATTCTAGAGGGTACATAATTCTCTAGCCATATGAATGATCTTTAAAGTTATTGCACTGTATTTTAATGATCTTTTTTTTTTGTTCTAGTGGTTTTAGGGAATACCTTGAAACTGCTCCTACATTTGATTTCCCATCGTATCGGCAATTAGTCCACAATGTAACACAGAAATTTAATAACATATCAAATGAAGTCATTGTTATTGAATCAAAATTGAGAGAAAGCGGACAAGGTACCATTGGCGATCTCGTAAGAAAAATACAACTCAAAGAAAAAGAGAAATTAGAAACGGTGAGAGTGAGTTTTTTTCTGGCTTATCATCTCAAGTGACAACTTGTTTAACTTGTAAAGTCTGGCATGGAAGACTGCTTGGCTTCAGGAGCGTAATTGCCATTTATCCTGTCAAGTTTGGAATTCGAGATTTCCTTGTTGGTGACAACATTTC
>BLFK01000297.1:1856044-1866703 GCA_014634185.1 Astreopora myriophthalma | reverse complement strand
TTTGGCCAATTGAGCCCTAAAAAGAATTTTGGAACAAATTAAGCAGAATCGCAGATTTGAAAAATACTGTTTTAGCAAATAAACGGTAAATTTGGGCCCAGATTGTAGACTCTGTCTGTGTACAAGTTCAGATTTTGAATATGGTTGCCAATTTTTAGTTGGCCTTGTTTTGTCAACTAATTTTAAAGTAACGTGGATCCTGATTTGAACAAACAGAAATTGGCACATTCTATTCACCCATATTCGCCCTATTCCACCCATAGCAAAACCATGTCCCCCTTTTTAATGTTGAAGCACAGTTCTTGGATACTGTCACATTGCTGCAAAATCAAAAACACGGGAGAGGGATAAAATATTAGCAGTGTAGATGGGAGAATTCGCATGTTGAAGGGAACAGGTTTCTTCTTGTGGAGTGTTTTTTACACCAAGAACAAAGCACACAGGGGCAAGTCAAGGTTTTGAGAGCAAACAATCACTTACTGGAAGGTTGTGTGAAATTGATATTGCCCCACTTTAAATTTAAGTCACCTCTTCCTTTCTTTGGTTTTTAGACAGCCAAACTGCAGATTGCTGAACAAAATGATGCTGCTACTGATTCCCAAGATGCAGCAAACACTGAAAAGGTGGCTGCTCTTAAGTTGAGGTGGTGATTGCCGTTGCCTTTTATTTTGCCGATTGAATAGCAACATAATGAATATACAATCTTGTTGTTACTGCTACATTTAAGTGTAGTGCTGATCAAATAATCCTTGCCATAAAATAGTTACTGAAAGCTCTGTGATATTTGCCTTTACCAAAGGACTCTCCACATTATCTGAATCTACACAATTATTTGGTTATTTTATTTCAGTTTACAGAAATTGATGGATGATATTGTTGAACTGTTGGATGAGCTCAAGTTTGAAGCTGAAGAGATTATTTTACAAGACAATTGATATGGTCACCTGTCTTGACTAGCATGTGGCCCTCACTTTTGTACTAGTCGTATTTAATTTGTACAGATTACTCAACCTGTAAATGTTTTGGCATCTTAATAAACTATCTTTCTGTCTTGAGAATGTCACACATTATCCCATATATAGAGTGGCTTCCCTATCAACATAATTTTAATGTATTTGCTCATTGGATTCATAACGGACTTTGAAGATACAGACTTTGCCTGGAGATGGTTACACAATTGAATAAGAAAATTGAGTCCTAGCTGTCTCACAACACTAACTTGATTTTGTGGGACGTTGAAGAACCACTTAATTAAAAGGTGTAACCTACAAACCTCTGACAGTGATGGGTCTTTGTTGTATAAACGTAGTTGTGAAACAATACAATGGATAAGTCTCAAAGTCTTAATCACTGAAATCATCCATAAAGTACAGACAGAATAAACGAAGCAAGGGAGCAAATTTGGCACCTGCAAATGGCTAGACCATCTTGTCTTCTCCAACATTAGAACAAGAAACTACAGGTCCCATCGCATCTGTCTTGGAAATTGTTCTATGGATTGTACTTGACCACTTAAACATGACTGTTCAGACGATTGAACAGAAATCTATTAACATTTCTTTACTATACTTAATCTTACTCGTTTATAAACTTCTAAGGACAAAAATGAAACAAAAGCTACTTCAATAAACCTGATCCACACTTGTTATCGACGAACTTATACAAAGTGATCGAAACAAGAAAACAAACTGAACTGAACTTGAATAATCATTCGCTCCTTTATAGCGAAAGACATAAAAAGGTATGAATGCCATTAATGAGCTATTGTTCTGTCTGAAGTGCAAGCGACAGCTCTTGCGAAAAAGATGACAAGTCAAGTCTTTACAATTAGTTTCCTATTGTTTCTTGTGAACAATGACCGTGGGCCACTGGGCTACAATCTGTGCAACAAGTAGTCTAACAAAGGCCCTCACAGTGATGTGAAGCACACTTCGACAAATGCATGAAAATACTGTAAATGTTACATTATGTCATTATTATTGTGTAGTCATATAGCACAGGAGTATCATGGCGGTGTTCAGTTAGCGGATTGAACACGCTGATCTTCAATCCTAGACCTAAATGATATTGTTAAGGCTCTGATAGGGGAGCTTTAGTCATCCCTTATCCCCAAAATTCCGGGGGCAGTTATCCCTTATCCCTAAAATTACCGAGACAGCTATCTCAGTTATCCCTTATCCCTATAATTATTTGATCAGTCATCCCTTATCCCTAAAATTATTTTGCCAGTTATCCCTTATCCCTAAAACCCCTAACAGGGCCTCATTGTTAGTATTGAGAAGCAACGGGACTACTGAGAATGGCGGGTTAAAAACTGCGAAAAGAAAGGTTTTCTCCCCCGAAAGGAACGAGCTCACCTGAAAAATAGTATTTTCGGGGATTTATTTCAGAGAAATACTATTTATTGTTGTTGTTGTTGTTGTTTTAGAAATTTCAGAACTTTCGATTCAACGCTATCCTCGTTCAGCAAATTAAAGTTCGATTCCATTTCTAGATATCAAATTAAAGGGGAAAACATGATGACGTCAAAACTGGACGAAGGCACAATCCTTTCAAGGGAAACAAAAAAACTCAAATGACGAAACTTAGGTCCCAAATTAAAACCAAGAAAAGACCGAAGAAAAAAGGCAGAAGGAGTACTTCCAAGACTCTTTGTCTAGAGCGTTGTATCATCAAGATGACCCCTTCGATTTGGAATTATTTCTGTGCCTTTATATCAGGGTCGCGTGTCGTGTCCGCGGGCTTGCTGTTGTCATGTGTCAGACAAAGTTTCCATTGCAAAGTGGAACGAACGTTTGTATCGGGATGGAACCGTTTTCTGCAGTGCCTAACTGCAGACCAAAGAAGTCAAAGATTTGCCTTTGGTAATCATTTTACATATTGGCAAAAGGGAGCGATTCGTAAAATAAAAAATCAAAGCAATTACCGAGCCAATCACGTTTTGAAGGAAATACATCCTGCTGCCGACAACTACAAATCTAAGCAATTCACGATTTCGTTTTACTGGCGAATGGGAGCGAAAAGCGCGGGAAAACGAGTCGCAATAAAGTCCCACTTGTTTTTAGTTTTGCATCTGATTGATCGAAATGTTTGCGCAAGTTTTTTGACCCAATCATTGAACAAACCAAAACCAAAAGCAATCGTACAATCGCGTAAATTACGTTCGACTCTCTATTGAAAAACCACTCCAATGTACATCTGCCACGCCCTTACGACATATGCCTCGCACGCGTCAATCACGTTTACACTATGGAGTCTGGACCCGAGTCTCAAACCTGAGCCGGCGATATTTTTATTTTTATTGGTAATACCGCATCCATAACAGGATGAAGAAATTATTTTAGTGACGGCCGCACGTGGATATCGCTTGTTTTCTTAATTTACTACTATTACTCCGCAAAGTTCTTATGGACCAACCAATGAATGCTAGAACAGGAGCGAAGGTTCACTCGTTTCGGAACTGTAGACTGCAGATTGTCAGAGAAGACCACTCGCTTCCCACGCAAGATGGAGGTGATTGTGTAGTGGATGTTTTGGAGGACGCAAACAACTCGCTTGATATTCGCATACGTAGCGGTAAGTCAACAAAGACGCATCTTTATACAACGATAAACAACGGCAAAGTGGGTCACGTAGAACTTGTTTTTACGATTGCTTTTTCTCCATAGGCAACCAGTATATGCCCAGTTTTAAAGTGACGAGGGAAACCGACCATTGTCAAATGGGACGACTTAGATATGTCATTGATTTACCGGAACAGAGCTTAAGCGTTCTCCTTAACTTCACGCACAGAGAAGGTAATATTAAACGAGGTTTTGCGATGGTTAAGTTTACAATTGATGAACTGTGTTGACATTGTTTTTCGCTGGAATACAATCCTGTCAGCTCATGCATAATAAATAGCTATAAAATTGACACAACGACACTAATGGAATTTATTTTTAATGTTGTCGCTTTAATTCTGAGGTACTCGTATATTCTTTGATATCGTGAAATACGAAGATGATTGTTCACGTGGAGAAACCACAGTTTTTGAAGTATTTCTGTTGTATTTTGTCGACAAATATTTGTGTGTATAATTATAAAGAACGGAAAATTGTTTTACAACTTGCAAATATTCATTCATGGTGTGATTAACTAGCGCGGAAAATAACGTCGTCAATTCAAACTTACTTTCAAATGGCATTCCTTTGTTGCCCGTTTTGCCCTGGGCCAACCGAGAATTCCCCCGGTTGAACAACCATTAATATAATAGTGTTGATTGAATCTAAAAGTTTGATTGCTTTTTTCCAATTTTCTTAAAAAATCCTTGTTTTTAGATTTACATTGTCCAAAGAATGACACTTTTTTTGTCTGTTGGTCTTCCACTAGTTTTCATGCAAAAACAAATCCAAAATCCACTGATATTTTACTCTGAAAGAGAGAAAAGTAACTAGGTGAACTACCAAGGCTCTACAGCTCTCGTCATTTGAGTTTGTTTGTTTCTTTTTCTGTTAGGCTTGCATTTTTTGTTTGCTGTGTTTCTTAAGAAGATGGAATAATAACCAATAGCAATTTACATACTCTGCACTACATTGTTTTGTGCCATAATTTAATGTTCACTACTATGATAGTATATTATCATTAACTGCATACAGTTACAGCTGTAATTTGCAAACTTGAAATGAAATAGGATGGTATGTTATGAACCTAATTACACACAGTTAGGCCGAAATACATCTTGTGCATAAGTGTGCGTGTACATTATACTTGGATATTAAGGTTATATCCCATGCCTTTCCAGATGTCATTGACTTTAAGGAGCTGTTAAGCACTGCCACCGGCAGGTTGAAAAGGCGTTCAGTTTTCAATGAAAGAACAGAAAAAGCTTCAGCCAGTCAGTATTTTCAGGTGAGATTAATGAAAATGACTGGCACAAATTCTAAACATGGATCCATTTTAACTTGAAATAATAAGACTGAATAATCTTGTTACAGTGCATCATTCAACAACTAGGTTGTAAAAGAATGAGTTGTGAGTACATGTATTCCAATCCTCAAACTCTGCTTATGATGAGGTTCCTCTGGCAAGATTTCCTTTGGTGTGATGCAATGGTTTCTTGACTAAAGCAAAGACATGACTGACACACCATATAAAAAGTTGAATTGTGTCATCCACATTTTATGGTGTTTTATTGTGATAATAACAATGTTCTGTGGTTTTTCAATCAAGTCTGACAGGCTGGTCGTCAATTTACAGTCAGCCATTTTAGGTTTTTTTAACAAAAAACCCTAAAAATCACCTTTTATCAACTTTTTCACCTGATTTCACATGAAATAGACCGATTTGGTTGTTTTACGCTGAAAAGTGAATTTTTCACAAAAACCTTGTCGCTTTTCTTAACCCTTGCACACCTGGAGATTTTGCAGAAAAACGTGTTTTGAAGAGAGTCGAGGGGTTTTCTGGTCAAAGACGTGCTAAACAGAGCTAAAACTTACCACAAACCCGCTTACGGGTCGTACAATGGACGGTCTTCTCATCCAGATGCAAAATATTTGCTTACGAAGTTCGGGCATGCGCAAAAAGCAAAATTTCGAGATAGTTTTTGGGTTTAAAAGTGACACAGCAGTCTCGGCTTTTACTTTTCGCTTTCTCTCCTGCCCTCTTTTTTTGCTTTCCCGGCCTCATTTTTTTTGTCCCTTGCTGGGCATTTAGTAGGCTTTATTTTGATGTCAGAGTTTTTAGAAAACCTTTCGGGATCCTACGATTAGGTACTCAGAAAGGTAGGTGGGTAATTGAACAAGATTTTCCTGAGGATTTTCAGGTCAATGTTACGTGGTTTTTGGCCTTTTTCTCCAGTTTCCTTGAGTGAATTGTGCTCATTCTGGTATGGTTTGAAAGACCTCTTTACTCTTCACAAGTTAGTGGGCAAGTTTTTTCTTAACGGCCAAAACTGATGACGTCACAAGGGGTACAAAGGACATGGATCCGCTCGGGCGGTTACGGGCGGTTCAGGGGCGAATGTGTTAAACTACTTGTTTGACATCTGAAAAGTGAAAATGATGGAAATGTGCCTTTTGTTGCAGTTCTATGGGTATTTATCACAGCAACAGAACATGATGCAGGTAAATATTACATGCTTAAGTTAATGTTACTGTGCACAAACAAAAATGAACAAATGCAATATAGTGGGTCAACTTGGGCAGGGAATGTGCTGGGCTCTGGCTCGGGTTGAACCAATCAGCTGGAAGGACCAGATGAAGGACCTCAGAACCTGTCGCTATGTCGAGGGAATGCTTCTTGTAGGCATGGTGGCTGGCATAATGCCCTGGGGCCAAGTTAACCCAGTCCATCCGTGGTATGACATGTCCTCTCCCTGACGTGCCTCAGCACACTAGTGCTGATTGGAAGTGGTCCCTGTTTTATTAAAGACTTCTAAAAGTAAAATCTGGATAACATTTACAAGAATGAGACAAAAACTTGTAGCTACGAGAAACAACTAATAACTGGGAGGGTAGGGGGGGTAACGTCAAACAGTGAAGCGGCAGACAACATTATTTTACCCTCATATTGGGACAACAGAATGTACATACATTGAATATAATTAAATATATAAAAGGGTATTGGCTTCCTAAAATAACTAGGGAGTTAAAGAAATAAGGTTTGTAAGTGGCTTGAAAAGGTCATCCAGGTGACTGTAGTTCAGAGATTTGAGAGACTCAGTATTGATGATGACAGGGATTAATGTTTTCACAACCCAAGTGGAAGTCATTGTTCAGAGTTGAGTGGGATTTATGCACAGCTATTCGAGGTGTGCAGTGCATACAAATGTTAAACCCACATACATGTAGGACATTGAGAATTATGACAATTATGACAATATGTTTTCAAATTTACAAAATCATGATATTACTGGCGGTACAACTAATGAAGAACAGAACAGGAAACTAAAGAAAGGGCATACAATGCAACTAACTTTGCTTAAGTCCAGACAAGATTGACAACAAAAATAAATAAAAGAAACAATTAAGTAAAATACATACTAACTAATACTAGGAGCTGTATGCTCATTCACATATTCAAGCATCATGTAAATTTTTATTTTTGTCTCTAAAAAATGTAGGATTTCATCAGAACCTCCACATATCAAAGAGCAATGCTTCAGAATCACACAGATTTCCAGGATAAGGTGAATTATTTTAGAGTTATTTTCAATTGTTATGGATCAACATGCTCTGGACTAACATCCTCCACATTGGGAAACTTGTGGAAGTCAAATTCTTCAAGTTTGTGGCTCCAAGAGTCATTTGTCTGGAGAACTCAGCAATACTGTACCTATGTACTTGAACTTCTTACAGTCTTCTGTACCTGCATGTGATTATTTAAATGTTTGATGATTACAGCTTTGCATAATAAAAGTTTGTGCAATTCATCAACAGGTGGTGATCGATGTTGGTGCAGGATCAGGTAAGAAATCATTATCATTTTACAATTTAATGACCTTTATTTTCTACTTCTCTGTATGGATTCATATGATAATTTGGTGCAGGTGTTGGTGGGATGAAACACACTGAATGAATATTCAAATGCATTTTCTAGTATCTACAAACGGTGCTACATGTATGCTGTTGATGACATAGACCCTATTCATAAATGGCTTACCAATAAATTATTATTTTGTCTTTGGGCTAGACAGCACAAAGACAAAAGAGTAATTTATTGGTCGCCATTTGTGAATTGGGTCTACTGGTATAGCTTCCTCTCTTGATATGAATCACTTACAACTCTGAATCCCCTGATTTACCCTGGTAGATTGAAAGGACTCAAAGTAATGCTCCTGTATCCCTCTATCAACCATACTATATCACATGAAACCAAATTTTAGCATCACACTCTCCACCATAGCAACCCCAGGAACTCACACTGAATGCATTTTCTCGTGGCAGGGATTTTATCATTTTTTGCAGTCCAAGCAGGAGCGAAGAAAGTGTATGCCATAGAGGCCAGCTCAATGGCTACTCATGCAGAGGTATTTGAGCTTTTCATTGGTCTTGGACTTGTCCTTAAGGTTATTAGAAGCTAAAAGCATGCATATTGTATTTGGTAAGCAAATGAATAAGAATGTTGAACATTATCCCCTCTCTGTTACTTAGGCCTTGGTCAAGCACAATAATTTGTCTGACAAAGTCATCATAATTCCAGGAAAAGTTGAAGAGGTTGGTATAGATCTGCTTTGGTGCAGTTGTAATTAGCTTCCTAATTAAGGTTGACTTCTATTTGAAGATGGCTTTTACATGTATCGTCTGTGATTGACGGCTTTTATTAGAAATTAAGGGGTACTTTCTCATGGAGTACTGTCTGTTAGTTTACATGCATTTCATACACAAGTTTAAAAGGTTCACACTCCTAGGCGGACGAACTCTTCCTCTAGTCAATCCCAAACCAATTTTAACCACCCAGCATTTGACTGGTAAATGTTATAAATTATTACATCATTACACTCTGTAGGACTCTAACATGACTGTTTGTTAATTTAAGGGTCAATACAATTATGACTTAATGAATAATGTTATAACATGCAGCAAGCAATTCCACACAATCAAGAATGAATGCATCATAGTCTTGTTGTGCATACCGATAACATCAGAAAACACATAGTCAATGTTATAAAACAGTTGGCTCAGACATTTAGCTGTGCATATGCTGCAAGTTAAAATTATATCATCCTATTTTTATTTGTAATTTGTTAATTTCAAATCAAACTAGGTTGAAATTATTTTTACCTTATCCAGCATATATCGACTTATCATGTGCTTGGGAATTTAGGAGAGAACGTAAGACATTAGAATTGGCCTTGGCTGCACCTTGTGCATGATTTATTATATCTCAGATAGTACGCACGCTGCCAATTTAGTGGACCGTATTCTACAGAATGGCCCGCTAAATTTTAGAGTGGGCTTTCCTGTTTGATTCGTTGACCAAGAGATATAATAAATACCTTACTAACCTTGTTTTCTCGAGCCGTAATGTAAGTTACGGGGCTCCTTGTTTTTTCCAGTTCAATTTATGGCCCAAGTGCGAAGCACGAGGGCCATAAATGGAACTGGAAAAAATGTGGTCTGTAACTTACACTACAGCCCCCGAACTCAGGTAGTAAGAGGTATGTCTGTACTCTAAAGCATGAACCTTTTGCATCGCAGGTAGAAATTCCAGAGATGGTGGATATCATAATCTCTGAGCCCATGGGGTATATGCTGTACAATGAAAGAATGCTAGAAAGTTACCTCCATGCAAAGAAGTGGCTAAAACCTAATGGTATGTATTTGGTGCAGAAACATTTTTTAATGCTCATTTTGTCCATTCAACGGTACTTTCCGTTCAAAGGAAACCATGTGAATTGTACAATTGCAAGCGGTAATCTGATAATTAAAATCCTCTCTCTTTGTTTCAAGGTAAAATGTTCCCGACAACTGGAGATCTCCATGTTGCTCCATTTTTTGATGATGCTCTTTACATGGAACATTTCTCAAAAGCTAATTTCTGGTGAGAAATGCTCTGTCTTATTAATATAATTTAATAAAGGAAAGTTTTTTCAATATTAGTTTTACTGATTGAAATAACACTGCCTGCCCTTAATTTTTACATTTTGAGAATAGCTGGCTTGGGCTTTCAACAATTTTATTTTCATTGGCTAGGTTTCAGAATACCTGTCCACTTATTAGCATATGAATAGGGTGTATCATTATCTGCGTCTTCTTCTTAAAGAGAAGAAGGCAATATGTAAATACGTGGATGGGTATTCTGAAATCGCTCCTTTTCATTTCTTCATTCCTCTTTACTTCATTCTCACCCACTTCTGGTCTTCCAATTCTATTTTGTTTTGTTTAGCTTCAGTTCAAAGTGCATCTGGCATTAAACTTCTTGTTAATTCACGAACAATAGGCCCTATTCATAAATGGCAGACAATAAATTATTGTTTTTTTTATGCTAATGAGTCCAACTAGCCGACGCCATTTACGAATTGGGTCCATGTAAATGTCATTATTTCATTTCATTCAGTGTTATGCCAGTACCCTCTCATCTCACCTCACCATCATTCATTACATTTTCCTTTAGTGTGCACTTATTAGTCTGCCTTGTTGGCTGTCCTCAGGTATCAAAATTCATTTTATGGAGTTGATTTGTCAAATCTGAGAGAATCAGCCCTGGAGGAGTATTTCAGACAACCAATTGTTGTAAGTAGCAGAAACTGGTTTATCTAGATAATGTGATTTGTGTAGTAATTAGAATTGTTTATTTCTGTTTTCTGTAGGATACATTTGATGTACGCATTCTGATGGCCAAACCTGTGACACATACTGTGGACTTTCTTTCTGCAGCTGAAGAAGATTTACACAGGTATACCAACACCATGTACCTGCAAACCTGTGGTAGTGAAGACTTGAGAAATTGTTGAGAATTTAAACATTTTAAATGCTTTGTCTCTAGAATGAAATTTTATGTTAATTGAAGGGCTCAGAGCAAAAATGGCCAAAGTGAATTTTTTTAGTGTGTTTGGTCTATTCGTGAAACTGCTGCCAAATTTTCTGCAATAAATAGTGATTAAGTTATGAAATCACCTATTCCAAGTGGTGTGAAGAAAATAACAACCAAAAAGACAAAAATTGGGGGGGGGGGGGG
>BLFK01000297.1:1845317-1856034 GCA_014634185.1 Astreopora myriophthalma | reverse complement strand
GATTTTGCAAAATGACCAAAAAACACACAAAAGTCAGTTGGAGCATTTTTGCCTGGAGCCCTTCAATTATTTTGAAGTTGAATTTCCTTCCAATGAAATCCCAGTTTTGAGTTTTGTTATGATTACTGTAAGCAGTTTTATGGAATAGCTTTCAGATTGGAAATGGTGACTCTTAGGTTGAATCATAATACTTGAATATTTACTTTTGTTACAGAATAGAAATTCCTCTCCACTTCACAGTGCATACAGCTGGATCTGTTCATGGCCTGGCTTTCTGGTTTGATGTTTTATTTCAAGGAAGCAAGTAAGTAGATTAATATTAAGTCATTGGCTACCAAAAGACTTCTTCCCTTCAAAAGTTTACCAAAGGTCATTGTGACTATTAATTGATCATAAATATTGAATATTTTGATTAACAGTGTACCAGTGTGGCTGTCCACTGCTCCTCAAGAACCCCTCACACATTGGTATCAGGTAGGTAGACCCACTATTACTCAGTCGCACAGGGTCGTCAAAAAGCACCAGCGACTGGCAATATCACTGGCTACTTTCATAGTTTCAACAACTACAATCCCCTGGTAAAAAGAGAACAACATAGGGAATATGAGGGCCATAACAACCGTCTACTGTCTTTCATTAATTCCCCTTCTGCTTAAAATATTTTTCACAACCATGGTCACATACTTGATCACATCTATAAATTTAAAATTAATATTTTAGAATGCCTACAGCACTGGTCAAACAATAATCCAAGAGATAAGGGATGCATAAACAGAAAAACCACACAAATTTTACTCACATTTCATTGTAGTTTTGTATCTTTTTTTAATTGGAGGTGTGCAAATACAATTGAAATTATTTGTAATGAACCACATGTAAGACCTCAATCACCTGTGGACCCCAGTCTATAGAACTTGATCAAATTATGACCTTTCTTCAAAGTTGGGCCATGCTGTGTGGGTCGTTCATTGTCCAAATGAACTTTTCATGCTAAACATGAACTGTGCATGTTCTCTCTACTTCCTAGGTTCGCTGTCTGCTTCCAAATCCATTATTTGTAAAGGTTGGACAGTCACTGTCGGGGAAAGTTCTTCTTATATCAAACAGAAGGTAAAAGAGATTGTGCCGTAGCTTGTTATGGTGCAGTCATTAAAAGCGTACAGATACTGTTAGTAGTACTTCTGCTCAATAACTGTTTTAAGATCCACTGGTTTAGCCAGAACTCATACTAGAACCACTGATTATTATTCCCTAACTCCTTGTTGATGACCCAGCACAGTCTTTAGAAATTAAAGTAACCTTGGTTTGATTCTAATGACTCAGCTTTGATATTTTGCCCCTTTGCAGACAAAGCTATGATGTTGAAATAGAGTTAGGAATCAATGGAACAGGTATCAAATCTAAAAACACACTTGATCTCAAAAATCCTTACTTCCGCTACACTGGTACCCAAACGCCGATACCAGCAGGTACCAACACAGTGTCACCAACTGATCTGTACTGGAACATGACTACGTCTACAGCATCTGGTGTGAACGAGAATGGGTTAGATGGTTCATGTGGCAGTATCATAGGAAATGGACTTGTTGTCAATGATGTTGGGACGTACAGTGGAGGTACAGTATTAATGACAGAAATGATAATACCGGTAATTGTTATGGGAAGTTGTAGACCTCAGCAATCAGTGAGTTACGCAACATATCAGACACAAAGAAAAGTGTTTCATCAGATATCCAAACACTAAGAGAGTTGAAAAATTATGCCAAAGGCCGAGTTTTTTAAGCAAATTCAAGGTGTTTGGATGAAACACTTTTTTGAGTGTTTGATATTGCTTCTCAAAGGAATCAGTATTTTAAGAGAAACTTGAGTTTAAAATTGCCAGAATTTTATGCTAATTAAGATCACATATCCAAACTTCCTTCACAGCTTATGAATTATTAATGAGTTTGAGAAGTTATGATCATTAAATTATTTGCAGAAATTAACACAGTGACTTTAAGTAATGTAACCCCAATTACTAGTCAATATACTTTATTTAGAGATGTCTCCACTGACACTTGAACATATTATCAACCTATGAGGTCATGGCTCTGTAAGTGTCTACGCTTTCTTTCCCTTCTCTCAAGCCTGGCTGCAACTCCATGTCCAGTCCATTGGCTTGACTACCCTCATCCCTTATTCTATAGCTATAGGCCATTTTAAATGCCACACCCAGCTGTCTGTACCATGTTCTTTAAGGGTGGCATGGGGTGGTCATTCGTCTCCTAATCGTTTGGCTTGAAATGGGATCTAGATAGGAATGCATGCTTGACAGTACGCTTCTTTATACTTCTTGTTGATCACGTTTACATTGGTTACTTCAGCAGGGGGTATTCTAGGTGCTTCACCATATGCCCTTGGTGGCATCTCCAGTGGGATGCCCATAGTCAGTGCTGTTCCCAATGCCTCAACCCTAGAAGGAAGCTCCAGTCATTATGCCAGTAGTCGATATGTGGTGGGCAACCAAGCCGCCATCATTCACAGCTATAGCAGTACGAACTGTGGGGAGTACGTCAACAGCAAAGGAGCATATCACTCCATGGTGTACTCAAGATGATTGAATCTTATTTCATTTGATAAATTTTATTCCTAGCATGAGCAAGGGAAGACAACTCTACAATTCTCCATTGCTAAAAGCTTGGTGACCAACCCTTACCACCATGGAAAGTGCAGCTGCTCAGTAGCTTTCATTTGAATGGTCAGAATTGGGAAGATCATACACAGGCTCAAAAGTTTAAACTACCTTGTACAGCACTTTCAGTTAAATGTTCACATTTTTCACCACAAAAAAAACAACAACAACAAAAAAAAAAAAACAAAAAAACAGGTCCACAGAAAGCATTGCTCAGTAGCTTACACCTGATTGTTCAAGCATTGAAATAATTATCGTTCCCCAGAGCTGAAACTAATGACTTCTGTTTAACAGCACAAGAGATTCAGACAACATGTTGGGAAGAAACTACCATGAATAATTATTGCTACAATGCTTTTGAAAATTGTGGTTAAAATGATAAGGCTCAAGAAATGCATGTAATCAAAGCTTGTTGCACTGTTCTATCTGAATGAAATATATCCACTGTAACTTTTAAATAATGTCTTAAGAACCCTCAAATGTTGCTGGTGCAGTGTATTTCATTCAACTCCCAAGAAACTTTTTCTGAAAAGCACTTGTTGCCACTTGTGAACAGAAGCAAGATTATCCCTCTCACAAGGGAGTTTTAAATTTGAGGGAAATAATTTATGAGGCACTGGACATCAAAAAGTTAATAGATGCCTTTTTCATCTTCATTCTACTGTCTGGTTGATGACTTTAGCTTGAGGGCATAAGTGCAATGAACCATTCTATTTTCCTGCCTTGTTTGATCGGTCCAAATGCTTACGCTGTACATATAGCCAGCACCAACTGTTCCCTATGTTTAACTGCCCTTTTTGTTGTCAGTCTTGGTTTAAATGCAATTTGATTGTGATGCATTATATTCCTTTTTGTATAACTATGAACCGTAGGCATGTATGTTGTGGTTTAAAATTTTCCCTTTTTCAACATTTTTAAAAACCATTTTCTTTTTTTTTTCTGTTCCATTGTTCAAGATTATGGTAGTCAATCAAAAATAAAAAAAAGAAACTGGATTAAACAAACTTGTACCATGAAAAATTTTAAACCACAACATACATACCTGCACACTAATAATGGGGAATCTTACAGCTGTGTGGCACAATGTGAATATTATTTTACTTTTGCATGGCTGCCTCATTTATCCCTTAAGGGACTATTGTTTCATTTTGCTCATGTAGTTTATAAGACATCAAAATGGACTGGCATACTGTAACTTCTAAGCTTGTAAAAGGCGTTTTGTCTTAATATTCAGTATTTTCCACACACCAGCAAAGGTACTACTTTGATATTTTTTAACAACCCTTTGTCTAATCACAATGCGATTTGAAGGTGTCTTTACTATTACTGGTCCTTGCAGGTGCAATATTACATGGTATCACTTGCTAAATTAAGGCATAACATGTGACCATTAAGGGTGTTTCACTTTTGTTAAACATATTGTTTTCACAAGTAAGAATTTATTCAGAGTAGAGCATTCCAAGTAGTATTTTGGTCTACTTATAGTTGTGGACTTTCAATTTGTTTTGTTTTTGTTTTGTTTTGTTTCTTTGTTTTAAGAGCTTGTCATTTGTAATGAAATTTATAGATATCCAAAGTTATGCCACAAATGAGCTCCATGTTGTGGCATTTTTAAGATGTGTCATTTGTACAGATTAAGTAAGGGTTCTAGTAATCATTGAATATATTTTAGATTTACACTTAAAACACTTGCATATTAAATTATTTGAAAATAATGCAGTTTGCAATTACAGTGCATTATTGAATTAATGTTTGTGGAAGTACTTTTCGATGAAAATGTTGAGGGTCTTGGTTTGCTAGCTGTATTTTCAGCGTCTTTGTTAATCTGATTGTCAAGAACATTGGGGTGACAAGTTGGTCTTGTTAGCAGCATTGTCAGCTGAGC
Source organism: Astreopora myriophthalma (assembly GCA_014634185.1). Taxonomy (NCBI): domain Eukaryota; kingdom Metazoa; phylum Cnidaria; class Anthozoa; order Scleractinia; family Acroporidae; genus Astreopora; species Astreopora myriophthalma. The sequence continues at coordinate 1,851,478 of BLFK01000297.1, read as the reverse complement.
TGCCAAGATTTCTTGGCAGAGCTGTTGGCAAAATTTGGGGAAAATGGAAATCGTGCTTATTCCAATCTAGAAAATATTGAAAATTAAAGGAGCTATGTCACGGTTAAATGGGTTTGAAAAGTTAAGCTAAACTTTTCAATTTTGCTGTTTGTAATCTGTGTCAATCTTCTCCATCCTTAACCATCCTTGTTCCTTTCTGGTTTATTATTATCTCTTTGGTGTTTTTCCACCTTTGTAAAGCATTATTTTCAGGTTTCCTTCAATTTTAAAGTAAATTTGTCGATGATCAAAATACCTCAAAATATTGTGACAGAGCCCCTTTAATGAAATATTGCAAATATTGCAAACCAGAAATCATCATAATTAGGGTGACTCCAGTTGTCATAAAAGAACATTTGCTTTTCAGGGGCCAGTTGCTCAAAGCCCGGTTAGCGCTAAGCATTGGTTAAGAGGTATCAAAACTGATAGGTTTCCATGGTTAACCCTGGTTAGTACTAACTATGCTTCGAGCAACCCGGGTCAGACTGATAGACATTTTAACAACTACACAAAGGTGATGAATGCATAGGTTGCATTTCAAGTTCAGCAGGTGGTATATGGTGGTGGCCACCATCCTGCATAGAAACTGCTGAATAGCCCACCACTATTGTTAGAATTTAGTGCTGTTCTTTTAAGAACGAGTCAGAATACAATAGAAGCTATACTGGAGTCCGAAAATATACCCCAAGCACTTGCCATTGTTTTATGCTTATCTGTGCATTTAATGTGCACATTCACAATTTCAAGATGACAAAGAAATCATTCCAGACGTTGAAATTGAGGGATAATCACTTATCCTCCAGATAAAGGTAACCAGCTTGTGAACTCAAGCTAGTTTCTACTCCATGCACCATTCCTCATTTGTCAAACCCATTATCCTGTAAGCCTGGCCAGCTGCCTTAAAACAGCTTAACAATATAATTGGGCACACGTATCTCTTAGAAGATACAGAGCCTGACTGAGGATGGGACCAAGATGAGTTATCCAAGGATAATAATTTGTCTGGAGAGAAGATATAAATACGGTGTTTACGCGAGTTTAGCTTCAATTTACTGCGCCTAGTAATTCGTCGGGTAGTTAGCTCAAGGGCCAATTCGGTACCTCGTCTAGACGGTCAATTTTCTTTAGAAACTTGCATTATAACTTGGCTGGTACTAGGGTCACGTCTGCTAACATCTTGTAAACTTTTGGTCAATGTCGCCGATCCCTGTCTCTTTCTCGGGATGGAGTTTGATCACCAGCAATTCAGCGAATAAGAAGCACGCGAAGACACCGCATAGTTTTACAAACATTTATTTTAGAACCTTAGAACATCACATCAGTGTACTTCGATTAATACATTTCGATTAATACCTATAAAAAACGAACAAAAACTTAGAACTACTACATCGATTGCGGCGGCAGCTAGCCAAAAATGGTTTCCACATGTTTTATCTAAAAAAACCATCATTTAACAGTTTCGAAAAAAGTTGATCGACCTCGGGTAAAAAAAAAAGTCCACAACACAGATAAAGTTGAACCTAGTCCGGCCATGTTGTTGTGGAAAATTTACAACAGCTAATTAACAAAATGAAAAAAAACCTTGAAGGGAAGCCCACTCGGTGCATTTCAACAGATTGCACGTACGTACGTACGTACGTGCGCTTCACCCACGTACAACGAGACTTAATTCCTTCTCGGCGACTAGATCAAAAACAAGATACACATTATGCTGTTTAACTAGGCTAGGAAAAACGAGATGATTATCATCCTTAAATTAAACTTGCCAGAATAAGCTATGAATAACAAAGAACACGATTACTGGGAGATTCTTACAGACCGACAAGTTCACTCGTTTCGAATCGAAAGGAACTTCATCGCTGCTTCATCACCGGTTGTCCAGCACCAGCCTGATAGGCCGGATAGGCAGCTTGTCCTTGTGCTTGAGAGGGAGGGTATGGCCCGGCTTGTTGGGGCGGATAGTAAGGAGGAGGCTGGCCATAACCGCCGGGAGGGGGCGGCAGCGGCTGCTGCTGAGCGGTGGAAGTAGTTGTGGTAGTGGACACGAACGGCTGGTAAGGAGGTTGCCCCGTGATGACCACGGTCCCTGGATGACGGTAGCGGTAATACGGGCAGCAGGCACAGCAGAAACAAGCCACAATGGAAGCGATGATGGCAATGAATATCACAGTGCCAACAATAATACCAGCGATACCACCAGTGGAAATGTACGGGCAATAAGCGCTACTGCAGTCGCCATATTCGTCACAGCATTCTCCATAGCCACAATCCGCGTCGGAAGCGCAAATATAGCAGCTAGATCGGCAAACATAGTCTGAACAACAAGACTTTAATCCATAGCAGTCGCTGTCATAAGTACAGGTATAGGCACAGCCAAGGAAACAGGCAAATACAACGAAAGCAATTACCTTGCTTGCCATCATACAGATTGTAGACTAACGAACGAGGAAGTCAAAACGACGTGGAAACGTAGCCCGTAATAATCTTAAATTAATGGACGCGGCTGGCGCCTGGTGATGAGAAAGCCTGGCACGCGGAGCAATATTGATGCCGAAATTATTGAAAAATCCGCGTTCGTCACAAATAGTGGCCTAACCATAAGACGAAGTCTACAGTAAAAAACAGTAACCTTTCTGGATTCGTAAGGATAAAAGAAAACCGTCTGCTGTTGCGAACTGTACAGGAGAAATGAAAAAGCTAAGTCATGGATATGAAGTGGGATGGATAATATTAAACTGGATGATTAATAACTGTGGGCCAATACTTATGAATTAATGATATTTCGCCAAGTCAGAACGGGCTTTCCAATAAATGTGGACAGTTTTTATTTATGATCATTACGCGCCTCAACATCGAGAGTTGCATATTTTGCATATCTGTTCAGCCCAGCGCGAGAACGCGAAGGGCGTTCTCGCCCGCCAGAATTTCTTCGTGCTTAATCCCCTTTCTCCCACCCTGCAAGCAGTGGATTCTCTTCTCATACGCGCTTTACCCGCTTTTGTAGCGAAACGAGAGAGAGAAACCACTGCGAGCGAGCGATCCGTTTCCTGTCGAGCATGCGCGGTTGACGACACCCATCACGTCATTAAATCTCGTCATATTATCCCACAAGTTATGCTTACGTGCGCCCTTGCGAAGAAAAAACTGGTTTGGAAACTAGTTTTTCCAATTTTATTTAAGAAACAGAAAACATTTTCCGTGTTTCTATCGAGTTTTAGTATAAATCTACTAGCGTTCTATCACGAATGCCGTTCTCTGATTGGCTACGCTACTCGCTATCTATTCTGTGATAGATAGCGAGTAGCGGTTTTAAACAAAATGGCGGCCACTTCGTCGCGTTTTCGAAGTGTTTCGAAGTGTCTGCGATGAGGATATAGATAATTTACTTGTTTAGTTTTGAACGACTAGCAGATTTATACTAAAACAATTAGATTATTCGCTCTCGATTTCTATGCGTGATAGTTGACTCGGGCTGGTAAGGGAGGGTGTAAATTCTATCACGCGATAGAAATCTCGAGCTCATAATCTAATTGTTTAATAGAAACACGAGTGGAGGTTTGGGAGAACGAGAAATCCTGTGGGAACACGAGCCGCAGGCGAGTGTTTCCACAGCTTTTTCGATAATACATCATCCTCATTAATATCATGAAGTCGGCCTCAGCTGAGCAACACACAGTTAGCTGGATCCGATGAGCCATGCAGGCAGCAAGCTCTGCAGTGCTGGCCGAGCCCACATCCCTCTTTGAAGTGTCTATAAAGGTACTGGAAGGATGACTGCGACCGCCTATGACCATGAAGCGGGAAGATACCACAATGACCTGCAAGACCGAGTCTCCGCCAGGTCACTGTACCATTGCGTGTTTTCCCCGAAAATTCTGGTACTTTTTGTCAAATGGTAAGCACCCTATATCGCTAGCAAAACAATTGAAAAACGTCTTCATCTTTTCGAACCAGTAATTCAAAGCTTGGATAACCTTATCTTTCGTCCTAAACGGAAGGCAAACATTTTGCCGAGGTTTTTGTTCCTTCCTGAACTTAGCTGAGCAAACTGTCGGTAAGGTCATGGTGACATGTTGTGATACAAAAGTCTTTTCACATTTTGAAACTGCTGGATAGCGACTTAGCAGTATCCAGAGGATAAAGTCGTCCAGAATTTAAACAACTCAGTGCGGGTATCATCCGCAAGAATCAGTTTGACATTGGAAATTTGATGAACTTTACATAAAGTGGGTCCTACTACTGGCTTACACCACGATCGTCGAGAGGGATAGAATCTTGAAGACTTCTCAAAGAGGGTAGCAAAAGGGAGAGTCGTGATCCCGTTTCACGCACGAATTTGAACAAAATTCCTGCATCACGTATACTTTTGACGAAATTTCACGAGTCAATTTTTCATAAATTCACGAATCACGTATCTCTTTATGTTCCTTTCACGCGTCACGCGCTAATTTTTGCCCTCATCCCGCGTCACGCATAGACCCTTTGCTACCCTCATCAAAATTTCGATGAACGCTATCCAATAACTGGAAAACAGTTTTAATTATTACACGCTTAAAAGAGTTAAACAGTTGAACGATATATTCTTGCATAAGACGAAATCAGTTCCGTCATTGCGTAATTTCGTCATACAAAGGTCAAAATACTGTCAGGAATGGCAAAGTACAAGCCTTGCCTCCTAAAAATGAGCAAGGAACTGGAAAAATACTCCTCCAGTGGGCAAGCAGTGTACTGGCCAATTTTTTATATTTGATAAGTGATCGCTTGCTTTTTGCATACGGTGTTCATAGCTCACTTTCCGGGGAGAAATGAATCGAATGACTACCATGGAGGTCTAAGCACCAAGTACCGTATTTCCCTTCCAGCAATATTTGGCCCGCGAAAGCAGACATATTTTCCAGCTGTCATTTCACTTCGCCGAAAAGAGGCAAAGAAAAACGACAGCCGGAAATACATCTGTCTGTGCTTTATCTCCGGTCCACGTGATTCAGCTTTTTGTGCATTTTCAGTTATGCTTTGACGACTACTTTTTGGGCGTTCGCCAACAGAATTAACTTGCCTACACGCGTTTCTCGTAAGCCCCGAAATTTTACAGGGCTATTTCGCGGAAATGATTCCCTCTGTATCTCAAAACCCGTGACGTTTCTGGGCATGAAACCTTTTTATTAACTTCGCTGGATTCCAGAATATACGGCCACTTATTTGCACGTGAATAGACTGTATTGTTTACATAGTTGTCTCGTTCTTTTCAGGAGATAATGGTGCTTTGGTTACCGAGATCTTTGCCCTCAGTTCTCTTTCCGGTCTTTCTGAGAAAAAAGCACGTTCTGCTTACCGGTGTTGAGACCAGCAAGACTCACATGAAACTAATATACGCAAGGCAAGAAGCTGCAAATTGTTTGTCTTTTGTAAAAGGCCGTTCATCCGTGTGTAACTGTGGTGAAGCATATCAATTTTACCGAGGCAGTAAGGTAACCCTAACTCGGAAATTTGCATTAAACACTGCTTCTGGGGGAGCCTTAGCCTCAGGGCTAAGTTGTTCGAAGGGCCGATAGCGTTATCATATCCATTGCATAATTCACTGATTGGCTTTGCCAGCGCTTATCCACTGGTTAGAAACTTATCCGGTGGATAGCGGTTTCCACCTTTTGAACAACCGAGCCGGGTGGGGTAATACACTCCCAAAGTGTAAAATGGCCCTGAAGTGTTACGTTGCTCTGATCCCTTTAAGCCAGTAAGCCCGGGCTTACAAACTTTTCTCGGTATATTTGAACAAATCATAGGCCTACCTGACTTCCCCTACCTTCCCCGGCCGCACTGCACTTAGGAGGTATGGAACATGCTTACAAGCGAAAAATGGCTTACTGTTGGGTAGCAAGAGATCATCAAGCTTGATGATCTCTTGTTCGTAGTTATTGCCAATCAATAACCCAGCCCCCCCTCCCCCTCCCCTCAAAAACAACTTGTTTGGCAAAAGAGACAAAAAAGTCAAAGAATGGACACAGGAAGATAATTTCTACCTGGGCAGTATCTGTGCTTTAATCTACCTTTAACTTGGGACTTCCATCCATGCCTCTACAACACTCATAGGTGAGGGTGGTGGTAAATGAGGGGGGGGGGGGGGG
>BLFK01000297.1:1838575-1842027 GCA_014634185.1 Astreopora myriophthalma | reverse complement strand
TTTCTCGGTATATTTGAACAAATCATAGGCCTACCTGACTTCCCCTACCTTCCCCGGCCGCACTGCACTTACGAGGTATGGAACATGCTTACAAGCGAAAAATGGCTTACTACGCCCCTGGTTACTGTTGGGTAGCAAGAGATCATCAAGCTTGATGATCTCTTGTTCGTAGTTATTGCCAATCAATAACCCAGCCCCCCCCCCCTCCCCTCAAAAACAACTTGTTTGGCAAAAGAGACAAAAAGAGTCAAAGAATGGACACAGATAATTTCTACCTGGGCAGTATCTGTGCTTTAATCTACCTTTAACTTGGGACTTGCCTCTACAACACTCATAGGTGAGGGTGGTGGTAAATGAGGGGGGAGGGGGGGTCTGGATCACGTTTCACCGAAAATAAAACGGTTCTTTCACAATTCACCAAAAAGAATACGTAATGCAATCACAGTTCACGGCTGCTATGAAAATCAGGATTCAGGCGGAAAAAAAATAGCCATTTCACATTCCACGGGGGAAAAAATGGTTCGATCGGCGATCACGAGTCACGAAAATACCCTTTACCACCCTCATAGGTAACTCAGTACTCAGCTCAGCTCCCCTTGCTTTTAACACCACAATGTTCTTAGAAGGAGTCACTTTCATCCCATCACAATTCTGGCTAAAATCACGATACGTAATCTGACCGTGCATTCAAACTAAGCCAAGTACTCGATCGTGCGCTACTACTAGGTCATAATACATAAAATGACCGATCAAATTGCCAAGCTCTCTGGCCACATATCTTCTGTAAGCCAGCAATGGTCAGCATTTCAAATTTGTCCTTAGGCTTATCAGAACTGTTAGCAACAGTAAACTAACTACAACTGGCTGATCTAGAATATCCATAACGAATGTTGGTCGTCTTCTTTTCATTGTATTGTTCTACTAAGCACTGATACAAGGAAACCTAGAAGCATCAACAAATATATAGGTGACTAATTACGGTTCATAATGCCCTACAGAAAAATAATAATGAGTTTTGCAAAGTGCTAAATCATTTCGTGTACGTGCCTTGTCCCAGGAGTTGACGAGTTCAGAATGCTTCCAAGACTCATTGCTTTGCTGCTTGAGCCTGAGGTGGGGGGTATCCAGGGCCACCTTGTGCTTGTGCTGGATAGTAGGCTGGTGGCGGCTGATTGTAGCCGGCACCTGGTGGTGGTTGACTGTATCCCACAGGTGGTGGCTGATATACCGCAGGTGGTGGATTGTATGCCATGGGTTGGGGAGGGAGCTGAACGTTAGTTGTCTGCGATGATACAATCGTCGTTGGGTTTTGAGGTGCAGACGTCACAACCACTGTTCCGGGATGTCGATACCTGTAACATGGGCAACAAGCACAGCAACAGCAAAGTACGATCGATACAACAATCCCCACAAACACTAAAGAACTGATAATCCCTGCGATGACTCCACCGCCACTGGAACAACTCTCCGTGCAGCGGCTACTTTTGCAGCATTCGCCTGTTCCACAGTCAGAATCGTAAGAGCAATACCCCGTGGAACAACTCTCCGTGCAGCGGCTACTTTTGCAGCATTCGCCTATTCCACAGTCAGAATCGTAAGAGCAATATCCCGTGCAGGTTTCTCTGCATACTTTGTCTTTACAGCACTTCTCATACAGACCACTGCAATCAGAGTTCCAATAACAGGAAGTCGAGGAGGCCAAAAATGGGACACAAGCGAAGAAAAGAACCCAAAAAATCACTTTCGCTTTCTCTGCCATCTTCCGCGTCTAGCTACTGAATCAAAAATGCGTGGAATGTTCTTTGTGCATATGTACATATGCCACGTAGCCATAATAATCTCAAGTGGCGCGATGACTGAATGAATGAAATGAACGAGCGAACGAACGAACGAACAAATGAATGAATGAATGAATGAGTAGTAAAGGGTATTTTCGTGGCTTGTGATAGGCTCTTTTTTTCCCGTGAAATTTGAAATGGCTAATTTTTTCCTATTGAATCGTGGTTTCCATAGCAGTCATGAGGCATGATTTTGCAAACTTATTTTCTGTGAAACGAGAAATACATGTTTAATTCGCCGTGAACTGTGATTTTCATTATGTCGTCGTTTTCGTGAATTGTGACAGGACCGCTTTATTTTCCGTGAAACGTGATCTACACTTTGTAAGAGAGTTTACTTTTACGGCGCAAATGGCAGCCGTGCAGTTCACAATTTTTTTATTCGAAATAGTAGGAATTCACAGGTGCCCTCTGAATAGAAAGAGTGACGGACCACCACACCGCGGACTACCTTCCGTGACTGCGATCAAACCACTTAGCCGAAATTTCCGTAAAACTCGTCCCGACGGGCTTAGAACGAGAACGGAAATATCGTTCCATTCAACGAGCGAAAACTTCGGAATTTTGGATAAATGGATCGCTGTCAAAGACTCGGAAGTGACAGTGCAGAAGTGACAATTGGCTATTTCTGGTGACATTTTCACACAAGCAATTTTGACATGGGTCTATTTGTCGGTAAGAGGCCATGTAGGAAAGATGTCTGTTTTCAAAACATTGAGGTTAAATCTCTGTTGGTATTCTAATTGCCAACCACCCAACAAAAGAACTCTTTTTGGTACCCTACCGTCCTAGCGGTGTCCCACCAGATATGGACCTCTCCCCCTCTAAAATTTGGACCCTCTCCCTCCCAATGCGCCAGGAGATACGGACTCCCCCGGTCCAAATACTCTTGCGAATACGGACCCCAGTAGTCCAAATTTCCTAGCCGATTTGGACCGCACAACCAACCAGTCTTGATAAGAAGTTAACTTAAAATGTAACATTTCTTTGCGGGGAGTCAATAGGCCAGTCAGTCAGTCAGTCAGTATCGTACACAGTTGCTGGCGATCATGAGCGGGGTAGCACACTATTTAAGACATACGTGGAGAACAATCGTCAGGCCTCGGCGTGCGCACTGGCCTTTATGCTTATGTGACGTCTTTTTTATTCGTTGTTCGCAATCTGCTTCTTTTAACTGCTTCCATGTTTCTCAATGCCCGGGGAAGTTACGTGATGATTCTCGAGGACGACAAGAGATATTTTTTTTAGTTTGTTTAGCTTACTATGTGGTGATTCACAGATGGATGTGTGAAGAATCGATAGCGTCTTGCTCCATGGAGATACCTTGTTCCTTAGTGCACCTGAAAGCAGGAAATTACCGGATGGACCAAATGCGAAGACTCCTTTGGATACACTGCAGACTGATACCCGGTTAAGGAAAACGAAAGGAACTTTATTGAAGTGTCTAGTCGTTCTTGCGCTGGAGCACTAACTGGGGACACTGTAAATTAAGAATTAACTCAAATCAAGTCAAATGTTGGTTTTTGAGGAGAGGGGAAACCGGAGTACCCGGATAAAACCTCTCGATGCCAGAGTAAAGAACCGACAAACTCAGCCCACATATGACGCCGAGTC
>BLFK01000297.1:1831075-1833575 GCA_014634185.1 Astreopora myriophthalma | reverse complement strand
CCCGGTAAACGGCATAAGACTCCCTCTCTGTCCATTATCGTCTCTTGCTCGCGATCAAAGGGTTATGAGTCTCGAAGAGTACCGCTTCTAGATTGTTTTCCTTTCCTTTCTTCATTCGTTTTCGTTGCAGCCCAACTCTTTGGTATGGCCTCCAATTTGGTATGGCCTCCGGTCTGAATACCGTATATTAGTCAGTTTAGATACACTGGGCCTATTTTTCGCTACTGAACACTTAAAACTGTCAGTGGAGTCTTAAAAATGATGCAATCTTGGTGACCTCTACAATACGGACACCTCTCTAATGCGGACACTTAGTGTTCGCATTAGAGAGGTTCAACTGTATATAGTTTTAGGGGAAGTTGCCTATCTACTTTTATTTTAGTTTTAAGTGATTGAATCATGACGAGAATACCTTTGAAGGACAAGATAATTACATATTTTTACAATTAACTTTAAGTTGATCAAAGTTTATACGGAGTGAATTATTGTTGAGGATATTTGGAATAAAAGCATTTAGAAGCGTTTTCATCACTAACAATTTGAAATTTATTTTAAATAAATAGCTTATAATATTTTAAATCCTCCTTATTGCACGAAGCGTTTGAGATATCGGCTCAGGTATCTATAGAGTATCCTTTAAAAGGTGGGTCGTTAGCGACGTTTTGGTGTCGTTTTCCGGCGGAAGACAGGTCTTTTTATGTGCTGAACCTGTTGTGTTTGACGTTAAAAACACACGGCCATTTGCATTCATATAATACCAAGATCCATATAATTCTGAAGTAGTTTTGGGGATGACCCATTCGCTATATCCGACACAATACCGATTTTACATGAACTCTGGCTTATCAAAATGAAAGTGGATTTCTGCCGCAAATTCGGCATATCGAAGGCCAGCTTTCGGCGCAAATGGAGATTGCAGCTTATTAAAGAGCCTACAGTGTTTAAGAAAAGAACGAAAAACAGTTAAAGTTTGACATTTACAACGAATAGACCAACGATCTCGATTTGAGTTGAGTTTCTTCACTTGGTTCGGATGTCCCCGCCATGCGGGTCTTTTAACAGAAGTCTTGGCCCCTGGGGCGGGGTAATAAGCCGTTTTTTAACACTTGGTAAATGTTAAATTCCCCGGGGGTCCCGGGGGTCGGGGGGCCGGGGTTTCAATTGACTGGAGCATAACCTTAGGTCTAAACATTCTCTTAGTGTAGCATTTAGGCCTGAGGTTAACATTAGGAAGGGGTTAGGGTTGTTTCACTATTAGTAAAACAATGACCTGACCTGTGTTTTAGACCCGCCGTGCACGAAATGGAACAAGAAACACGTGGCGTGACGCGTGACTGTAAGTGAAATCGATGCGCCCAGCTGTGTGTATTACACTGGCTGGAAAATTGTCTGGAAATGCGCAACTTCTCTGGACAAGCCCTCGAACTGCTGGTTGTGATGACCTGATGTGGTTGAGTGAAGAAGAGGAGAGAGGGAACTGTTGTTTGAACAACATTCTGTGTTTAAGCCTTTGCTCGATCTGTGATTTTGAAACTACTGTATGGTTTGAAAAGAAAGTTTGCTGTTTAGTGTAATGTTATCTTTACTATACTTTCAATCTTTTCGACACTTTTTGAAGCCTATACCCTCAGGGCGTGGCGAAAAAATGGCTTCGGAGTTAGAATTCATTGAATTGCAAATGAGATGCTAATCTGGTTTGCCCACGTTGCTAACCGAAGGGCAAACAATATGGCGGTCTGTTAAGTTAAAGTAATTTTAGTGGAGTCTATGTTATATTTGGCCCTTGCTGAGTACGTTCTTCCTGGTGTTAAGACCATGTGGGAGAAAACAGAACCACCAAAAGTTATGATGATGAAGATTTCACGTGAGGAGCGTCACGGTGAGCGAGACATCTCAACACTAGAACTGGACGGCATTGAGTGGAAGAATTTCCAACTGCTGCAGGTAGGCTTCATTTGAAATATTATCTGGGATGCAGAATTACAGAATGTACAGAATTAACCGTTACAGAACAGTGCTGAATTTTAGCTGCTTTTCATGATCCAGCCACCATTGATTTCGTGCTTGTTATCAAAACTAGCCTAAGAACAGAAGTTCGTTATGTCGCTTCACCATATGGAAAATATGAACGCTTACACAGGAAATTATTGCTCAGGAAAGTTCATTAGAATGGTCATATTTTTAAGATTTTATTCACAGGCTATAGCCTTTGTTAATACTCCATGTTATAAAAAGCACCACAGAAAACTGCACTACTCAGCTACTCAGGGGCAGTTTCACCTCAGTCAGTGATCCAAAGTAATCCTAATGTTACAGAGAATGCTATTTTTAAATGGTAATAAATTGAACCATCATTTTTGGGGACATTGCTTAGTTTGGAAATGACTGTGATCAAATGACTGGAGCAAGTGAGGGAGGGGTGAAAGGGTTAAGGGTGTCACCTGACTCTCCTTCCTGGAGGATGAATTTAAGGATGGAGGTGGGGGGGGGGGGGGGGAAG
>BLFK01000297.1:1824697-1827809 GCA_014634185.1 Astreopora myriophthalma | reverse complement strand
GGAATGAAATGTCATAATTCATTTCAGGGGTGGGTTAGGGTGGTAGCATCGACTAGGCTGTGTGAAATTAAAATTGGCAACAACTAGGAACAGTAAGATTTTGGTCATATCAAGGGGGGCTGGGGTGGTGGGGTGGTAGTTTTGGTGTGGTAGTGTCAAATCATGATTTACTACAACTGGTGGACGATAAATTGTTAGACCTTTCAAGAAGGGTACTAGTAATAGTGTCATTATTGGCAGCAACCGATGGACCACAAAGTTTTGGTGGTATGAAGGGGTGGTAGCATTACAGAGTAGTGTCAAATTATGATTGGCAAAACTGGCGGACAATAACATTTTGGTCATATCAAGGGGGGCTGAGGTGGCATGGTACTGTCAAATTATGATTGGCTACCACTGGCAGACCATGAAATGATAGGATTTGCGGAAAGAGTAGTAAAAGTATCAGCAGGGAAGCATCAAATTCATTATAGGCAGCAACTGATGGACCACAAAATTTCGGTCATGTCATTGGGTGGTAGCATTGGAGGAGATGTGCCAAATTGTGATTGGCAGCAACCGGTGGACAATAAGATTTTGATATTTTCCAGGAAGTGTCGGCATTCCCAGGGTGGTGTCAATTTATGATATTTAACGACTGGTGGCTCCTAATGTTTTTACTGTACCAAGGGGGTGGTAGCATCAGGGTGATGGCAAATTATGATTGCAACAACTAGGATGGAGACCTGATAAATTTGAAATGGCCCCACTGATTGGGTAAGTTAAGAACAGGAAAAACAGGAAATTGTGATCTCAAAAGTGGTTGTTGGTCGGTGCTATATGGACATCAATAAAATGAAGGGATTCTTTTTTTTCACATGACAATGTGACCAAACTGTTTTGGGACAGGAAACGAGTGGTTGCATTTACTTGCTGGCTGTATGATGGAGTTCCACTATAGGTTTCATTTCTTTCTCAAAAGAAACATTGCAAGGCATAGGGTAAGCATGCGCATGCGCTTTAGGGTGCGGCTCGGATGAGAGTAAGGCCTTAACAGTACTGGTTAATATGGTGTGTTTATGGGGATGGACCATAAGAGGAAGTTATGGGCTGGAGAGAGGAGTGCAGGGCGAAGCAGAGTAGGCTGGGCATGAGGGTAATAAATGAAAAAATCAAGCAGGGGAAGGTTGTGCAAAGACTGGCGTGCAGAGTAAGCAATGCAGAAGAAAGGAAGGACCTTAGCTTTCAACAAAATATGCTGCACAGCAAATTGGGGCGAATCAGTGTTCCTGCCACATCAGAAATTCCTCTCCTACCTATTTATTTTCTAATGGTCCATCTCTTACTGTCTCCTTAATTCCTGTTTAGTTTTCTAGATACATTGACAGTGCAACCTCTGGTATAACAAGTTTTCTAGTGTAAGGAATAGGGTCAAATACCAGCTGAATTGAAAGTTAAGGCTGCATTTGAAACAGCATTGCATTGTGCTTTCAAACTTTAAAATTTGAATTCAAATAGATTTGTCAAATAAGTAGAGGCCTTTAATCTTGGCGCTGATAGTTTTCACATTCTATGTTGTCGACCACTGAACTTTATTATCATAGTAATACACCCTAACTAGATCGAACCCTAACAAGATAACAACTGGCAAAATAACTATCAACTTAAGCTTGTGTATTACATTCAATGATTGAGATAACTACAGACCGCAGACCATCTCGACCATTTAGACTTCTTTTAATTTGTCGAGGTAAAGGAGATCAATTCTGATATCAGACAGTGATGACTGAACTACTGCAGAAGCTGTTGACGACAGTTATAATCTACTTTACAACACCTTGAGTGGACTTAACAACCAAAAGATCAACAATCAACACTGCAATCAAGAGAAAAATGACACCAGTACAACCATGAGCCTACTAAACAGTCCTGCTTTTAGGGTAGTGACACAGACTTTCGTATGAGAAGAGCTATGGACTTGTTAGTTGATTAGGCGATGGCTAAGAGAAAAACAAACCTGCAAACTGACAGAAAAACAACAACACTAAGATATATTTTTCCGAAATATCAATCTTAGAAAGGTACAGTAAAGCAGCTGATATGAACTTTGATGCTGAAGAAGGCAAAAGCTTCCAGTTTTAAACATGTTGTTTGTAAAATTCAAAAGCGTTGTCCTTTCCAAATGATTACAGAAGGTTCATATTTGATGTAGACGGGCGCTATGATGATTTTATAATTTTTTTTTTCGCTTGCAATTTTTGGAAGCATCCATCATTACATATCAAACAATTCCTTGACTACCTTCCTCTACTACCACACCCTAAAACACTCTGAAATGACTAAAAAAGACCTCTTTAGCATCAAAATTGACCATAATATGGCATTACAGTAGTAGGAAAAAATACTAATAACTTTACTGAGGAATAAAAACTTAAATTTAATGAAGTGATAAGCATGTGCAGGGCCCACTGAAAACTGCCTTTGGGCGAGTGGGTACCATGGTTGAATGATATCATTGACGTTATCGTCATCATTGTTATTAGAATAAAAGGATACAGCTTTCATTTAGTGCAATCTTCTAAACCAGCTAGAAATGGCCATTTGGTTTGCCGAGGAGTCATTCTAGTGATATTTCGTGTGAAAAATGCTCACAGAATGGGTTCAAACAAGTTATTATTCATTGACGTGAACTGCTACTTATAAGCTCCAGCTAGTGCAATCTGCAGCTGGTGCCATTTGCACACACAAGTGTGCAAATGATGCACCCAAAAAGGAAGTTGGCCACTTACAGCTCGATTACAAATGCTCAATCGAGGAGAGGAGCAAAGTTACGTTTGCAGCAAGAACAGGAATGTTTGACACTGGAAACTGAACTCACCAAGTCGAAGGCTAAGGAACAAGTTTTATCTTCACTTATGGAAGCTGCCCTGCGTTCGTTTGTGCCGAATCCAATAAACTTGGAATCCAGGAAGGGCGAGAGGAAAGTTGAAGCACCTGTTATCGGTCTTGAAGCAAAGCCAGTTGGAGCAAATGGTCAATTATCAGTCGCCACTGGTTGTTCCACCTTAAATCCCGAAGTAGCAGAATGGCATCAGCGTCCATTAGCAACTAACAGGAAAGATTGTGCCGTCGA
>BLFK01000297.1:1809697-1819697 GCA_014634185.1 Astreopora myriophthalma | reverse complement strand
AAATTTTTTATAGTCACCCTAAAACCGGTCAGGAAAAAATCATGTCCCCCCTACCAAGGAATCCTCATAGCCACCTCTACATAAATGATGAACCCTCCCTTATCTTAGCAAATGTTTATTGGGCAGAAAACTTTCCACGACAAGCCAAAAGAACTTTTGCATAGGAGGCTACCCTTGTCTTTGCTGCTCTCCAGAATTTTTGTTGATTGGGTTTGTTTTAAAAGCTTGCTTTCCAGTCAGACCAAAGACTTGAGACTTAAGTTAAGTTGTATCATTTGAATGATTAAGTTACTGTGTGTTTTGTAGTTTGGCAAAACTAGTTTTGAGTTGCCAGTTTTCCAGTCTTTAACTGGAAAACTTTTCATACTTTTTCACTTGAGTCAATTATTTTCAGCTGACAGTAAATTTCTTTTACCAATATGAGATAC
This sequence comes from Astreopora myriophthalma, assembly GCA_014634185.1. Classification (NCBI taxonomy): domain Eukaryota; kingdom Metazoa; phylum Cnidaria; class Anthozoa; order Scleractinia; family Acroporidae; genus Astreopora; species Astreopora myriophthalma. Next base: position 1,819,269 of record BLFK01000297.1, on the reverse strand, counting down.
CAGTAGAAGCATTTATGTCCAACTAGCTTTGCAGTATCTTCTACTTTGGATGCATCTCTTGAATTGTGAAATCAACAATTAAAAAGACTAGCGAACATTGATATTCCACGTAAGTACTAAACCAGAGCAGTACCCAGGATTTTTGTCTTCGGGGAAAGGAAGGGGGAGCAAACTCCTTAACACAAAAGAAACATTTTTTTCCAGTCAATTAGTTGACTAGTCAATTTCCTTGTGATTTTGGACCAATATAGCTACAGGAAATGGCCCAGCAAGCTCAAGCACTATTTATACAAAAAAAAAGGAAAGAAACAACTCAGTTTTCCTGTGAAGATCACAACAAAAGTATTTTTCATGTATTTGTTATTCTTCTAAGTGATTACTATTAACAAATGTGATGATAGTAACTGTAGCACTTCCCTATTTACTTAAATACCGTATTCAGTTGACTACAGTGGTCACGTAAAGATGAAACTTGTAGGATACAAATGAGCAGCCCCTTGCTACTGGACTTAAATGTTGCAGTCCAGAGAGAAATGACACTATTACAACCAATAGCCTACTAAGCAGTCCTTCCTTTAGTGTTGTGACAGACTGTTATATGAGAAGAGCTATGGACTCATTGATCCATTAGCTGATAGCTAAGAGAAAAACAAACCAGCAAACTGCCCCAAAAAACAAAGTGACAAAAAAACCGGAACACTGAGATACATTTTTTAATTCTAAGATATCAATCTTAGAAAAGTAAAGTAAAGCAGCTGATATAAACTTTGATGCTGAAGAAGGCAAAAGCTTCCAGTTTTAAACATGTTGTTTGTAAAATTCAAAAGCGTTGTCCTTTCCAAATGATTACAGAAGGTTCATATTTGATGTAGACGGGGGTTATGATGATTTTATAATTTTCTTTTTTTCGCTTGCAATTTTTGGAAGCATCCATCATTACATATCACACAATTCCTTGACTACCTTCCTCTACTACCACACCCTAAAACACTCTGAAATGACTAAGAAAGACCTCTTTAGCGTCAAAATTGACCATATTATGGCATTACAGTAGTAGGAAAAAATACTAATAACTTTACTGAGGAATAAAAACTTAAATTTAATGAAGTGATAAGCATGTGCAGGGCCCCACTGAAAACCGCCTTTGGGCGAGTGGGTACCATGGTTGAATGATATCATTGACATCATCGTCATCATTGCCATCATTGTTATTAGAATGAAAGGAAACAGCTTTCATTTAGGCCAATCTTCTAGACCAGCTGGAAATGGCCATTTGGTTTGCTGAGGGGTCATTCCAGTTATATTTTGTGTGAAAAATGCACACAGAATGTGTTCAAACATTTTGTTATCCATTGACGTGGACTGCTACCTATAAGCTCCAGCTATAGATCAGGTTTTTCAAATTTTGTAGCCCTCCTTCCCTTAAACCTTCTTTTAACATCAGTAGAAATTTTTGATAGTCACCCTAAAACCTCTCAGGAAAAAAATCATGTCCCCCCCCCCTAACAAAGAATCCTCATAGCCACCTCTACATAAATGATGAACCCTCCCTTATCTTAGCAAATGTTTATTGGGAAGAAAACTTTCCACGAAAAGCCAAAAGAACTTTTGCATAGGAGGCTACCCTTGTCTTTGCTGCTCTCCAGAATTTTTGTTGATTGGGTTTGTTTTTAAAGCTTGCTTTCCAGTCAGACCTAAGACTTGAGACTTAAGTTAAGTTGTATCATTTGAATGATTAAGTTACTGTGTGTTTTGTAGTTTGGCAAAACTTTTGAGGTTTTGAGTTGCCATTTTTGCAGTTTTCCAGTTTTCCAGTTTTCCAGTTTTTTAGGTTTTAAGTTTCCATACTTTTTCACTTGATTCAATTTTTAGCTGACAGTAAAATTCTTGTACCAATATGAGATACCAGTAGATGCATTTATGTCCTGCTAGCTTTGCAGTATCTTCTACTTTGGATGCATCTCTTGAACTGTGAAATCAACAATTAAAAAGACTAGTGAACATTGATATTCCACTTAAGTACTAAACCAGAGCAGTACTCAGGAGTTTTGTCTTTGGGGGAAAGGAAGGGGGGCAGCAAACTCCTTAACACAAAAGAAAGATTTTTTTCAGTCAATTAGTCGACTAGTCGATTTTCTTGTCATTTTGGACCAATATAGCCACAGGAAATGGCCCAATAGAGCCACAGGAAATGGCCCAGCAAGCTCAAAGACTATTACAAAAAAAAAAGGAAAGAAACAACTCAGTTTTCCTGTGAAGATCACAACAAAAGTATTTTTCATGTATTTGTTATTCTTCTAAGTGATTACTATTAACAAATGTGATGATAGTAACTGTAGCACTTCCCTATTTACTTAAATACCGTATTCAGTTGACTACAGTGGTCACTTAAAGATGAAACTTGTAGGATTCAAATGAGCAGCCATTTAACTACTACATGTGGACGTAATTTTGAAGTAACATAGAAAGCGTTCTTAGGTATTATACTTTATCTTGCCATGTTTCCATATTTCATAGTGGAGATTTAAGCTATGTAACCCCTTTTGTTTTTCACATTTATTAATCCTTAACAACAACAACAACAACAACAACAACAGGTGATCCTTTACGTCTCTTGATTTCTATATTTTAAGATGAGGTTCTTTCGTAAACTATTCAGTTATCTATTTAATATTATTCCGCCTACGAAAGTTCAGTGGTCTTAAGACAAAATTCATTTGCATTGCATAGGCTTAAGTGTGCTTGTTATATCTGGGTTGCACTGTCAGTATCTGTAGCCGGTTAAAACCAATGTTAACGATGCAATTATTGCCCACTTTGGTTGGCTGACTAAATGCCAGAGTCGAAGATACTATTTGACACAAACAAATGTAACTAATTAGTCGTTTGTGTCACGGTGTAGTCACTTGAGGTGTAGATTGAGACGTGTCGACTGCTTATTGCTTGTCTTCGTCAGGCGTTTGAGGTCGACTGATTACCTTTGAACGTGATATAAATGGTGAAGGGTGAACACTTTTCCTGCAAAGCAATAATTTTGTATCAATTTGAACTCACAGCTCTATTTTGAACAAAATTTTGAGGAAATTTGTTTTTCTTTTTAACATTTCTGTTTCCTATCCAAGACGACTGATTTTCCGCTCGAATGTTAGAACAGTTAAGGCAAATTGGGCATTATTTTCGTTCTAAAATTCCTTGATTTCTGAATTTTCAACATATCGTTCATTGATGCAGGTTTCAAAAAGGTGACTCGTTGTCTCGCTTGAATGTTGGGACAGTTAAGGCAAATTGGGCATGATTTTCGTTCTAAAATTCCTTCATTTCTTAATTTTCAACAAGTCCTGAAGTCAGTCGCTTGTTATCGTTTATACAAGATTTTGAAACAGATCAACGAATTGCGCTTCACCATTTATATCATGTTCAAGTGTAATTAGTCGTAATCATCGCATGAAGGAGGCAAGCAGTAAACGGCCGATACTTCTCGATCTACATCTCAAGTGAATACATCGTGACACAAACGATTAGTTGGTTACATTTATTTGTGTTGAATGTTATCTTTGATTTCGGTAACCCAACCAGTTGAGTGTGCGGCGAACGTGAGCAATAATTGTATCGCTGATATAGGTTTTAATTCGTGAAAACTCGTTTCAAGTCGTTAATATTCGGCAAAAGAAGCCGGAGGCAAGCTAAGAATTTCACGTGATGTTGATACCCTTTTACAAAACAATTCTCCCCCTCTGATCATTCTCTTCCGGTCAATAATAAAAGTTCAAAATAAGACCGGAAGTATTTACCTCAAGGTGACCTTGAATAACCTTTCGGTTAAAAAGACTTAGAAAAAATACGGCGTCCCCAATGCGCATGCGCCGTATTTTTTTTTGAAAAAATCAAGCAAGTTTTTACCACTTAGAAAACCCCGCAAGAAAAAAACTAAGTCTTTTTAAGAATAGAAAAGACAGCAAATAAAATAAATATTGTAAGGAAAAAAGCAACAACAAATATAAAAGTTGACATCGTCAACTTGTTTTCTTTTATTTCGTTGTAAAGTTCTTAAGATTATAATAAAGTATAGTTTATTATTTTTCTCTTCAGTCAAGTACAATTCTATTAATATTAAGTTTTATTTTTTTTAAAAAAAGTTGGCGCATGCGTACTTTGAGCGCCCGTATTTTTTCTAAGTCTTTTGGCGGGAAAATTTTTCCGATTTGCACAGCGTTTCCCCTTACAACTTTTCTAACCAAAAATTTAAAAGGCGTTAACTCTAAAAATCTTTATCCCGCCAAAAATTAATATAGCATCTCGTGCGAAAAAGTTTTCTAAAGTATAAAGTTACAAGTCGTGCACGAGAAGCGTTTACATGGAGGTTGTTAAAATCAACGTGGCAAGCTTTAAAATCGTCCCTCAGGAAAATTAATTTCAGTGCACACTTATCCCTTCCCTCAAGGAATTGCCTCCTTTAAATGGTTTTAGAAAATATTGACAAAAGTGTCGTGTTCACTTCTATTCCCATTTAATAAACCTCTGTTTGAAATGTTGCAGCTTGCCATGTTGTTTTTAATACCAAGACGTTTTTCCACCGGACAACAACCTTCTAGCGAAGGAAAAGTACGCAAACAAACTCAGGAAATGCGTCGCCGAAGCGCTATGCCCTCGGAATATAACTCGAGCAGTTAAATCGCGACTGAAGTGCAAATACGGCGAAAATTACAGTAAATGTATATGATAATGGATGACTTTGAACATTTGTAGCTATAATTTGGTGCATTTTGAAAGCAAGAACATAATTTGTCTTGCAGTAAACATGACATATTCAGTTAGGCCGCAACGAAAGTACACAAACTTCTGTTACCTATGCAAATTTTCCACTAGATTCTTAATCTTACTTGGCCTTGTTTTTCATATGCTAATCACAGGTTAATTGTCTCTTGAAACAATGACTTCTTTTGTTCAGTGGTTGGCAAATTATTTGAACATTGAACAGTAGTGACAGCAAATTCCTACTTCCAATTTACAGACTTCTTTGATTTTCCTTGCAGTGAATGATAAAACAGATTTTAAGGTTTGAAAATCGGTCCCTTTCTGGCGGAGTTACCATGTGTTGAACGATACCGCAGATCTCTCTAAATCAACATGAAAATTTCGATTCAGTGAAAATAGACGTGTAAAATTTGAAAATTCGTTGCTTTCCTATCAGGACAAATCCGTTTAAATGACATTTTGCTTTCAAAATGCACTAAATTATAGCTACAAAGGTTCAAAGTCAGTCAAAACCCATACATCGAACTGCAATAACACTCATGTTAGCCCATCAACCAAGATGGCGTCAGAGACCAAGACAAGACACTTATGAAATGCGTCGCCTAAGCGCTATGTTTCTGTTGTCCAGTAGAAAACGTCTCTTCCTCCAAATTAACTACAAGTAAGAGCTTATCATATAACCCCAATGTCTGTTGAGACCTGCTGAAGTTTTGGGAAACTCTGCTTATTTGAAGCCCCCCTCTCGCTACACGTTTCCTTTTACTTATCATAAAATTCCTGACCCACTAAAATATGAATAAAGTAAAGGTTATACAGACCGAGGAAAACAAACCAAGTCGAAGTAAAAATAACTGCTTGTAATTTGCTACGGAAATTAACGTTTGGCGAACAACGCAAGTATGTCCGAAACTACTAGAATAGTTACCTCCTTTACGTCGAATTTAGGGTTCGCATTATTCGACGGCAGGTTCCCTGCGTACGCAGTTAAGTGAACCAAGAGACACGATATAGAAATCCTCTCCAGTTTGCGTGTGTTCGCTTCTTGTTCAATAAACCTAGACATGTTTCTAGCAACTTGCACTCATTTAATTAAATAATTCCTTACAAAATCTTGCGTAAGCGATAAAATACGGCTAATCTTTCGATCAGAAAGTGATTGAAATCTGCATCCAGGAACTTGTTTTAAAAAAAATAAATCATGAAACTTGTTGCTAACAAGGTTAAATGACTTCCAATTTCCTTGGTACAAACCCTTTAACATTGAAGAGCACAATCATCGATAACAAAATTTGTTTGGAAGGTTAACACAAATATAAACCTAGATCTTCAATCTCTTACTTATGTCCTATGCAACTTGCTTTCGAACTGTGACGAATGTGAAGTACTTTCGTGGAATCCATCGGAGTAAATCAGGCGTACTACGATAAAATAGCGAAGATCGTTTCTGTGAACAAGCACAATGACAAAAACACAGGCCTATTTTTCTCTACTGTCTAATTTATAAGGATTATAAAAAAACGGATCTTCGGCACTCGAGTGAAAGAACCCGCTTACTCCATCTCCGTCAATATGGCTTCCGTAAAACGTATTCCAGTCAGCACCAGGGGATGCAGTATTTTGAATATACGTAATTAACCCTAGTTCTTTTTGCGTAAACTACATCACCAAGGTTTCCTTTCCTTATAAATGCGGAATAATTCTCGTCTTATATACATGACCGATCCCATGTGGTTCGGATATACCTTAATATAGGAAATTAACAATGCACGTTGACAACGCGAAGAAAATTAACGTTACACTAAATTAACGCGAATTTTTCAAAAGTTAGGCTAACATGCATTACATTAACGCGAATTTTTCGATAAGCATCTTGCTTTATTTACTGCGATTTTCATCATTCTGCAAACTCGCACTTTACATCTCTGAATTCCAAACTGCGTTTTGGCTTCCGTCAATAAAACCTTCCAAGACAAGTGCACGGATATTTCTAAGTTTTTTTTTTAAAGCCGAAAATTTGGTTTTGAGGAAAACAGAAGAAGTGAGCTATCCTCTCGGGGAGACAGAGGGGTATCAAGATCAATCAAAAGACATTTTGAACTCGATTTTAAACGAAGACGTCCTGTCAGATAGTGACTCTGAAGAAGAGCCAATAGAGGAGTCATGAACTAATGCGGTTTTGTAATGAAATAAAGGTGCTTTAAAATAACAATGTTGTAAAATTGCGTGCATTAAATTTTGTAAAATCGCGTTAATAAAGTGCATTGTTAATTTCCTATAATAAGGTATGTGCAAGCTAGAGTAAACAGCACTTGTGTTTTGCCGCAAGGCTCGGTCGAGGACTATTGCTTCTCCTAATGCATTTTAGCGACACCAAAGAACCTTGACAACAGCCTAATGTTTTTCTATTTGTTGACGACCAGAAAATCTTAGATGGTGGCTAAAGTATGAAGTTGGTGGAGTCAACTCTAAATATAAGAACTTTGCAAATTGTACGATTGTTTAACAACGAGTAAATTGGGCCTCCATGCCAATCGAGGAAAGAAATTTTGTTATGTTCACTCGTCCTCAAAGGAAAACGTGCCAGCCTAAAATTGATAATAGGTGATGAAGACAATAAGATCCTTAGTTTGTGAGGTATCTATGGATCTTAACAGACAAATCCTTAAATCCTTCTTGAAAACACCATATGTGCATTGTGGCCTTGGCAGTCCAGTCCTTGGTCAAATCTCTGTAGATTTTCTTTAGGTCTTGTTAGTACGGCTGTTGAGGTATTTAAATTATCTGAGCTGTAGGGATTATCTCGAAATCACGGTATTTTGTTCCAACAATGATTCGTTTAAACATATCAATCTCATTTGATCAGCATGTAAATGTTCTCTCAAAAACTGTTTGTAAAGGTGCAAAAAAAGAGCGATTATTTTTCTTTCCGTAATCAGCCCAAAGTTCCTCTTTTTATTGATGTCAGTGTTTTGCATGATAATATAGTGTATCATCAGCTGTCCACGATGGAGTCACTTGAAATGTAGATCCTGACGTTTTGACTGCTTCAGGGGCAGCCAACGAACAAATTGAGGTATAAGCCTCGGAGGGACATTTGGTTGAAGATGGAAGATCTACTTGGAAGTTGTACTTCAAAGTTCAATGTACTGTAGAGAGAAACTCTTTAAGGAGGTGTCTTTGTCAGCTAGAAGAAATTGATCTGTTTGGATTTCGTAGCTGAAAATTGAGTGCCTGAAAATTTTAGGGAAGGAAATCTTCCTTTCAGAAATTGCAAGCTAAAATTTACTTTCCACAAACTTCCTAGCGAACCATTTGTTTCCCGAAAATGCAGGCTGACTTCCTTGAGTGCCTAAACTTGAAAAAATAACCCTTCTGAAAACGTTAAGGGACTCGGTATTTACTGATACAAATGGTGAAGCGTAACCCGTCAACCTCATCGCCCAATGAAGACTATCTGTGAGCAGTAGAAATGTCGCGATCTACATCTTCATCCATCGTGAGACAAACAGTAATACACTATTATTATTGTTACTACTGCGATGACGAACCACAACCTTTCTATCGATGTTTTACATCACAGAGAAATGCATCTGGTAATATTTAAGTGCTGTTTCAAGGTATTGCTGATATCCATTTTTACAAGACTCGATACTGCCTCTAATAACTTGCACACAAGACTCTGCAGTATCAACTCAAGTTAATTCATTCTCTAGAATCGAACACAAGATGAAATGGAATCCTAAAAGGTCTTATTTTGTGAGTAGACGAACATTCATATCAAAGCAACGCGATCTACATCTTCAACAGTGTCGAAGCTGAGGCTACTGTCTTAGCTGCTTGATATGAAAACTTATCTGAACCATTTGTATCAATGAGTGATGCCTCGGAGACTGCTGTAAACTACTTAAAGAGTGTCAAAGTAAACGGCGAAAGACGTGCAAACTAAAACAATCGATGCCTAGACGAGGGCCAATGTTAATAAAGACTCTTAAACTTCGAATTTCTCTCTTAATGTTTCTTGGTTTGTTTCTGTGGTCTGTATAACCCATTCAGTTGTTCATTTTAAGGTAGAAATGGAAATAACAACGGGAAAATGCTTTACTGTAAACCAGACATTGGAGTTTTGTGATAAACCCCGCTCTAATAAGACGAGAACGTATGCAATTCTTCTTCAGAAATATTTCCTTTCACCCAAACAGGCACCCATGGGAAGGGCTCCCTTCGCTCATGAAAACAATAAAAATCTTTTTAAATGAAATGAAATAATTCCGTACAAAATCTTGTGTAAGTTATAAAATGCAGCTAATCTTTTTATCAGAAAGTGATTGAAATCTTCATCCAGGAATTTGTTTTAAAAAGTAAATCATGAAATCTGTTGCTAACAAGGTTAAGATCACTTCCAATTTGCTTAGTAAAAACAGTTTAACACTGAGCAGCACAATATGGTCCATAACAAAATTTGGTTGGCAGTAAACACAAATATAAAACTAGAACTTCAATCTCTTACTTATGTCCTATGCAACTTGCTTATTGAAGTGCTTTTTGAACTGTTGCGAGTGTGAAGTACTTTTTTTATTTAATTGATATTAATACAGGTACTTACCTACATAATTATAATTATAATTTGTAATATTATAATTTGTAATATAATATTACAACTAATATTACTAATACTAATAACATAATACAACTAATTAACACTAAAATTCAAACAAACTAGAACTAATTGGTTACGAAATATGATGTAATAACATATTGATTAGTGTTACATACATCACATATAGAAAGTGAATGCGTAGTAAAACCTTTAAATGATT
>BLFK01000297.1:1787197-1804697 GCA_014634185.1 Astreopora myriophthalma | reverse complement strand
CGTTTTGAAAGCCTGCTGCGAGGTACATGAGAATTAACAAGCTTGGAAATGTGGTCATAAATGTCAAATTTTGAGCTGGTATCTAGATTATTATTGAAAAAATAGTCCAATCAAGAAGCAAGACATCACTAATAAATTTCTCTTCATCAAATTTAGAGTAATCATTTCTGTGGTAGTGAATAATTTTATAGTTTACTTGAAGATCATCCACAATGAAAAATTGAGGAAGATGATCATAGGTTTTTGAAACCAACTTACTGCTGACAGCACTCATGGCAAAAGCATTTCATGCCTGCTAATTAGAAAATTCTTTTTGCGTAAACTACATCACCAAGGTTTCCTTTCCTTATAAATGACCTATCCCATGTGGTTTGCATATATGTGCAAGCTAGAATAAACAGCACTTGTGTTTTGCCACAAGGCTCGGTCGAGCACTATTGCTTCTCCTAATGGATGTTAGCGAAATCCAAGAACCTTGTCATAAGCCTGATGGTTTTTCTATTCGTTGACGACCAGAAAATCTTAGATAATGGCTAAAATCTGAAGTTGGTGGAGTCAATTCTAAATAAACAACTTTGCAAATTGTACGATTGGTTAACAGCGAATAAATTAGGCTTTCATGCCAATAGAAGAAAAATTTAGTTATGTTCAGTCGTCCTCAAAGAAAAACGTGCTGGCCTAAAATTGATAATTGCTGATGAAGACAATAAGAACCTTACTCTGGAATTTAAGGAGTTTGAGATATCTATGGATGTTAACGGACAAAAATCCTTCTTGAAAACACCATATGTGCATTGTGGCGTCGGCAGTCCAGTCCTTGGTCAAATCTCTGTAGATCGGTCTTTTTTTTAGATCTTGTTAGTCGGACTGTTGAGTTATTTAAATTATCTGACCTGTAGGGATTATCTCTAAATGACGGTATTCTGTGTCAGCAATGATTCGTTTAAACATATCGATCTCATTTGATCAGCATGTAAATGTTCTATCAAAAACTTTTTATAAAGGTGCTAAAAACGAGCTATTCGCTTCAATTATTTTTCTTTCCGTAATCAGCCCGAAGTTCCTCTGTTTATTCATGTCAGTGTTTTGCCCTTTGAAAATTTTCCTACTTCAGTTTTTTGCACGATAATATAGTGTATCATCAGTTGTCCACGATGGAGTCACTTGAAATGTAGATCCCGACGTTTCGACTGCTTCAGGGGGAGCCAACGAACAAATTCAAGAAAAAGCCTTGGAAGGACATGTCTAAGTTCCATGTAGCGTAGAGAGACTGTTTAAGGAGGTGTTTTTATCAGCTAGAAGAAGTTGATCTGTTCGGATTTCGTAGCTGGAAATTGAAGTGCCCGAAAATTTTAGGGAAGGAAATCTTCCTTTTAGAAATTGCAAGCTAAAATTTACCTTCCACGAACTTCCTAGCGAACTATTTGTTTCCCGAAAATGCGAGCTGACTTCTTTGGGTGCCTAAACTTGAAAAAATTACCCTACCGAAAAACGTTAAGGGACTCAGTATATACTGATACAAATGGTGAAGCGTAACCCGTCAACCTCATCACCGAATGAAGACTATCAGTGAGCAGTAGAAACGTCGCGATCTACATCTGAATCGTGATCTACATCTGTCGTGAGACAAATAGTATTACACCATTATTGTTACCACCGCGATGATGAACCACAACCTTTCTATCGATGTTTTACATCACAGAGAAATGCACCTAGTAATATTTAAGTGCTGTTTCATGGTATTGCTGATATCCATTTTTACAAGACTCGATGTTGCCTCTAGTAACTTGCACACAAGACTCTGCACTCTCAACTTAAGTCAATTCGTTCTCTAGAATCGAACACAAGATGAAATGGAATCCTAAAAGGTCTTATTTTGTGAGTAGACGAACATTCATATCAAAGCAACGCGATCTACATCTTCAACAGTGTCGAAGCTGAGGCTACTGTCTTAGCTGCTTGATGTGAAAACGTATCTGAACCATTTGTATCAATGAGTGATGCCTCGGAGACTGCTGTAAACTACTTAAAGAGTGTCGAAGTAAACGGCGGAAGACGTGCAAACTAAAACAATCGATGCCTAGACGAGGGCCAATGTTAATAAAGACTCTTAAACTTCGAATTTCTCTCTTAATGTTACTTGGTTTGTTTCTGTGGTCTGTATAACCCATTCAGTTGTTCATTTTAAGGTAGAAATGGAAATAACAATGGGAAAAAGCTTTACTGTAAACCAGACATTGGAGTTTTGTGATAAACCCTGCTCTAATAGGACAAGAGAACGTAGGCAATTCTTCTTCAGAAATATTTCCTTTCACCCAAACAGGCACCCATGAGTAAAGGCTTCTTTTTTCGTTAAAGCAATAAAATTCTTTTTAGATTATGATTTTTTAATATTAATAAACGAATGAGATTTAATTCAGGTGAGCATGTAAGACTACAGAGACGGCGGAGACGGAAGGGGCTGAGGGGGTCGTTACACCCCCTCCCCCCCTCCCAATTTCAAGCAAAAGATAGAAAATTGAATCCTGAAAGTAGCATTTCCGAGCTTCAAAATTTCAAAATTTTCCGGAGGAGGATCCGCCCCATATTCCCATACAGGTTGGCGCCTTCGGCGCCCACTTGTAATTTAAAATGTGCTCCGTCGTCCCTGGACTAACCATAGATACATTAATTCTATCAGTTCGCTCTGAGTATAATTTATTAGTCAGGTTCAAATTCTATTTCCTCACTTAAATGATGTCATGGCAACATCAAAACGTTTTGTCACTTAAAAATTTAGTTTGCGTAGCCTTAAATTACATCACTTAGTCTTAATCTTAAGTCACCTAATCTTATAAAGGAAAAGATCTATGTGGAGTGCTTCCACATTGACACTAAGATGAATTAGTTATTCTAGATTCTTAACCAATCAACTTCATATCGCTGTAGTTACATGTGATTTTGGAACATTTACAAAAGTAGTAACTGGAAAGAAAACCGATGTGCCTTTTAAGATTGCCTGTTTAGATTTCTAAGTGTTTTAATGACCTTATACTTTTCAAGAAAATAAACTGTGCAAGGGACTGCGATTGAAGGTTCCCCCGTGCAAAATGTCAATTGAAAGATTTTTAACGCTGTTTGCTTGTAGTGTAACACTTTTTCTGAATGCCGTTTAATATTTAAGGACCTCATTGTTTTGTTCTGAAGAAATGTGTCTACAGGTTGGATTGGTCTAGTGAAATGCTGCTAATTAGAGAATCTTGACTGCCTCTTAAGGTCCAATCGGATTCAATTCGAGCCAAACTATTTGCGTGACATTGCGTGATTTATCATCTCTTATGTTTCAGGGAACTATTTCTAACAGTTAAGTTATTTCTAACAAGAGATCATCAAGCTAAGAGAGTGAATTCACTATATAGCCTCATATCCATCCTTTTTCTCTAAGTTATTTTTATATCATCGTGGGGCACTAGATAACCCTCGCGCGTCTGTTGACTCGTCTTCGTAATCGTCATCACTGCTGCACATAAAACTCTTAAACTCCAAACGCGATCTTTCATTTGAATTGTCCTCTAATACGAACCAGTGTTGCAAGTTCCTCTTTCGATTTCGTTTTCCAACTCTACCACCTACCACTTCTCTGTAATCTCGTTCATCGACAAAATCTATTTCAGACAAGTCGACCAGTTTATCCGCCATTTTTTCTCGTGGAACTTCCACGCAAAGCCACGGAAAGCGTGCACTACGCGAACTACATTCGATACGTGATTGGCTGCTGAGCATTTCTCTGTCTGAGTGCTTGATCTAAAAATAACTTCTGAGGAAAAAGGATGGATATGAGGGCTATATGGGGAATTCACTCTCTTAGCTTGATCATCTCTTGTTTCTAATTATTTTAAACTTGATAATGGCGTCATGACGAATCGTCGTTCGATTTTTTCGTATCTTTACATTCTTATGCATTACCAAACCTTTTTTGTTAGTGTTTTGGACGAACAAATATTTAAAGAACTCTGATCGTTAAATTGATGTTACCTTAAGACTTTCCTTAATGCTGGCTCCCTAAATGTCGTATGTTACGCGGTCTCGTTTACAATTAGTTTTTATAGAAAAACAACACTTGTTTGGGAGTCGATATAATATGAAGTAATCTTCAGGAAATGCGACTGAGAGACTGTTTAAGAATTTCTCTATTTGTATAGCGTAATTCGATTATTTTTTCACTTATCTTTTTTGATGATTTTGAACGTTTTGTAACACTGCAAATAGATATTTTTTAGCCGCCTATGTAGCTGTTTTAATTAATCCTTTTATTTATTTGTTTATTTATTTACTTGCCTCTGATTTATTTAGCGTTTCGTTTATTTATTAATGCTTCTTACTTAATGGGTTGCCGTTCTTATCCGCTTTCACCCCACCAGTCGAAAACCTGATCTGCGCGAACTGGTTAAAGCCAAATGTCTTGCACAAAATATCAGACGGTACTTAGCTTTCAGTGGTCAATCTTATATCCCAGATTTTAAATTTTTAAATTGAAGAATGCCTTTGTTCTCTGTCCTTGAAATGGTGGCTGAGCAAACAAAAACTTATCCTGTATCTTGAGTTCTTTTTGCTCCCCTACCTGACTTCAACTCGAACGGCAACATTTTACATGAATACATATTTGGGAATAACTTTGAAAATTCCTGTCCACTTCCAAGCTCCAAGCTCATGTTGTAATACTGTTGTGCTGTCCTGCTTCCTGGATCTTGCAAATTGTAGTTGCTTCTTTTGAAATTTATAAGAAAACGATTCTAAAGAAACTGAGCCTAACGCAGTTTATCATTCAGCCACCATTTCTAATCTATAAGCTTATGTAGAGTATATAATTCTTATCTTTGTCGAATATCCTTCCGATTCTTCCATTCTTCCGTTCTTCCATTCCCGTCTTTTCTCTTGCATTCCTTCCTTGACATGGCCATGTCTTGAAAATATAAATTACAGTAGATTAGGTGAGACGAAAGGTGCGAAACATATCAAAGAAAAACATTCTCAGCGCCACCTGATATTCCACCTAATATACTGATGTAGACATTTACCTTGACATCTTCGAGATCTTCAATCTTCGAGACTGACAGTTTCCTGCGGACAAAAATAAGTAGAAGTCATTAGTTTTGAAATGTTTGTTAATTAACGCCCTGAAGTGATTCCCAGACGGAGAACGCACAACAATTTCTCACACTTTGTCGGCCATATTAAATCTTTCAAAGCACGATTTTGTCGTAAGGAAATTTGAACAGTTTCTGCTTCAAAACAGTTGCAAAATCAACTCCTGAAATTCTTCTTCCAAGCTTAAGTCGAAGACATTATTAAATTGATCAAGAAGGAAATTTTTATTCTGGAAAGAACTTAGTTTGGAGATGAATTCAGATAAAACGAACGATGCGTAAAGCACGTGTAAACTTCGTACAGTAACGTTTATTTGCTTTCTCCACTCTTCGGCAAAGAAACTTAAAGTAAAAGTTCTAAAAGAATTGGTAATGCTTACCCGCTTGGAGTAAAATGGCGCATGGACTTCTTTCCCCTCTTGGTCAGTCCACCAGCTAAAAGTTCCACTACAAGTTGAAACCACGAAGCTACAACGCAGCACGTCTTTCCACCATCATGGTCAGCGTAGAATGGCAAAAATTTCGCGTTTTGTATTGAATATGGATGAGAAGGGCGAGAACCAATCGATGACAAGTACGTCATTCATTTGCATGGTGGTTTTTTGTTATGCAAATTACAGAGCACGAGGAAAGAAATGCAAGAAAACAAGCTATTTCTTTCTTATTTCACGCAGTTCACTCTAATTTTCTGCGTGTTTTCATCCAAAAGACCAAAAGGAAGCGTAAAAAAAAAAAAAAGAAGAGAAAAAAGAAGTCGGGAAAAAGAGAACCTCGGGTGGACGACAGAGAGGCGATCCAAGGAGCTTGCGATCAAGCGCTAGATGTTCAACCAATGAGCTATCGACGCTTCGTGTGATTGCATGGGTATGAATAATAGTTTATATTCAAACTTGTTGGAAGCATTGGATTGTAAATAGAGGCAAAAAGGAAAGCTGCGATACATTTTAAGGCTAGAAAGGAGCAAAAAGATGTATTTTTCAGTAGCGCAATAGTTAAAAGAAGTAAAGACAAAAAATAAATACAAAATACAGCATAATAGTTGCTATTGCACGAAATGGAAAGTGGAAGAAAACCCTACTGCAGATGTGATTTGAACCCGGGACCCTCCGCCATGTAGTCGGATGCTCTTACCACTGAGCTACTGGAAACTCTGACGAAAGCGAGGGTGAAATGTGGGTATTGAATCGAACTGCATCACGCAGTCACATTCAGATGAAATAAAATAAAAATCGGGGGAGAGAGGGACAAAAGCGCACCTCGAACCTGGTACTTCTGCTTCATAGGAGCACACACATGCACTACACTACGAAGCTTATCAGTTGAGCGCAGGTGTACAATAATGCACCTATTGCAAACTTCGCACTAAATAGTCAGATATCAACCACGCCCAGGTGACTAAAAAAAATAGATTAAAAAAATAGCAAAACTAAGTTTAGGAAAAGGAAGGCAAATAATTGCAAATTATCGTGACTTAAGCGCATTTGGAATTGTCCACCACCGATCGAGGTAATTCCAGTAGTTAGCAGTGGTGACTGCTCCCAGGATATTTGGAAAGTGTCTGAGCCCATACAGCATGGAACTTCTACAGCGGGTTTGACAACTGGGGACAGCGAAGATCACGGGGAAAGTACTAAATAGTCAGTTAGCTTTGGAACAAGCTTGACTGTAAGGGAATGAACAGATGGTGCAGGGTTTGCCACGTCGGGTGAAGCAACAAATATGTTTAAGATTCTAGAAAAGGAAAGCGGAATGGGAAATGCGTTGCGGTTCAAACGCAAAAGGTTCACCCATCAAGAAAGTAACCCCACCCAACAAGACTTAACTCAGGTAACCTGACGGGCATCCGTGCTGTCCATGTGGTATGCCGGCGGTGGGATTGCGTGACGTGTAAAAAACAAGGTTTTGTTTCACTGAAGTTCGCGGATTAAAAAAAAATTAAGATAAAGGAGAGGCTCGAACCAAAACAATTTACGTCGACCTACTATCGACGTCCACTAGGCCAACGAGAACTGGACACAAGTAACCTCCTTTTTGTATATATTTAATAATAGCAATAACAGTAACCAGAAACAATAACGATGACGATAACGATAACGAAACAATAACGAAACGATAACGATGACGAAACAATAACGATGACGATAACGACGACGATAACGATATTGATAACGATGACGATAACGATAATCATGATGGTGATGAAAGCTTGAAACAACTTACCACTTGCCCAACGAGGGATAGCTACCGAGATTTGAAGAGATTTGCCTTCGTTTACCAGGGATAATAATAATTTGACGGTTATAATAAATAGCTATCATAGCCGACAAACAGGCAGGAAAAGAGACCACCTGGAACACTTTGGGCGCCTCCCTTTTGTCAGAACTCGGGCCGGCCAGACCGGTTAGTTTACAAAGAAATTGATGCAGCAATTTGAAGGAACAGTTGCATGATATTCCCTCACGTTTTTTTAGAGGATTATATATTATCCTCGAGGTTTGTTATTTTGAAAGTGTTGTAGAGTTAGCCTTTCCAAATACCCAGTCTAGCCGGTCAGTTCTGTCGAATGGAAAGCGCCCAAAGTTAACGTCATAGCACTTGTCATTAGAGATAAGCGCTTTTGGAAAACTCGATCGGCCGCGCGAGGAGATTCCAGTAATTACCTGTTTCAGCTGATTCTAAGGGTTGAACGTCTTCGGGATGTGTTATAGCATGAGGCGTCTACAGTGAGTTTGACTGATGGGGACCGCGAAGATCATGGGCAATATACCAAATGCATGAGACAAGATTTGACGGATTTTTGCACTGAACGGGATATCTGCACATGCTGACAAAGTACGCATGCAGAGATAACAAATAAGGTGAAGGTTGTAGAATTGAAGAGAAAAATGAAATAGTTGAGGCATCAGCTGTTTGTTCCTTAAAGCGTAAAAGCTAACAACAAGGAGTCAACCCAACGTCACCCATCAACTTAACGGCCATGCCGAACAGGGCTTAACTTGGATAATCAGAGGGAAACCGGTACTGTGTCTGTGGTAAGGCCGTTAACTGAACGGTCAGTGTCTAAAAAACAGTATTTATGTTTCCCTAAACTAGCATAATGTAGAAGTATTTAATCATCAGCATTATGGTATTTCTCGTTGCACCAGTATCCACCCCCCCCTCCCCTGTAGGGATGTATGGCTTACACCATGGACCAGCCTTTTTGCTTGCTGGGGACAGTATTGTTCGACAGTGCTAAGAGGGTGCAGGATACTCATAAGCATTGTCATGACAAAAAACACGTTCAGAAACAAAAAGGATGTTTGATGTTTTGGGAAGAATATTTGAGTGTCCGAGTGAAATCTAAACAAGACAGCCATAGTCCTTTTGGAATAAACTCAAGGGGACTGTACACCCCATGGTTAACGTAGTGTCAGAAGACAGAGGATGGCAATAATGCGCTTGGGTTCTCTGTGGCTAGTGCTGACATCTGGAATTAAGGTATGTGTACAAGAAGTAAATTAACAGAAAGCCGAGTATCGCTCATTCAAGACTCGGTTTCAACAAATTAATAAGGTTTTTATTCATCTTGAGTATTTCAAAATGCTTCGCTGCTATTGCTTATTGCCGGTAATCCAGATATGACAAGTTACAAGCTATTACCGCGGCTTTCAATTGAGTGTCTTTAATCCAAAACCAAAAAAGCAATTTCTCTGACCAATCACAATAGATACAGACGATTAAAATGAACCAATCATAACGCAAAGCAAATCCGTGCAGCCGACGCGAGGCGCGGGAAAACGCGTGCGAGGAAGTCACCAATTGATTTTTCTTTTACCTAATTGCTCTGTGATTGGATCAAAATAGCTTGCGCCCACTTTTCAACCAATCAGATGCAAAACTAAATTGCGACTTAGTCACACTCGTTTTCCCGCGCTTGACGCCAGCTGTCTTGGCTTGCTTTGTGTTCTGATTGGCTGGTAAAAGCAAGCAACGTATTACTTCGATTTGTGATTGGCTGAAGGGCGCGGGTCTTTCAGAACGTGATTGGCTCATTAATTATTTTGGTTCAGGTTTATTGAAAACCGCTCTGTTTTAAAGCAGTTTTAACTCTTTCAAGAGACTTTCGCATTAGGAGGATTGGCACTACAACACCACATCACGTGTTAGCAATGTTATGATACCATATGAAACACCAATTATTGCTGAACATAATGCGGTCATTATTGTGATGCAATAAGTTAGTGTGGCAACAGGAAAGCCCTATAAATACACCCTATACTCTGGCTTTCTTCTTCTTCTTTAGCCAAAACCCTAAGTGGGTATAGGGCCAGACACTCTCCTTAGCCATGTCCCACGGTCACGAGCAGCCACTGCTGCCTCGCTCCATGAGATGAAACCCAATGCTGTTCTTTCTTTTTCTGCGGTTCTCCGTCAAGTCTCTTTCGGTCTCTTTCGGTCTTCCCTCTGAGGCCCACGTTAGTGCTGTCTTGGGATGTTTGTTTGGATCCATTCTGAGGACGTGGCCGATGAACTTCCAGCGCCGCCGGAAGATTTGTTCACTGATGGTGCTGATGTTAGCCCGGTTTTGAATCTCCTCGTTGATATTTTCATAGGCCAATAGATCTTCACAAGCCCTCTCAGACTTCTATGTAGAAATACGTCCAGCTTGGTCGCATCTCTTTTAGTCATACACCATGTTTCACAACCCTATAACAGAACAGCTATAACGTTGGACTTGATATTCTGGCCTTAGTTGCTTATAACTAAAAAATGATCTCGGTGATCTCCATTTTTTATTGTTGAAAAGTGATCAGCAGGCCAAGATGAAACTTTCTGCAAAGTTTAAAAGAATTCTGTGGAGCGGATTCAGAGTCACCTTAAATTTTTGACTTTTTTAAGGTGGCTCTGAATCTGCTCCACAGAGTTCTTTTAAACTTTGCAGAGAGTTTCATCTTGACCCCCTAATTACTTTGCAGACATAAAACATGGGGGTCACTGAGTAAGGTTTTAAGATATGGGCACCTACAGCCATTTGCGGGGCTTTCCCGTTGCCACGGTAAGCTATTCACAATAATGACCACATCTTGTACACCGATAATGGGTGTTTCACATGGTATCATAACATTGCTGTTCCGCCTTATAGTGTTGTAGTATCACTCGTTCTTATCAGAGCGTCTCTTCAAAGTGTTGAAACTGGTTTGGTCCACCTTAAATTACTTTCTATGCTCAAAACCGCTCTCTAGCAAGGTTACGCAGCCATTCAACTTGACATTACTTTATAATAAGCTTATCAGTATAATTAGCGCCCAAGCTTAAAAAAACTCATATTTGTGGCATAACTTGGATAGGATGGGTAGGATCAAAATGATTATGGAATAAAAAAAATCTCAAGTCTTTTGGTGAGAAAAATCTGTAGAGTTTTTCTGACAGATTTAACCGTGCAGAAAGGGCAAGTAATAATTCAGTTTACTCGTGCTTGACTGTTGTTAAACGGCAGAGCTTCTTTTTCCTTATTGGGCAACCTCTCTTCGGCAAATTATGGCAAAAGAGGTGGCATTTTGATGGTTTGCATCTGACGTCAGAGAGGCAATATTGTTGTACAGACCATACATTGTACTGTATTATTATGTAAAACTTGAGTGGTTGGTACTCATTTCCATTGCTCAAAATGACTTTGGACATCTCCTGACCATTATATGAAGTAATAGGTTTAGGTTAAGAAGTAATAGGATTTTATCTCATGTAACTTGAAATAAAAGGGAATTGTCAGTTTGAGGTATGGAAACGAGCGCTAACCAACTTGAGCGACCAACCTCATTGGCGGAGAAAAGCCCTGGGAACGAGGTTGCTTGAAAGACCCTACACACCAACATGGCCGTCTCATCACGTGGTTCCCAATTACCAGTTACCAAGCCCCCTCTTAAAAGCATTTCTTTTACGATACATAGTAATTGGACATATTTAGTAACTATGAATTGAGTACTAAGTATAAATTGACTAATAAAATAGAAATTACTTGAATTTGTTATTGATAATGCCATAGCAACTGTTATGGCCTATCATGTAGGTACTTTTATGGACAATTAAAGTATTGACAACTAGTGAATGTACTCAGTAAAAGCTACCGCATGCTAAAATAAACTACTCAAGTTCACGACAATGTTGAAAGAATTTCTGAGTGTAAGCTAATGGGGAAGCAAAGTTGTTTTTAAGTAATTCCCTAAGTCGTATTACAAGAGAAAACAAACTCCCTTGAGAACAAAATCGTGGAAAAATATACACGTTTTGGATGAAGCATTAACGAATACCACTTACATAAGTCAATTACTTTTGGCAATCATTGCTAACGTTTGCTTCGGTACAGACAAAAATCAAAACCATCAAACCCTTGCCTTTAGAGATAAGACCAAACATAGCTCAATATTAAATAACTCGTGAATCGTTTGCCTTCAGTGTTATAAAGTCTAAAAAGAACAAGGCAAACATACTGAGTCTTCTTGGGCCAAAAATATACGAAGAACTTTTTAGCACTAACAAATAAGACAGTGGAGACTTTCGTTCTGTAAAATCGTTTTGGGTCCAAGGCGCATCAAGAATTTCTATCATAAAAGTTTGCAAAAAAATTATGTCTCAACCGAGTAGTTCATTTCAAAAATATAGTTAAACGCCTCCCTGCGGGTCTATCTGTCTGCTCACATGTATTTTGTTCCCCTGATTGAAAAAAAAAAAAAGAAAACGAGAGATTTATCAAGGAAATTTGATCTCTTTCTGTTACTACTTATCCGAATCTGCAGCTATAATTTGTATAGATGAGTGAAACGTTGCTGTTCCTTTGCGAGTTGAATTCTAATGATGATCTAAGGTGAAGATTTCTTCCAGAATCACAACTTTTAAGACGAAGTAGCCGTAAAGAGCTGGACACAGTGCAAGGTGTTCATTAATGAGAAAGCCCTTAACGTACAGCAGGGATTTGTTTCTCGAAAAGCCCCAAAATCCAGTTTGTAAAACTACGATCCACTTAAATACTAAAGGGTGAAGTTGTTTTAAAGTTTCATACCTTAAACGTCTTCCTCTTGAAGATACAGAGGGAATTGTGGCACCCGAAATACCCCCGAAAAGTTTCGGGTCTTTAGAAAAACACACGTCAGGGGCCTTTTTCTCGAACGTCCCGAAAAGCCATCTGCAAAACTGTGATCCGCTTATTCTAGGAGGCTCGTCCATTAACATCTTTTCAACTTAGAGTAGGAAAAAAGAATGGCGAGGTTTCATGGTTGGAAGCGCGCCCTTCATACACTGGCAATTGCGGCACACAAAATAGCACCGTAAAGTCTCGGTTGTTAGGAGCAACGCGCACCAGGTGCCGAATAGTTGGAAGCAGTGTTAGTTCTAGACCGGAATAAATACCATGAGAGCCTATGAGTTGCAATCGGACTTAACCCGTAGTTAGCGCTAAGCATGCGTCGAACAAGTGTGACTCAGTTTGCGGCGAGAGATTTTTCGTGCATACTTCGGTGCGGTAATCCCCTCTGTATCTATAAAAGGAATGCGTTTTGCTCCAGTCAATTGAAACCCCGGGGACCCGCATAGCGGGGACATCCGGCTCATCTCCGGTGTAATATCCACAGCTGACGTAAAACAATGAAAACAAAACATCCGTAACAATGATCCCTAACCCTAACAAAAGTCTTTAAACAAAGAAACGAATAAATTATATTACACGGGGGATGAGCCGGACATCCGAACCAACTGAAGAAACTCAACTCAAATCGAGATCGTTGGTCTACTCGTTGTAAATGTCAAACTTTAACTGTTTTTAGTTCTTTTATCAAAAACTGCAGGCTCTTTAATAAGCTGCAATCTCCATTTGCGCCGAAAGCTGGCCTTGGATATGCCGAATTTGCGGCAGAAATCCACTTTCATTTTGATAAGCCAGAGTTCATGTAAAATCGGCATTGTGTCGGAATTCAGCGAATGGGTCATCGCCAAAACTACTTCAGAATTATATGGATCTTGGTATTATATGAATGCAAATGAGCGTGTGTTTTTAACGTCAAACACAACAGGTTCAGCACATAAAAAGACCTGTCTTCCGCCAGAAAACGACACCAAAACGTCGCTAACGACCCACCTTTTATAGGATACTCTATAGATACCTGAGCCCATATCTCAAACGTTTTCGGATTTTGTGTTGAAATGGAAATCCAAAAGATCCGGACTTGAAGATCTAAATCCAGATTTTTCAATCGAACTGAAAGCACCTGGCTCCGTGTTCTTCCTCAATTTTACTAGGAAAAAAACAAGATTTTCCCTAACAAAATTTTAAATATCACATTTTTTTCCCCTAAATATCATGAGATTTGCATGCGTCTGTGCATTGGCCTTATTCAGGAATAAGATTACGATGCTTTACACCTCAAAAATAGTCCTGGAGTGTTTTGGTGTTGTCGGAATTCAAACGAGATTCTCAGCATCGTTTCCCTACAAAATGTTGTTTAGAAATCTCCCTTAACTTACCTTCCAAGAAAAATCTAGAGGTTATTCCGTTTATTCTTATCCAGAACAGGGTCAATAGACCTAGTCGGCTAACGCATTGTTGTACTCAATTCAGATCTCCCGGGGTTAAGATTCCTTGTTTATTGTATTTGTGTTATAATGTAGCATTCACATTTAAATGATACGGAAATACTTAGAACAAAACAATTTATGTCCAAAGGATTTGAATTGGGTGCAACATTGCGTTAGCCGATTAGGTCTATCGAACGTGCTCTAAGATGAATGTAAACATGTACTTGCCGTCTACCCAAACAACTTGATCACGCGCGCACCAGTCTCCCTAAAGTTTCTGGCGTGGGCAGTTGAGCGCGTTCCGTAAATTGCACATCGCAGAATATTATGGTATTTGTCAGTCGGTTAAAAGGCCTCTCCACCCGAAAGGACCCATACACTCATTCCCGTACTCAAGAAACAAGATATTTTCAGCAGTAGAAACGTTCTGTTTCCTTCTTACATAAGGCTGCGTGCAGACGGGCGCAACAACTCTCAACATTGTAGGTCCAAGAATATTGGTACTATCAAATGTATGTTTAACACGGGCAAACATGTGAGTGCGACAGTTACATGAATAGTCAGCATACCAAAAATTATAGACATAATCCAATTGAAAAATAGTTTAATTTACGTGTTCAGTTCACGAGTTTGCTCACAGAGCACTTTGATTCTTCTTAGTTTGAACACCGTTCATTTCAATTCACTTACTAGATAGTTCGGATAGTTTGTATCAGTCGAGCAAAAAAATTAATCGCGAAAAAAAATTAATCGCGAAATTATTTGGAAACCGTAAACTAGCAGTTTTAACTGATGTTTCCGTGGACGTCGCCGTAGTAGATGCTAAGGTCCCTAAAGTCCCTAATATTGCAGCTCAAACAACTATAATTATAACATAGCAAGTAAATTCCCAATGATGCACGCTGATGACGTCAGCAAACAAGTGCCTCGCGGAAAAAAAAATCCCGCGAGTGACTTCAGCAGTTTGTACATATAAAACTGGGGAGAACTTCTGCAAAAAGTTAAGCTAAACATGGCAACAAACGAACCAGCTGATGAGGGAGATCTGCGTACTTTTTCTTTGGGATTGGAGTTTTTAACTCCGCGACTAGATTTCAGCTCTTGTCTTTGTCTTGGCGTTGGACGCCGTACATCACAACCTTTTATTGTCTAAACTTGCCGCGGTCATGGCTGTTAATTGGTTAAAATCGTACCTCTTCAGCAGGAAACAAAGAACTGCGATAGTCAATTCTTTGTCATCAACCAACTAACGGGATTGCACAATGATACGACGAACGAACGAACAGAAACAAAATGCTAACTTGTTATGTTGTCAAAAACTATCACTGCAAACTGGAATATTAACTACTTGTGGTCCTCCCAACGGAGAGACCCTAATTACGACTTATTCTTCTGCTCTTTCTTCTTTTCAACAATAGATCTATCACGGACTGGAAGTAATATTGATTTGAAGGCACATATTAATTTACTCCCACGTGGCATATTGGTACACAAGGGCAGTTGCGCTTGCGCATACTAAATCCCTAAAGAAAAATATGCAGAAGCGGTAGCGGTACCTCTGGACATTTAAGCCTGAGCGGTGTACCATGACGAGTCTCCCCGAGATTTCGGCCCGCGGATCGCTTATACTTGCCACTTTCGGATACCTATCCCCGATAGGCAGTGAGGGAGAGAAATGTCGGCCCCTAGACCATACGTGACAGATCCCTTACGTACTCGCAGCTCAACTCCTTCTGCTTTATACTATGATTTGGAGCGATATATATTTGCAACTATAGTTGTTATGTCTTCCATATGGTAAGGATATTTTTTGGTACTAATGTGTAATACACGGAGTTGGCGCATGCGCATTTGCTAAGCATGACAAAAAAGGAACCACGCATTTTCCGGTAAAACTTTAAATTTGTCTTGGTGTCGAGGGGCGTTACAGAACTGGAAACTTGTAAAAATATTTATTTCTAGGTCATCTTCAACCTCGTATAGATAAAAATTCTACGGGCCTCGCGATTATGATTTTAGAATTTGATGACATCATTATGAAAACTATCTATACCTACATCCACTGGACCATAAAGGCAAGGCGCTGAAAAAAGGCCAACTTTTCAAAATATTTTAATATAGATTGCCATCTGAATAACTGAAAGCTAACCGTTTTTTTAAATCGGTACTTATACCTAAACACTGTGAGCTAGCGCTCAGCTCAGAACCGCGGATTCTTGTTGAACTGGAGCTCTATTCTGTCAGTTTTCTATCCAACTAAAGGGACTATGTCAGCTGGGGTGCACGCTCGAGTTCATAAAAACAACTTTGAAAACGTTGGCTCAACTTTTTCAATTGCCCGTGGTAGACTGTCGTAGCTGTTTCTATCGTTTTGAATCGTGCCTAATCGTTAAAAATTTGGCGAAATTTTCTTGCAAGAAACGGTATTCCGTTTCTCCTGGAGCACCATTCCGTTGATTTATGATCTCCATAGCCTGGACTCCAATGCGCATGCGCCCCAGTTGACATAGTCCCCTTAAGAAGGGGAAAAATATATCATGTAATTGTCAGGAGATGTCCAACGTCATTTCGAGCGAGAGAATTGATTTCTGATCACGTGAGGGAAAACCAAGAGTTGAAATACTCCCGTATGAATAGCAACTGGGTTGTGCCTTAGGGTTTTAATCAACTATTCAAATCCAATTAACAGCCACATAGAGTGTCCGGCGATCGCCGAAAAAAATATACTGTGTGATTTTCGATTCAATCCGCTTGATGTGTTCGATTTAAATACTGATTATGGCTAAGGGCGAAATAAAGGTTTACTTGTTGCAGTGAGAACAAACTGAATCTCTATATAACTCGGCCTACCTGGTTCGTGGGATGTGTATTTTTTTCTTCGCTCAATTCAAACTGCCTTCGTCCGGCATTTTCTTCAGTTCGCTCACGGGGACCGTAGAAACAACGCGTGTGCGTCCCCGAGAGACCAATTGTAAATCGGAGGGCCACGTGGGGAATATTGATTAGGAGCACAGAGTAATCACAAATTACTTGTTTTTCTCGTGAAGCACGTGAAGAAAGAGACATGTTGCACAAGGGGAAGCCAGATTTTTTTCTTCAAGCCAAATAATGCTGAAAAGTTTAAGACCCACCAAAGTAATACTGCACTTTAAACTGTCCTTCGAGGGCGTGAATATACTGCTTTAATGCCTTCCAAAACCAAATTGTATCTAATTTAACTAAGCATAAATATAGGTCCCAGTGCAAACTCGGTCTTTCTGTTACCAGGATCTTAGGCTGTGTTCACAAGGGACTGGTCCCAAATGGATCCGACCCGATCCTGGAACGCACTACTTCTGTTCACACGGGACCGTTCCCTTTATGAACATCAGACCACATGGGACCGGTCTGTTACTGTCCGGTACTGGAACGAAGTGAGCAAAACAGCTGTTTCTAGTACTCAAGCATGCACAGACGAAGCTTTCAAAATGGCGCCGAAGAAAGCTAAGCTAGTACCTAAGCTTAAACTGTGCTGCTGGTACCGAAAGGAGCCGGTCCAGGTGTTTACACTGTGACAGATCATTTGGGACCGAAACAGTTCCAAAACTGGACCTGCTGTTTTAGAGGTCCAGAAATCGGACCTTATTCAATTGCGAATGGATTGACGGTAAGGTTAGCAGGTCCCGTGTGAACAAAACGCCTATCCGTCACGATATTTAGACCATTTGGAAACGTTCCCGCTTGAACATAGCCGTACTATTACCTCGGTCTTACTGCTAAGAAAGGGGTTGACCGAGGATGATGAGGGTGTGGGCGGGTGTGTGGGACGGGGGGGGGGGGGGGGGGGG
>BLFK01000297.1:1755567-1778166 GCA_014634185.1 Astreopora myriophthalma | reverse complement strand
CTTAACCGTCCCAGCTATCCTCGTTCCCAGCGTCTTTCGGTCTCAGTATTCAAGATGGCGGCCTTCATGAATGAGACATTAGCGGCTGACCAATTCACAACTGAATCATGCTGTTATTAACCATTTTCCTTCATCCTCGATTCATTTACTTCCATTAGCCCTTATTACCTTAATTCACGATCATTTACCCTCATTCATTACAACCGTTAATTACAGGAATGGCTCCGAGCCCTTTTCAAGAAAACCGCTGACCGTAGCGATGGCCCATTGATCCACAAAAACCCTCTTCACCCTCATTCCCATCCGTCAACCTCTATTAGCTCTCATTTACCCTCATTCTTCTTCACCTACCTCCAATAGCCTCCATTAACCTTCATCTACCTTCATTAACCTTCATACACCGTCATCTACCTCCATTAGCCTTCATTTACCTTCATAGGAGCCCTGTTAGGGGTTTTAGGGATAAGGGATAACTGGCAAAATAATTTTAGGGATAAGGGATCACTGATTAAATAATTATAGGGATAAAGGATAACTGACATAGTTTTGACCCAGTTTTAGGGATAACAGGCTCGGCAATTTTAGGGATGGCTGTTTCGGCAATTTTAGGGATAAGGGATAACTGCCCCCGGAATTTTGGGGATAAGGAATGACTAAAGCCCCCCCCATCAGGGCCTCATCTAAGGCAAGGGTATTCCAACACAGAGCGTTTTCCACACTTATCGAAGACGCCAAACCGTTTTAGGTGATTTAGGTGAGAGCTGTGGACCGGCGGAAAAGCAATGACGACGAAAGTACAAAGAATTTAGTAGCGGTATCTCCCAGACTCTTGGTCCTTTGGCGCGGGTCATTGGATTTGGAACACGACGCTTTTCCTAAGACGAACACTCTAACCACCCTTGTTGTTAAGGAGATTAGGGTTGTTATATAATTGCACCATGTTCAGCGTATGCTATATGCACAGTCCGTACCATATCGAAGACACAATGACTACACCCTCAAATATATATTGCTCGAAATAGCAGTACAAGTAGACCGAAACTGAACTGTGAGTAAGAAAGGAATATGTGCCATGACCGCCTTGGACAGAACTCAGGGTGAACCGTCGTGATACAACGCTCAGGCACAGTATTCAGAACTACCTTATTGCGGTTGTTTGCTTTCTTTTTTTTTTCCTTTAGACATTTGCTCTGCGCATGCGTAAATAACCTGCTCCAATACGCACCGTGTGGAAAATACGGTGACATTTAAGTACCAGAATGATCAGCTAAACGTCGAGTACAAAAGGCCGCGCTGTGGCAATATGGAGAAAGAAGTTAGTCATAACTTCTCCCGTGCAAGCAAGATCGGGCGTAGCAGAAGGGAAAAAAGAAAACAAACAAACAAACAAACAAAAACAGATGATCCCTCTCTGCGCCTCAATAACCCTCACACAACAAAATTAATGAATTCAATAAGAGATAATTAATTTTAAGCTACTGAAATAAGCTTCTAAATTAAAACAAACAACAACAACAAAAAAATACATTCTGGAGTGAGAATAACGTGGAAGCTGGGAAGCTTGACTAACCGGTTAAGCTCAAAAGAAATTTCGCTCAACCGTTGCCGCGACCTTTCCCTTCGGTTTGGGATGGGGCACATTGTTATTGTAAAATTCCCAATCATCAAGAAGCGGCCAGTGCAAGTTATTTCTAATACAAGTTTCTTAAATATCGCTCGGAGGCTATTCGTACGGGACCCGCACGACCTTTTCATATAGATCGTTTTCACTCATGTGACCAGCGGCCATGATTTACTGAAAGAATAAGAAATATTTTCATAAAAATGGCGTTCAATTCCTCGAGGATTGTTTTGGGACACCAAAATGGCCGCCATGACGACATGTGAAAACGATCTACTGGATTCTTTCTATACACGTAAATGTAGAGCATCCACAGTCAATTCATTTGTAATCCTATTGACGGTTTGATTTTGCTCAGTTTTCTGCAGTGATTGATAGTATTTCATATATTCAAATTATTCTTAAGCATTTCCCCCCCTTTTGCCACTGCGAGAAAGCTAGCGACGCTTGGGCAAAGTTTTGTCGTACCTTTACTCATATATTTTAGAGTGAAACATCCATAAGCACTTGAGATCATTCTTACCTCGCAAAGAAGGCAGTTTCTGAAACCATCTCTTGGTTTTAATACTTCTCAAAACTCAAAATTAAGGGCTTTTTACAGTTTTGTTTTTTGTACTTACAAATAGTTACACCGTAGAAAAGAACGAGTATATAATAGTGTTTGATTTGTTCAACGTCAGAGATTTTCGAACTTTATGACAAAGAAATGTCATCGTTGGGCAGTTCGTTTTTAGAAGCATAAGTGCGCATGCACTCTTTTTGAAGAACGTTGGGTTTATCTCAAAACTGAAATGTCTTCACCCATTACACTCTGAACTGTCAACGTTCTAGTGCAGGAGAAACACACGACCTGCTAAGCCACTAGGACTGGACATGAGTCGCTTTTCACTAATGAAGTCCAGCTACGGCAAATCTTAATTCTTAACTCCTCTGGTAATTTCGAGGCTACCGACCGCTATCACGACACTCTACGACCATTTTCCGAAACCTTGCAGCTGAGCTCGGCCGACCGGGTTTACCCGAATTTGGCGGTGATGGTATCATTTTAGTTTGATTGGTAGATGATGGCGGCGACGAAGCGAGCTTTCCCCAGGGAACACTGCTAACATCGACGGTCTTGCTCATGAAAGGACGGTTCGCTACCAGGCCATGGAGATGACGGTCGTGTGGAGTCGAGGGAGGTCTAGGTACAGCATGAAGTTCGGAGCCTGATACTCGCCCACCATGACTATTAATCTTCTCATCCAAAGACCCCATCCTATTCGAAAGTTTTCGCCTGGGCTGTCTGTGATGGGATAGAGAAGAGAAGAGTCTTTGCAATTAACCCACGAAGTACTAATTAAGGCTTCGCCTCATGGGCTATTGACTCTTGGGCTATTGACCACGAAGTACTAATTGAGGCTTCGCCTCATGGGCTATTGACTTGTGGCCCTTGAGGGCGAAGGATCTAATTGTTTTAGCATCACCCAACTAGTCGGACACAAAAGGCAATGATAAAGTTAGCAAATGCAAGTTGAAGAAATATTTATTTGGGAATAAAACAAAAGAAAACGTCACGCTTTTCGCTACTCGAGGGCTATTACTAACAGTCCTCTAGTTGCGTTGCCAATGAAAATGCAGGATTTGCATTAGTCCACTAGTTGGGTGATACTAATGATAATGATATAGCATTTATATAGCGCATTTTCTATGAATATATTCAAATGCACTTTCCAACACTTTGTGGGGGACTTTGCCAGATTGCTTTATGGCGCAGTTTACAATCTTAAATCTAAATAACCAGTAGAATTCACAGGTGCCCCTGGAACAGAATGAGTGATAGACCATCACACCGGGGACTACGTCCCCTACTAAAATTAAGCATCACGCTAGACCACTCCCATTTAATGTTGATCGGCTGATACACCACAAGGGATGTTGGAACAACAAGATGCGGCTCGCTATTTAGACACTCTTCGAGTTTTTCCAGCATCCCAAGTAAGTTATCAGGCCTATAAACCATAGAAATTTGGGGTTTATTGCTTTTCTGTAATAATTCAGAAGACGCGCGAATTCCTGGGTTTTCTTGCACAATAAACTACGGCTGATTAACATCATCAGAGCGCTCAATCAGAGCGAATTGATTCAATCAGAGCGCTCGCCTTGATTTTGTCATGGTATAAAATGTTATAAGGAATATCTTGATATTAGCCCGATTGTGATTTATCAGTGGGAGGGGGTACTTTCGTAAAATAAGCACCCCCTCCTCATCCCCGAGAGGAAGAGGGTTCAGTTGCTAAATTTGCAATTAACTATGTCAAATGTTCGCGAAGACAAGAATAAATTGTACGTTGTTTTTTATGAAACGCATCTCCCTCCCCGATATCACCCCAACCCCAACCTCCTGTGACTTAGCATATAACATATACGTCAGGGAATTTCACGGTTTTTCCTCCGTCCTCGCGAGAATGATTAAAAGCCATCTGTATGCGGCTCAACATTTGATAAACGTACTTGGCTACACGTGTATCATCGTGGAGAAGTTCTTTTTCAAGTTTGGTTCCCAGCTCACGCAAATCTACAAAACAACCAACAAAATACGTCAACAAACACGAGCGTTGATTTCTAACAACTACCTGATAACGATTAATTACTTCAAAAGGGTCTCTGTCACGTTATCTTGGCCTCACTGCAGAATGCTAAAAGAAGTGTTTAAATCAGTGAAAACCCAAAATAGTTCTGTAGTTTATTTATTTGACTATGTTACTGCACTGAGACTATTTACCGTCTTCTGTTGCTACGGATGGCAACGGATTGCATTAAAAAAAAAACAGCCTAAATTGTTCTAATTTTCGCACCTGATCTTGAAGACATGATAAAAAATGTATTATGAATGACTCTTCCTGCAAAAAAATCGTTTGACATCCTCCTGCTAGACTTAAAAGAATGGTTTGGGCACAAGCAAAGGTCGTAAGGAAGGATTTCTGTGTTTTTGGCATCAAAGTTCCGTGACATAGCCCGTTTACGTTCCGGACATTTTTTCTGCTCTCATTCCAGATACGAATGAACCAGAAGTCATGGGTGACATCGCATACCAAGCAACCAAAAGTAGTGAAACTCCTCTGTTTTACACACTCGATTTTATTTTTACTCATTCTTCATTATGGTGTCCAACCTCTTAAAGATGGTTCAGGATCAGAAGTGGAAGTAACACTATTTCGGTATTCTGATTCGTCCATCAAACAATCCTGAAATCATGATAGGAAACATACTAAGATAGTTGAAAGTGGATAAAGGAAAATCACCGAAAGGGCATTTTAGTGAAACTTCAAATGTTTGCTCCGTAAACCTAAAAAATAAGTGATCTTTTAAAATCCGGCCTGTAGCGTGAAGAACAGAACTATCGTCACAACATTCTAAAAAAATCTTACAAGTAAGAACTGTACAATTTGTAGGGCTTTTTTGCATATATACACCATGTAATATTTCCTCCTCTACAATTTCTAGAGCTTTATTGCAGATATACTCTCTCTAGTATCCTAACGTAATTCAGACGGTATAAGCTGCGAGTTTTGTAATAAACTATCCATCCACCTGTCACCTATATCTATCCTCTGACCTAACTCAATTTGCCATACACTCATACAGACGTATGAAAAGGGGCTTGAATAACACAAAGCTGGGTACCTGCAAAAAAGCTATGTCTTCAAGAAGACCCTCTTTTTCTTCCAACATCAGTTGCCTAGGTATACAAATACAGGAGCAGGCAATTAGTAATATCACCTGTACACATGCCGTGTTCCCAGAATTCTAATAAAAACTGATATACTATGGACATGAACAGGGAGGAACCGGCCAACATTCATGCCACTCCCCCAACTTGGCCGTAAAAGACCCCCAGGGATACAGCAAAGGTCCTTCTCTTTCCCCTGCCATGTCCAGGAATCGATTGAACCCAACTTTAACTTCTCGTATGCATTGCCCAAGAGCAAGCCTTATAGATCCCTTGCACCTCACGGCCAGCAGTTGAGGATGATGAAAACACGAAACGGTGCTGCATAGTAGAACACAACACCTTAAATGATCAGCGATCCTATCAATTTCCAGTGCATTAAGCTTGTCATTTATGGAGTCCAGATGATCACTGAGAGAAGATGCACACCTGAAACAAAATTCAAGCACATTTAAAATCTCATGCCGTGCAGAAAAGAACATTTTTAGTAGATACACGAAGATGATCCTGAAGAAGGCTGTTTTGGCTGAATACCCCTTTAATAACACTAATAATAATACTACTTCTTCTACTATCTACTATCTACTACCTTCTACTTCTACTTCTACTACTTCTTCTTCTTCTTCTTCTTCTACTACTACTACTACTACTACTTCTACTACTACTTCTACTACTACTTCTACTTCTACTTCTACTACTACTACTACTACTACTACTACTACTACTACTACTACTACTACTACTACTACTACTACTACTACTGCTGCTACTGCTATTACTATTATTATTATTATTATTGTTACTATTATTGTACATGTAACCAGTGACAAGTCCACTCAAGAGAATTTGGCTGCAATCGTCCCCAGTTGACTTTAGGCTCATTACAATTGGATTCTTACCTACTGCCATCACTACTGGGTGTGGCTCTCATAGGGGTCTGCCGCCCATCTCTTGAATGTGCGGAAGATGGACGGTTGGATGAACGAGAGGGTTGTGCTACTCCTGCAAAGAGAAATACCTTTTAGTTAACTTCGGTTTTAGTTCCCAATACTGCACCCATTATGGTTTTTGTTAGCACAACATTAGCAGACAGATGCAGATTGCCTTTGTATGTCTAAAGAAATGGTAGGATTTATTCGCAAAATAAAAAGAGTGACAAAACACTACAAAAAGCAAGCAAAATTGTTTATTTATTTCCTTATAGCTTTGAGCAGGGTTTGGAGTTGGGGGATTCCAACAGGTATTTAGATAATAATATACTTATAAAGCTCGCTTGACACCTTTATCTTCATAGACATATTCCACTATGCCTGATTCCTTTTCACTCAAAATGGAGGATGTATTCCTGGAGAGCAAAAATAACAAATAAAATAAAAATAAAAAAAATAATGATAATAATACAAAAAACAAGTTAGAGGCACTGATACAATGTGCCATCTTTTGTGCTACTTATCTTGCCACATTTCCTGTAACGCCATTGCAAGGCAAGTTGCACAAGACATTGTCTAGTGTAACCTACCTTTCAACAGGTGAAATCATTGCGAGACAAGATGCATGAAAAGTAGAACTTGATTCTACTTTCTGCCAGTTTCTACAACTTGCTTTCCACAGTTTTGGCCAATGAAAGGTGTGTTACACCGTTTCGAGGAACATGTCTCATAATGGTGTTGCGACACAAGGTCCATGGCACATTGCACAGTGTAACAGCACTTGAAGAGGAAAACCTAATAAACGATAGTATATCCTATGATAACAAACTTGTATTGATCAGTATTTGAGATATGAGATGGGTCAAATTCCACAAAGTTGGCCACCTGACCCCACATCAAGTTGGACAGTTCACAACACTACTTGTTAAACAACTTATCCATAATGCTAAAGGAAGCAGGCCAAATTATTGCCAGACTTCAAAGCAGAAAGCCAAAGGAAAATTCTGTACTGTTAAAGTGAACTGGATTAAAATGATCAGCGTAACTGTCATTTTTGCTGTCTCCACCAGTCTCTCATAAAGAAACAACCACAAAAATGGTAATGGCTCCTACTTCCGCTACCAGACACAATAGTGCAACCGTTCTTTGTCATCGTATTTTGGGTACATGTTGTTTGTTGGTTTTTGTTCCTTTTGTTTCTCATTATTTGCATTTACATTTGCACTGGATTGAAGTAAAAGACAATTAACTTTGTTTTACTTGTACTGTAGTAACATCTACTGCTCAATAGCAATTTTACAATGCACGGCTGTGGAATAATATTGTAATATACTATACCTCCCTTCCTCTTTAGCTCTTTGTTGAAGCATCTCAACAAACATTTTAATTTCCTTTTTGAGATTTTCTCGTATCCTTGGTGGCTCAGGAAGTCTGTTAAAATGTCTGTGTTGAGCTTGTTCTATTGAAAGAGGGGGGAAAAAATCAAAATTCTTTGGATCAACAAATTTTGCCAACATTCAAACAGCATCTGGTGCTTTGCTTCATTGTTTTTTTTCTTTATCTTGTTAAAAACGAGTAGTGCTCCAAAATACTTGGCGAGAGCCACTTTTTCTGAGCTTGCAACCTAGGGCTTGCAACACTTCACAGTATCAGGACTGCAAATCAGCAAAGCTTACCTCTTTCTTCTTTTTCAGTTTCTTCTCTGTAGTCTTGCCAGATATCATATAATGTTGCTGCCTGTGAATAAAGGCATCAAGATGTTAATTTTCAATAATTATTTCTTTCTTCTTGCCATGTTTCCTCGTAAATTTTTGTGAGGTCACTTCTTGATTACTAATTAATGATGTCCCAATACACCTGCATGTATTATGCTAGACACTGCATAATTAAGTAATATCATCCGAGTGAATTCAGCCACGCACGATGCAGCACAAAATGAGTGCTGTGTGAAGGTCAAGCTTTCTGCTGGACACTAAACTATTGTAGACCAACCTACCTGCAAATATATCTTGAAAGAATGGCCATGACACCCTGAGGTGATGACTTTTTGTTGTCACCTATTACCTGAAAATTCTGATTTATATGAGCTTATTATTTATTACATGCATTTTCATGCCTATAACCAAGGTATTTAAAACTTACCTTGCATATACTGAAAAAAGCTCACAAGGTTTTATTAATATTGTTTTCTTTTCGTTAGGTATTTTTTATCAACATCTTATTGTTTTTCTACATTTTGTCTTTCAGTTTCTTTGTTTTACGTCATGTGTGACTTCCCCCAGAGTTTTACTTGTTGGTCCAGACCAAAACAGCAAGCTTAAGCTAAAGTTTTTTTCTATTGTTTACTACTGTACAAGCTTTGTCACTGACCTCCTTTTGCAAATCTATAGTTTCATCTACCAGGTCTTCACCCAAAGCTTCCTTAACTTCTGTCCTTTCGCTTCCAGGGACGAGTTCTTCAATAAGTCGCCACAACGAAGGCCTCAATTCGAATGCCTCGAGTCGCCATTCCATCGATGATGGCGAATGCCCAGACATCAAACGTTACCTTGAATTTACACACCCTTCAAACCCTACATAAAAGAGCAAAATTACACGACAAGAAGCTTAGACACATTTTATGATATTATTCTTGTAGTCCACGAGTATTACGTCCAGCGTAATCTTCCCACGGCTTCAGCAAAATCCAAACAAAGAGTTTTCCTTGACGTCAAGGACGCCATGTTTGTTGTTTTAAGTATCTGCTTGGTAACCAGGCCGAAACCATGGGCCCCGACATGGCGGGGAATTTAAC
This sequence comes from Astreopora myriophthalma, assembly GCA_014634185.1. Classification (NCBI taxonomy): domain Eukaryota; kingdom Metazoa; phylum Cnidaria; class Anthozoa; order Scleractinia; family Acroporidae; genus Astreopora; species Astreopora myriophthalma. The sequence goes on along the minus strand of BLFK01000297.1, from coordinate 1,769,110 downwards.
ATCGGCCAGTGTGTATGAAAAGGAAACACTTTATACTTTAAAACAAACATCAACAAGTTTTATTGGAACATTGAAAGTTACGTTAGTTCAAGATGACGAAGATGTCGTGACCCGAGCAGGTCCTACTGTCACTTCGTTGGCAAACACCTGCAGGCACAGGGTAAAATTTATAGCGTCAAAACGCAGTTTGATGCTCTCTATATACTCTCTTTTGTTCAGTTACACTGCCATTTAAACGCAAGTTCAGTTATCACTTGATTTTCAGTCAAGTGTCTTCTCGTTCTGTGCATACGCACACAGTCACGACGTGGAATGGAGCATCAACGAAAAACTCACCAGTTAACCAACTACAATGTCACGGCAGACACACGCTAGAGGGTCCTATAGAGTGGCTATTTTTCCCTTTTTCCGCGTTGTATCTCAAAATAAAAGCATAAAGCAATTCCACGACTTACAACGAAGATCACCGAAGTGTGGAGTAGGCCCAAAATTTAGAATCACTGCCCTGCCCACTTACATTTACGAAATTCCAAGAATTCGACCGAGCCGTTGGACAAGTGGTGCGTTAATAAAAAGATACTTTCCGTTGCTGAAATCGAATTCTTGGAATTCGTCTATGAATGTGGGCGGGGCAGTAAAACAGAGTGGGTAGGTAGTGATTGATTTTCATAGTACTGGATCAGCCATTGTTACCAAAGCAAATTGCAGGTATTTCTGCATGGTCGTCGAAGCACAGGCTCGCTAAACAAACAAAAAAAACAAAGGGCTTTCTACACCTGATGCAACTAGCCTAACACGCGTGGTTGACTGCGCATCCCCTTTGAACATGTGGTTGCTAGTTCAACCAAATCGGAAGTCCACTGAGAAGTTAAAATATTAATACCATCAATAAATTTCTCGACGGAAAGAACCGCTGAAGCTCTAACTGAAAGCCCTTAATTGGGCACATAAATCGTAGTTTTTGCCATGACCGAAACGACCACATTATGCAGTATGTTCCAGTGTTTTCGTACAAGAATCATCGCTGTTTTATTAGTGCTGTGTACTTTTGGCAGAGCAGGACTCAGCAGACGGATAGATGAAAATGTAAACCAGCTATCAACTTCTGAAGACAAAACAAGCATTCAGAAACGAAGGTAAGAGTTAAAAATTCAACTAACAAGAGTTATATTGCACTAATCAAATAGAAATTGTTTTGTCTTAATTGTTACTGGTAACTGATCGTTGTTGTAAATTTAAACGCACCACAGCACGTTTTAGTTACAAGAGGTAACCTTGCTTTTTTAACGGTACTTAGAACACCACATTTCGGAAACGGTGGACGATTTCCAACTTAACACAATTTTCTCTGACACGCCATGTCAGTTATTACTACAATTCATTTTGTGTGAGCTCGAGGCTAAATCGACCTTCAGAGAATGAAACCTTCGGTGAAATGATTTTAATACATTTAATTGGGTTTCGATAAGTTTAACCGGGGGGGGGGGGATATGGGGGTATGCAAATCCGCCGATCCGTCGGCTATTTCTCGGTCCGATCCGTTGCTGAGACGTTACTTCAAATCAGGATCGGCACCACTTTAAAATTTGTTAACGAAATAACGACGTACCGACCAAGGCCGACCGAAAATCAACGATCAGATCCGAATTTGCTGATGGAGAGAGTCCGAAATCCTACTACTTTTCAGTTTATCCGCGAGACACAGTGTTCTTCAAATCCGTGAATCTGCTTAATTTATCGAAAAATTTAATTTCGTAATCAGTATGCTATAGGGAAAAATCTCTCAATTCGTACACCTAAATACCCCGCACTTTAACCCAGGTCCATCTTCAATATCACTGAATCCCTGAAAGTCATTTGCTGCAGGGGGATCTTCAGGCTTAGACTAGGACCACTTAATTCGACGAGTTCTTTTCAAGAACTCTGTAATTTTTTGTAGTTTAGTTTAGTGACTCAAACTTTAAGGTCACGGCATATCCTGCGTCAAGGGAGCCGTGAGCCATATACAGGTGAATGGATCACCAGCAATGAAACAACAGTTGACGATAGAACCCCCCAAAACATACAATACCGAAGCTAAAATGTATCATGAACGAGCAAATTATCAACTCGAAATTCGCACAAGCTGTGCAATTCTTAAATAGTCTTGGATTCTTTTTCTTAGTCCGCCTCTTGGAAAACCCTCCCCGCCCCTCGAGTTCCAAACCGCAGCGGTGGCCGCAGATTACAAAACATGTTCAGAGTACGGCGCAAAAATTTTGAAAGATCAAAACGGGAACGCGGTAGACGCAGCCATTGCAACTGCTCTGTGTGTTGGTGTGGTAAATGCGCACTCGGCTGGGATTGGAGGAGGAGGGTTTATGATCATTTATAACAAGACAAGAGGTAAGCTAGCTACAGCTGATTCAGATAGAACTTGAAGGAAATTAATCTTCCTTGTAGCCTTATAGTACAACTTCAGAAAACCATGCAGTCGAGATTCAAGTCAATCTCACTGGTGATCCATAATATTTTATCATGTTATAGTACTTAACTCACTGTAAGATTCTTAGTTTATTTTTTCCCATTTGCAATGAGTGGATTTGGCAAGCACCACTGGAAAATTTCTATGTATATAGCTTAGGCAGGTTAGAACCGATGGGCAAATGATATTAGTTTTCTTTGTAAATGAAATGTTCCAGCAAATAAAAAGATGAGACCAAAATTCATACCTCCTTAAATTGTCTTTGCTTGCTCTACTATATTACTGAATCCATCTCACAGTACCATCCAACCACGTAAAAGAAATGCCTGCGGTTGAGTGGAGAGCCACGGGGCTATAACCATTGTAATTATCAGTTTGACATGTCGAAGTACTGTAGCTAAAGAAAAGTACATGTCTTGTCTACGAGAACAATAGTTTTTTACCTCAGGCTCTAGTTTCTTATTTCCTTCCTTTCTTTTCTTTTTTTCTTTTTTTTTTTTTCAGTTGCCTGCGAAAGAGGCTAACTAACCTCGGGCAGACGACATATTTGCGTTATTAAAGAGACCTAAAAGAAGAAGAGGTGGAATATTTCACTGAAATATGTAACATTTTGGCCGATGTTTCTACAGGTGAAACAAGGGCGATCAACTTCAGAGAGACAGTAGGGGATCATCAAAGGGCCGATAACATGAAGCAGTTCCAACATCTTATGTATGTGTGGAAGACAAGAGGTAAGCAGTCAGTGTTAACAATATCTATCAAGAAGTGCAGAGTGTAAATGGTCACAGACCTACTCAGACGAGAGTGTAGTTCAAACACCTACTCAAATAGCTAGAACGACCTTGAACGGTATAACCAATGGCACCGAAAAAAAAAAGCATGATTTTTCCAGTAGCTTTCATTTGAGTGGTCACACTTTGGATATCGCCAAAAGATTCAAATTAAGTTAGAACTACCACGTATACCACATAAATAACAGCACCAAAGAAAAGTACTGCTCAGTAGGTTTCTGACTTGAATGGTTACACTTTGGGATTTCATGCACAAACTCAAAAGTTAAGATCACATTTTACACATGATAAACAGAACTACAGGAAAGTACTGCTTAGTAGCTTTCATTTGAATGGTCACACTTTAGGATTTCACCCACAGATTGAAAAGGTAGAGCCACATTCACTAAAGGCACTGAGTTGAACAAGATAATGAACAGCATTAGGGGAAAGTATTGCTCAATACTTGCTTGAGTGCAAACCAGAAGTGAAAGCGTCATCTGAAAATTGAAATAATTACGTTCACAGAAGAGAAAACTAGAAATCCAGGAGAGGGAGAGTTTGTGGGCGTTCCCGGTGAGGTAAGAGGTTTTGAAAAAGCTTGGAAGAAGTATGGCAGTCTACCCTGGAAAGACCTGTTTGGCCCTGCCATCAAGATCGCTACTGATGGATTTAAAGCCACTCCTGCGTTGATATCTGCCATTGAGAAAAATGCACCCAATGTTTCTAATGACGCTGGACTGAGGTTAGAAATGGAAGGTTTCCAGTTTACTCTATTTACATTGTTAATCTAAGCCTTGAAGGCTTTGCTATAGCTTAAGCTGAACTAAAGACATATACCTCTTTAATGGAACGGTATCAACTCCGATGTTGATAGAGATGTAATCAAGTCTGGATATAAGAAATGTCATATATTGCACTGCGGATATGAACTGTTCATATCCGCAGTACAACATATGACATTTCTTATATCCTCTGTTATGACTATTATGAATTCACTTCCTACGGGGTATCATACGAACTCGGAATTGCCCAGCCGCAAGTTGGCTTGACAGCTCAGGTGGCAGTATGCAGCGCAATCGCACAGACATGGCTTCGAGTCCCATTCACTCTGGACTGTTTTACGCTTCATTGCAACTACTTTTAAAAGTTGCTCACTTCACTGCGATGATCAAAATTACAAAATAAATCCATCTTGTAGTTTCTCGTAAGAAGAAGGTCAGAACTTTAAAAAGTATCCAATGATCAGGAGTTCAGAGGCATAAACTCCACACTCTATAGTTGCCCTTAAAGTTTTAAATGCTAAGATCTTGAAGACAGTTGTAAAGTAACGTTGATTTGACCATTACTCGGCTTTTCGCAGTGAACTGTTCAAGCCCAATGGACGCTTCTTGCAGCTAGGAGATTTAGTAAAACGGACCAAGTATGCAAAAACTCTTAAAAAGATAGCTGAATCTGGTCCTGACATCTTCTACACTGGAGAAATGGCGAAACAGGTGACGATTGAACTCACATTTTGCAGTGTATTCTACCAGTTACCTTTTAATGACTTTTTCTAGTGTGATCTGGTGATAATGATCGAGTGGCGCAGTTTCCCCCTCGAAGCTCGTAAAAGTAACGATCGGTTTTTAGTTTTTCGTTTTCGAAGGCAGTTGCACGCTCAACTTACGGGAGATGCGCGGGTATGTTTCACACTCTTTACCATCTATCAGAAAAATTAAGAGACTACTCGTGTTCTGAGAACACCCTAACGCTTCCTCATTTGGATAGTCATTTTGATATTTTAGTAGAATTACTTAAAGTTTATCTATTACATTAATTGATTTATAGGTGGTGAAAGACCTGAATTCCGTTGGGTCGAAGATCACCCTACAGGACTTGAAAAACTACGAAGCCACCGAAACGAAAGCACTGGAATCCGACATGCCCGGGGTCAAGGGGTACAAAATCTGTACCGTCCCACCCCCTGCCGGTGGAGTGACGTTGATAAATATTTTAAACATTCTTAAAGGTGGTTTCTCAAGACTTTTGTGACTTATGTTAATTTGAAGTACAAAAGCCTGCTATTGGCTACATTACTTGGCTGAGTTCTAATAGTTTCATTTCTTTGCTTGTCTCTGCTATGATTGTTCCAAAACATATAAATTTGGTTTGGATTTGAATTAAGACTAAGAACAATAAATGACGACTCTATGTGCTGCAACAGGATTTAAATTAGGACCAGAAGACATAAAGAAACGACCACTACTGACTTATCACCGCATGATTGAAGCGTTCAACTTCGCAGCTGCTAAAGTGACATTTCTCACGGATCCCGGGTACAACACGTTGGTGAATCAGGTAAGAGATTTAAGCGTTGGCGTAACTCAGAATTGGTTGAGTAATTAAACAAAAAGAAACACAAAAGCCACCGATAAAGTGAAACAGGATGGGCTCCGAGATGTTCTCTTTGCCCAGGTATGTGTAGGAAAGAAAATTATAGAAATCAAAGGACATGTTCGTGGGGTTGGTTGGGAGGGCAACAAGACAAACTGTGCAGCCGGAGTAAGAAGTGCTCTTAATTGTGGGACCACGGAGTCCTTTCATGGTAGACTGCCATACTTTTTCCAACCTATTTAAAAACATCTTTGCTTGGAGAAATTACGGAAAACTGGGTTCACTTAAGCAATAAACAACACGGTTCCATGATTTATAGCCTGATAAACCCCGTGGATGTTGTAAGAACACGAGGCGAACTCGTAAATCACAGCCGTAGGCGAGTCATTTACGGCACTCGTGGAATAATTGTTGCATATGGCTTGCGTCCTTTGTGAGTATAGTGCTAGTTTTTATACGATTTCCCCGGTGGTTTTAATCGGATCTGTTTCAACCTGTAGGTGGTACGTGAAATGGTCAATCCTGAGAAGGGTGAACAACTACGTCTCTTAATAGATAATAAAACCCACCCCTACGACTATTATGGCCCGATAAACTATCACATTGATGTCACAGAGGGTACCACTCACTTGTCTGTGTTGGACAAAGATGGAAGTGCTGTTTCCTTGACGACGTCCATCAACAAATAGTGAGTAATTTATTCCTGTAAAAACAAATGTATGCAGTAAGGTCGCGTTCTAAATCATGTGTCGAAAAAAAAAATAACCGTTAAAGAAATTGAATACGATCACAAGTTAGGATACACACTTACATGTAACTTTGTTCAGAGAGTAGTGCGAATCCAGGGAGATGGGAAAGAGAAAGCAATGTGGGTGAAGGTGGGCGAAGAAAGCGCAATAAAAAAGGAAGGGTCCCTCAAAGGGACCGGAAACTTTCAAATTATCGTAGTCCTCTTACTAACGAGAGAGAGCGCGATAGAGTCGATGTATACAGCGCGATGATCGTTAACACTACACGCGTAGAATCCTGAATTAACAAATACGATCAAAGTTTCAATGCCAACTGAAAAATGAGGATAAAATCACTTCCTTTTTAGTTTTGGATCTAAGCTACGCAGCACAGAACTTGGAATAATCTACAATGATCAACTGTGGGACGCAATTAACTTGTGGGTGAATGAATTCAATCTGGAAGCCGACACATTGCAACCTCGAAAGCGACCGATGTCTCTTGCGTCACCGTCCATCATCTTAGATGAAGCTGGAAATGTAAGAATGGTGATTGGAGCGGCAGGAGGGAAATATATAGCAACTGCTCTGGCACAGGCGAGTACTGTGTAGGATTCGTTTACTAGAGAGCTTAGTTGACTGATTGCCTGATTTCGCTATTGCTTAGTTACATTACCCGGCTCAGTGATTCGTCACTGTGAGGTTTGCGCCAATTTCTCTCTGTTTTCAAGTAATCAAGAGCAAAACCAAAACCAACTTGCTGCGTTTTCCCGCGCTTGGCGCATGCTCCGTTCCTTTCTTCGAGTCAAGTTCTGATTGGTTGCTGCATTGACATTGTCTGTCGTGATTGGCTAGAGTAATTGCTTTAATTCACCATTCGGTTTTACGACGTTTCATTGAAAATGCTCTATTATTCGCTCAAGACTCGTCTAGCAGCTTAGAGTTCCTTGAACGAGAGTGTCTAAAATAGCCTTTGGGAAACAGGTAGACTGCACGTGCATGTCCATTTGGAATACTTACTAAAGAAATGAAATATTCTACTAACCAAACGTATCTGAGCCTTTCTCTGTAAATACTATGGTCTCTTGAGTAAAGCCACAGAAACTAATGCCCAAAAACAGCAAGAAAGCACCTTCTTTTCTACAAATTGAATCCAGCTCTCAGCCTAATGCCGGAGTGCTTTCCTTATGCAGGTATTGATGAACTACTTCTGGTTCGGTGACAATCTGATGGATGCTGTATCTAAACCACGCCTTCACAGCCAGCTATTTCCTAACATGGTTCTAGTAGAGCCAAACTTTCCACAGAAAATCATCAAAGGCCTCAAGCGATATGGGCACAAATATTTCACCAATGATACGACTTTATTTACTGGTAAGTAAGTCACTTATCTTCACTTTTTGCACTTAAAAAGCAGTCAGTTCTGAATTGGGGACATTGCCTCGGTTCTCGTAAGCAGAGATATTAAGCCTTTGCAGGGATCATGCACTGCATACCAGTACTTGACGAAACCTTGAAGTTCATAGGATTACGATTACAAGCTGTATCCGCAAGGGCTATTTTTTTTTCTGCGACGTGTAACGCAAAACCCTATCATGCCACATGAGAAACGTCGTGGTCTCGACAGTCGTAAAAGACGCTGAAGTGAAAACATAAGGCGATTTGTCTTAAACAGAAAAATGAACCCTTTGGTTTGCATGTTTAGAATACACAGCCTTTGATACTGAACTAATTTTGAGTTGTGCATGTAAAATGGTGAAAACAAGTTCTTCAATAAGATATGATTGTTTCCCATCTAGGAACACCGCAACAAATAATGGGTGTGGTGCAGCTTGTTGTAAGGGAAGACAGCGGCAACCTACTGGCACTGGCAGACTATCGCAAAGGAGGAGTCGCGGCTGGTTACCGCTGACTTCAACAACCGTGTTCTTTATCACTAACAGCGCCTACTGCTCAATATCTACCACACGTGAATCGCACCCTATTTAATTTAACTATGCTATTTGCGCTTTGGGCTGCTGTGCTCAAGCATATATCAAAAGAGACTGTTCCCACTGAAAAAACGTTTACTTGTCTTTGCCAATGTCAGAGAACATGCGGTTCCTTTTCTTTGTCGAATCAAAATAGCATCTCCTGACATTTTCTTTTTTTTCCAGCATGTAAGCTGTTTAATGTCCCTCTATCCCTCATTCTGTCAAACACGTTTTGGAAAAAATTAATCAAATGCTTCTTGATACATTTGAGCTTAGAGTGACTATACTGAAGTCTCTAATTTGATCAAACGTTTTAGTAAACTAAAATAGACCCCACCGCACTAAAGTGTAATTATCTATATATTAGCTTTGCAACTTTACTTGTAACGAGCTGTGTAATAAAATGTTGACGGTGGTGTTGGAAAGCGTAATGTGATAAACGGTCTCAAGAGAGGATGAAGGCCCCCGGCAGTGAGTGCTACTGTAAAGGTTTTTCTCGACCATCCTCGAAATAAAAATTATTTTTTACCTCGTCTGTTGTTTCATCTCTACTATATTATCTGAGCTGAGAGCCGCTGAAAACGAGTACACACACGCACTACAAACAGAAAGCAAACGGAAACGGAGATTTCAACGAAAACCTGGGAAAGGAAACTTCTTTTCCCGCGATGCCGCAGCCCGCTAAGAAATGGTGGTAGCGCTTCTAGGTTTTTTTCAATCAATGTTCCTTTCATTTTCATCGTTTTTCGCTCTTCAGTTTTCATCTAAAACGACCACATCTTCCATGGATTGTGATTGACATTGTTGTGGGGAAGTCTCTTAACATAATAATTGAAATGCTTTTATCGTTGTGTACCCCAGCGGCAGCAAACTTCCTGTTACCACATAATAGCGATCTTTAGATTGGAGTACGAGTTCTTCGTTCCGAGTATGCGCACTTCGAAAACTCTCGACCTCCAAACCTTATGCGCGTGCTCAGTACGGAAACCTCGCAGTCGTACTCGTACTGTAATCTATTAGGGACCTTTAGATTGGAGTACGACTACTACTGACTACGACTACGACTACGAGTACCAGTTTTCCGTTCTGAGCACGCGCACTCGAAAAATTTCGACCTCGAAACCCAATGCGCGTGCTCAGTACGGAAAATTCGCACTTGTAGTCGTACTCGTACTGGAATCTAAAGGTCGCTAATTGTAGAACAAAAGGAAACATGCTGGGCTTCATTTTTCTGCATGTTTTCATCAAACAAGTGATGGACAAGCAAGAACACAATTGCTTCAAAACTTGCAATCCCGTTTATTTTTTTTTTCCAGTGCAGTATTATCGCCAAGCGCGAGTGTCTATGGAAATAATCTGAGCAATTGCACATGCCTGTATGAAAAAAAGGTTCTTAGCTGCGCCAATGAGCCAAAAGCTCAGATATTTCACAGCTTTTGGTTGGGAAAGGCGATGTGATTGGTCATCTGTCAGAAGTTGTGATGTTTATTGGCTGCGAGGACTGTCACAATGCCGGATTGGTGCGTTTCGACCCGTCAAAGTCTGTAGGTCTATCGTTAGCAAAATTAGTCATGTCTATCGCTTGTCCGTTCAGTCAGTGTTGTCAACAAGTCGATTGTAAGGTACAAGTAGTTGTTGGCAACGGTTCAGAGAAGTTCATCAATCTAAGTTGGTAAACCAGCTTGCAGTGCGTGAGTCGTTGAATAATTTGGTGAAACTGGTTTCATCTAAAACGAACACTTTGTGTTAACACCTATCAAAAACAATAAAGTGACGATTTTTCTTCCTACTAACGACCTAAAAACATCATAGTTCGCCTTAAGTGTGTTTTTGTTTCCTCATGCAGGAATTCACAGAGGCACCCAGTCCTGTTACAGAACCTCAAGAATCTCAAGGACATGAAAGCCTGAGGGAACAATGATGAGGGGGGAAAGTCGTGAATACACCTCATCTGCATGGTCAAAGATCGAGAACTTCCTTCATAATTTCAAGAGTTACTGGGCCAAGAACGATTTGAGTTTTTCCAATGACAAGAGCTCCCGTGTACTGTTTCCCATTGTATATTTCGGTTTTGTTGCTTTCTTTTTTGGAAAATATTGAATCTAGAGATCTCTCCGACTACCACCCATTTTGTGTATTTAACAAATCGAATGTGGTTTAGCTGTCTGTAATCTTATCGACGACGATATTCGTATCAGAGTAAGTGAGTCCAAACAAATTTTAGAGTCATCCATCTTTGAGAGCTGACAAAGGCAGAATCCTATTGACAACGGCAAATTAGCCAACCAGATTGCGAGATTACTGGCAATTGTGGTAAAAATCAGCACTGAACTCATCCTCCTTTAAGTTACAGGCGTCGGCACCCAAGGGAAACTTGACGCACCCTAAGAGCAACTCAGAGGACAGAAATAGAACACTTCTTCCAATTCAATATAAAGCGGTCACTGAGTTCAATCAGTGGTAAAACTAGTCATGCGCATCGCACTCTTGGTATTGAAAGTTTTGCGCCGTTCGACCATCACATCTGGTGAATGAAGCATCGGGTGATCCGTGTAGTTAATTTAAATGAGATTATCTATAATCATAGTAAACTGGGAGATTACCTGTTGGCCAGCGGGTGATCGCCTAGCGCATGGGAGGTTGCCATGGTTACTCCCCTTCATTTGCATTTTGCCCACAATCATTTGCCTGTTGCCTGCTTTGCTCTCGATTGGCACCTACCCTCCACTCAATATTGCTTATCGACAAGTTAATTTAGGCGTATTAACAAAGGCAAACACGTAGCCAAAACAAAGGCAAAAAAGGCGTGTTAACAGAGGCAAGCACAGTAAACAACAAAGTAAACCCTTCGACCGGACACATTCCATTTCGCGGGCATGCTTTTCAACCACAGATTAACACATCTGGAGGTTTCCATAGCGATCACGAAATCTGAAAATTGAACCGATCGAGCGAATTATGGATGCTTTGATTCAGTTAGTGCTCTGATTAAAGACACCAGCCTTAAAGATGATACAGAATACCGAAAATATGCAAGTTATTTATAGTACATGAATGTCCGTTTTGTCACTGTGACGAATCAGGAGGAAATAAATGCCTACATAAATGATATTGAATTTGTATTCCATTTTTCTATAAAAGTACCATTTGGATGACTACACTTGTAAACTTCAAATGAATTAGACAAGTTTTTAACAAACTTGACATCAGGAAAAGTCAACTGTTTACCCTCACTGTTCAGTTTAAAGTAAGCTTGATTAAAACTTAAACAGTTGCTTAGATAATTCAGTTAGTTCTCACAACCGGGTCCCCTATCAAAACAGCGTCCACGCAGTCAATAGAGGAATGTAGGGAATGTATTTTTAATTTATGTCAACTTAATATTGATTTTTTCCGCCAATTGACTGGGTTCAACAGCGCAAAACTAATAACTTTTATTTTCCGACTGTAAGAACGGCCGAAACACAAAATATAAATAGTAAACAACTTCTCTTCTCCGTTGGGATGTCACGCAATGCGGGCGTGGATGTCTTCACGACAGATTCCGTGCAGAGAATTGCACACCAATATCACTAACTAGGAGAACAAGTTCCATGCAGGTAAGAAACTTTACGTATTACTAAAACGAATGCATTGACAAGACGCAACTCATTCACGACTGAACTCAAAGTGTTTGTTTCAGTTGAGGATGAATTCTATTTTCGGTAAAAAGACCCACACATTACGTGGTTAATATACAGTGTTGGCAGGAAATCTTAAAACAGCAATGGCCTATAAAATAACGGTACTGGCCGGAAACAATCGCTTTTTTAGACCCCCTAGAATACTTACATACCGCCCTTCTCAGTACAGAGACGCAATATCGGTCGTTAATTTCATGACGATAACTCATTTGTTATGCCGATAACTCATCCGTGATGTCTAAAAACGGGGTTGTCTGGAATAGGTCTTAGCTGCCGATGGGTTAAAGTTCTTTGTAAAGTTCTCAACATTTCGATAAAGAACTATATGCTGAAACAAATGCAAAGGCCAAGGCTAAGGGACCTGTTTGTACGGGTACTCGTGCACCCCTGAAAGCAAGCTTAGTTGTATTTCGTGAAAAATAGCTTGTAGCTATAGCGGAGCAGTTCTTTGGAACGGCCAGCCCGGTGATCTGAGAGAGTGTAACCTTTGAGTCAGTTTAGACGATTAATCAATCTTAATTTTTAAACTGATCGGTTGTACACGGCATTCATGAAAAACAGGTTTAATTAGTTTTGTTAAATTAGCTTAGTTATAAATGGTAGTTTCTTGGCATGTGAAGCTTTGTTAGGTTATGTAAATTCAACTTTTGTAGATTTCTAATGAATTTTTACAGTGTCTAAATAAAGAACAGAACGCCCCATTCACCTACCAAATGGCCTCAGGGCACCTTTCATAATATGGATCACGCCCACAAGTAGGTTAATTTCACATCAAATCAATTTGTCGCTTTCTTTAGAAAAGAGCAATGGATCATAGTCATTGAACAAAAGGTAAGTCTGTAATGTTCACTTAGCAGGTCATCCAGGATAGGTTTACGTGCCGATAGCCTGTGGTTTTTAAAAAAGGTTAAAAGTGATTTCATAAAGACTTCAGACAAATCTGAAATCTTGGGTTGTCTGCAATAGGTGTCAGTCACCGATTGGTTAAAGTTTTTTGTAAAGTTCTCAACATTTAGATAAAGAATTTAATGCTGAAACAAATGCAAAGTCGTATGTCCTATCGTTGACACCATATAAAACGGGTACTCGTGCATCCCTGAAAGCAAGCTTAGTCTTATTTCGTGATTATACAGAGACAGTCATGAGGTTCAGCAATGACAACAGGCCGATATTTAGCCAAAAACGTACACTGTAATTGTCTAGGATTGGGCGGTAGCCTAATGTGTAAACTGAGCCCAAGAAAAACTGCTTCCAATATCAGACACTGAACTCTTTCAGCTGCCTAATTTATTTATCCATTCATCCATTCATCCATTCACTCATTCATTCATTCATTCATTCATTCATTCATTCACTCACTCATTCATTCAAATAGAAACGATTAACTTTTGTTGATTCTTCCTGAATGATTAGTCATATTAGCTCCAAATCTATTGCTGCTGAAGAAAAGTAAAGTAAAGCAAAGTAAAGTAAAACATTACGACGGTCTCTTAGGAGACTCAACTTGACATATGAGTTAACCGTGAGGTGCTTAAGCTAAAACACATCA
>BLFK01000297.1:1737727-1755557 GCA_014634185.1 Astreopora myriophthalma | reverse complement strand
CCAAAGAAAAAGAAAAAATAAATAGATAACAATATACATATATAAAACAAACAAACAAACACAAAAGACATCTCAAGTAAGACCAGTCAAATGGCTGCGACTAAGACTGAGGCAATTCCTTGATACTTAATTCTGTCTGATTAATATTTACTAAACGTCCTATTTGCCTACAAAATAGCCTAAGGCTACCTTTCATCATATGGACCACGCCCACAAGTAGGTTAATTTAATCTTCTCGAGTTATTGCCAAAGCCAGATCGTGTCTTCACATCAAATCAATTGGTCACTTTCTTTAGAAAAGAGCAAGGGATCATAGTCTTTGAATAAGAGGTAAGTGTGCAATGTTAATTTTAAAGGTCGTCCAGGATACGTTTTACCGATAGCCTGTGGTTTTCAAAGAAGGTTAATGGTGATTTCATAAAGACTTCAGTCAAAATCTGAAATCTGTTAGCTTTCAGCAGCTTTTATTTGAATGGTTACCTTTAAGGATTTCACCCACGGCCTCAAAAGTTAGAACCACTTTGTACAATAGTACCATTGCATTAACAGAACTAAAGAGAACTACGTAGTTTCAATTGAATGGTCTTGCTTAAACAACAAATCATTTCGGCAGTGACCTCAAAATGAGATAGAGGGTTCTGATTCATTGATTCTGCGAACGAAAATGCATGAAATTATAACTAGTTGCATTTTGACATAGACCAAGGGTGGCAACAGCTATCGTCATTGTAATGGTACCGTTTTCGACAGTGTCTTTCCGTAAACAGTTTTGGTGCACTGCTCCCTTATCCTTATCATTTCACAATTCTGCTATTATGACAAGAAGGCAGAACTGCCTTCATTGTCAAGTATAACCGACCTTTTTACAAGGTCAGACTGATATCTTTGTAAACCGCGGTTATTTCACTGCCAAATCTTATGCCAGTCTTCAAGGGGTCATCAATCATGTATCGTGTTCCCAGCCGATGGGTAACTGACGTCCTTATTTTAACATAGACTTATGTTTTGTCTGAGGTGGAATATGACTTCAATATCCTTTAAAAAAAAGTACACAAAGAACGCATTCATCTGAAAGAACCGTTCATTTCAACTGCCAAGACATTTAGCAACTCTCGCCGACTCGAAGCCATCACAATTATCATTACTTTCATCTGGCCCATCAAAACTTTAATCAACGAGTCTCTTTATTCAAAACAGAATAAATGTCAGTGGTCTCGTCTCAGTAAAAACAAGAAACTCTAGAGCAAGTGACGAAATAATGTGTTTTACTTTTCTCTTGTCTGCGGCGATCAATTGGCAAAACTCCGATGTAAATTCCCTGTTCAATGTTCTCTCGTGCTGAAGTGGTAAACTCGAAGATGCCTTATTTGCCATTGAGCTTAGACTTGCAAATTTCTTCTTCCCAACTGATTCACTAATCTCCCTTCTCTTTTTTCTCTTTATCAATCCAATGCCAAGTCTGACGAGCTAGTCTAGTCTATGTGACTCCAAATTTATGGCTATAAAACTCGACTAATTTCACTTGTACATGCCAACATTAGTGATTCCCACTTTAACAAATGAATGTTGTCAAAGTCTGTTGTTTGATATTCTCTATCGAAAGAAAGGAAACACTCCAGGACAGAGCATAGTACCTGATTACTGACGTAAAACACTCGACGGGCTTTTAAAACAATGCGGTTGGCGGAAAAGTTACAGTTATTTTCATTGTCAAGGCTTTAGTAAGAAGGACTGGAGTAGTCATCAAAGACTCCACTTCCAATCAGTTAAACTGAACAGGAATTGGTAACTAGAGAAAATTTGTCAGAATTACCAAGAAAGCTTGTGTCACATGCTCGTCGTTTAATTACGCTGCCTGCTCTGCCGGAGAGTTTCAGCCGACATATCTGTACAGAACTCCTTTGCTGCAGAAAGACTGAAGAAATCACCCATCCTTTTTCTACCCAGAGGTAAGGCAACATGCAGTGAGATCTCCACTAAACAGTAGTTCAAAATCGTTACCGAAACTGAGCTTCAGGCCGTAGACAATTCTCTATAGCCGCGAGAGACTACACGCGCAAAACTGAATTCAATCAGAGCCTTCCAACGACACAACACAATTTGAGTTTAACACATGGTGATCACCATAGTGAAGAAAGGAGAACGTTTGGACGTCGAATGGATTGTGACTGACAAAACTTAATCATCATCCACAACAATTATGAGCTGAATACACGACGTTCGGCCCATTAAAATGTGGACTGAGTTACGAACGAAAATGAAACAGACTTCGTGCATAACATATATAGAAACAAAATGCACAGACCTCCACTTTTCAGTTTTCATCAATATCTCTGAGCAAGGGTGCACGCGATTTTTTCGTAAACATTAGTTTCGTGACTGACGTTGTGTGTCTAGTGTTACACTTGAGTTAAGAAGCTCGTCGAAAAACCAAGCCATCTTTTGGATATTACACGCCATCTTCCTTAATTCAGCCCTTCAACATTCTGACTGAGAGGAGATTAAAGTAGACTTCCCCGAGGAATATCGAACCCAAACACTTTCATTTAATTGTCCCAGCAAACTAGCCTGACACTTTTCGGCATATAAATAGAGCAAAACATGAAACTTACTAACGATACGTTGTAACTAAACTGTCTCGTCGACAGTTTCTACTGCTATACGGCGGCTGCTGCTGTCCAACAAAACTCTCTTTTGACGTCAAAAGTAAAAGCATCACATGCAGCAAAGGTACACGTAAAATTAGCTTTTTAAAGTTCCTACAAAAACCTATCCCTTTATGCGGATTGTCCCTTCCAAACGTAGGGCTATAGATTGTTAAGGATTCTCTCCACTACCGGCCAGCTTACAACTTTATTCCGATTTAAGATCAGTTTGTTTTTCAGGCCTGGCAAACTTCTGTTAATTGAAAACTTCCTCAGATATTAATTAAAAACCACCTCCCCCAAAACAAGCGCGCCCGAAACAAGCCATTAGGGTATAATGACAACCACGCTGCAAACTCTATCTCTAACCAAAAATGGTTTGAATGGATGCAACCAGGCTATAGGGTGAGTGTGATTAAGGTATGCGGTGAGCGGTTGCCGTTAAAATAAACTTTTTGTAGCGTCAAACGTCAAACCATTCCTCATATGAGAGGTGATTTCAGCACTATCTCGTTAAAGGCCTCGATGCACTTCATATATGCAACGATGCACTAACAGTCCAATTTCTTTTACAAACTTAAGGGGCATTACGCCATAAAGTTCCATAAGTGAGTGAGCGAGTGAATGATGCGCGTGAGAAGAAAAAAATATTGGCCAAACAGTTGAGAACCAGGAAATAACTTTAGTTCACGAGTGTCTGATATGACTGAAATTCAATAAGCTGGACATTTGACCAATTCCACTAACACTGAGCGATCTCCAAGTACAGACCGCGCAATATGCATAATCCCTCGATTCGTTCAGGCGGAGGGCTGCCGCACGAAATGTAGGCAGTTTTGAGTTTCTTTGAACAGTGATCAGCGCAACTGTTCAGTTACAAATTCGTCACCTCATTCTCTTGCTGAACAAAATATGTTTCTACTTGAATTTTTCAAGTGCATATAAGGGACAATTGCTTAAATTGTCCAGAAAGTGCGAGGATCATTTCTTCAGCTCATTTCTAACCCGCACTTCATAATCATTTCTTCCTTGACACTCGGTATATCGCGGATGAACCAATTTATGGAGAAAATAACAATCAACAGAAGCGCTCTTCCCGAAAACGAACTCGACAAGAAGCAGTGAGATGTGAAACAAATATCACTTTCAACGGAACAAAGATAATAATAAAAATTATATACTTAGTTATTTCCTTAGAATTATGTAGCAATACAAGACATGCACAAAGTATTTATACTTCAACAAAGTTGACTTTGTCTACGAAATATCATCATCACTGATCCACATCAGTCGTTATTATACTAATATTGTTTGTGTTATTATTGTCATCGAGCGTCACTATATTCAGCTTAGCCCTTTAAATCACCTTTCAACAACGACTGAAGCAAAATCACATTATTAAATTTCAATGTTGTACTGTAAAACAAATGTTATTTGAACAGTCAGGGGACTGGAAACCCGGTTACTTTCATGTGCATCTGGGAACGCACTTCGGGAGAAACATGACAACATCTTGGAAGCGTTCAGTTGATTGGTCACCGTAATACATGCCACATGATGAAACTAAAGTAGAACAATATTTAGTAGACATTTTGATTAAAAGCTAGAGAGGTGGAAGACGTAGACAATAGGAATGTTGTCTAGCATACCCTTAGTATTGGTAATTAGGGGTAATTTCTGAATAACAGACGTGCTCCATATCACAACTGAACTTAGAATTTACGAGTATTTCAGCGTGAAGATATCGAGTCCGGTTTGAAAACATGATGATATGTTAAGCCTATAATCTGGTTAACATAGGATAGGCCAGGTGGTAAGTGAACTTCAAGACTTGAAGCTTCTTAATGCAAATTCACTGCTACCCAAAACTGCAGGCTCTTTCATCGATTCAAAATTAGAAGAATTGCCAAGAGATGTAAGCAGCGTGTCGTGCTGTAGAAAAGCCAAACTGTGAAATCATAATCAGGCACGTTAATGTTAGAATCGGTGGCAATTCAGCCAAAAACCGACCACGCGCTTGAAAATCTTAGACAGAAAGTCCAAACGCGATCATGAAATTCATGCTGTGGCCTAGATCTTTCTTCAAATTATGGAGAAATAACTTTGAAAAAGCTTATCCACAGCCAATGTTTAAAAGTGTTTTGTTTTCCGGCGAGCTTGCTTTAGCCGTTAAGGTGTGCCTTATTTAACTTTGCTTCATAAAAATCTTAAGGCCAAGATATGACAGAACAACGTTGGCATGGATCGGTCCTACAATGTACTAGAAACTACTTGGCTGAATTTCAAAGGCTGAAGGTATAGTTTAGCAAGCTAAACCCTTGACACTGTTTACATCTTGAAGAAACAGAAAAAAAAAATCTCCAGTTTTTATGACTTGGAAAACAAATAGTGGAATACATTGAAATTATCTTCCAGAGAAAAATTTTCACTGTAAACAACGTGAATGCACTGACATACATTTTTTTTGCATTCAGTTTAATGTTGAAAGTTTCCGGGATTATTGTCAATGGGTGTTTACAGGAAACACTATCACATCACATCAACATCTTTCATGATCTTTACCTAAAACAAAAAGTTATTCAACTTTTAACACAACAAGATATTTAACACCCACACGCCAAGCCGTTAAAAGTTCATTTGAAAATAATGATCCAAAAAAAAGGTTCTCCAGCATTGCCCACAACGGATACTACACTGACGCAAAAAAGCTAATTCAAGTCTCAACAACTTCACGCGTTCTGTTTCATCCTCGGAAAACTAAATCTTGAGTAAGTACATATTTATGATCCGAATGTCAAGGATACATTCTGTTTTTTCCTCCTAATTTCCGGATGCTTTATTCAGCGGTCAACACCCATACATGCCATTTGCCTCGCCGCACACTTGTCGGTTTATTTTAAAAGCTCTGAAAAATCATGCGCGCTTCTGGGTAGCTCGGGTATCAAAAAAACTCTTAAGGGTCAATAAGTTAGAAGCACAGATCAATCCAGTTACATCAAAGGTCCTCACACAGTAGAGAACACAAAAATAAAAAGGTGGGTACATAGATTTTAATGACGGTACTCTAGTTTCAATACCCGCATTGTCCATTTAAATGGACAAGACCTGAGGGTGAAGCGCATCTCCTGCATTCATACCTTATTTAGGCCTAGACTAAAGTAGAGGTCTGGGTGGATTCCACACGCATTGTGCACCTTATCCGAAAGCCTGCCCTTTCGACTTTGTGTAAGTCACAAACACTTTCATGTTAAACGTACGGTTTCGCTATGAACTTTCTTTGCATAGCCCAAAATAGATGCACAGATGCCCTGTTTCATCTTCGAAACAGAATTCCGGGTGGTTACAACTTTTCGGTTTGTCTAAATGTAAAAACACAAGTCTTAGACAAATGAGGCTTATAGTTTTCTGTCATTTTCCGTTCTCTTGTGCTCCTGTGACTAATACATTCACTGTAACAGCATTTGTCATGACTACAATGGTCTTTGTTCGTATTCAAACAAATGTTCAATTGTAGTCAATTTAAGTTTTAGACAACAACTTTGGCTTTCTGTTACGCTCTTTTCTTAAATACCCTTTATTCTTTCAGTGCTTACTTTGCCGTGGTAAAAGTCGGTCATGCGCACTTGAACTTTTCGTTTCAATCGGCCTTTTCTATCCTATAGCACCCAGTATTCACCCGATCACTCGGTATGCACTATTCAAACCATTTACTGTTTCACCATTCTGAAATCATGTACAACTCATGATTCTCACTAAAACCGGGAAAAGGGTAAAAGGAGACGACCAAACTGACTGCAAAGAGAATGTGAAAGAACGTTCAAACACATGATAAACAACAGAACTCTGGCCTTTCTGTTTAGACAGATGACGCAACCTAGAAACGAAGAGTCCACTGCGCAGCATACGGAATCAAGCTGAGGTCGCGCAAACGATCTCTATGGAAATAATAAACCATCGTAAGACTGGACAAAATAATATGAAGGATGAAAATTCGTCATTAGAGGAGGCTTTAGCTCTACGATGATGTCGCCTGCCGAAAACTCCGATCAGTCAATTCAGTTGTCATAACTCAGAGAGATATCAGTCCAACGGACACAATTTAAAGAAGTTCCGGCAATAATTACACTGAATTTCTTCAGTAAGGGTCATTTCATTTATATGCGCTTTAAAAGCATTAAAACATTAAACATTCCTTTGTTTTAACAACATTTTACGTTACGGGTGCGAGATACATTAAACTTTGAAATTCGCTCTGGTCTTTTTGACTTCATCATGCTGAGCGTCACGAAATGGCAAGAAGCGGAAAGGGTTTAAGCCGCCACCGAATGGGCGACACTGCAAAAAGTAAATTTCACAGGGAGTGGAAAATTCTTAGTCACCAAACGCTTTTTGCCAGGACTTTCTGGATACCGTTCATTAACAAAAAAATAAATCATTTAAGTGACAGAACGCCCAGACTGTGGAACAATTATACACACTTGTGACGTAACTCCTGTTTATAGCAACCCAGTAACAAAGACCACTGGAAATTTTTCGAGTCAATGCGTCTAATACAAAGAGAGGGGAAAAAGAAACAAAGGCAAAAGGCGGAGCAGAGCATCACGAGGTTCTAAACAATAAAGGAACAACCCTTTATTCAATTGAACTATTCGATGCAAATCTAGCTTGATCGCTTGCGTTTGTTTATTTGCGAGGGAAACGTACGTTAGCACGAACACCCCTAAGTAACCGCTACTAGCTCTGAAATTGATGATAGGCGTGAACGGAACGACTTCCAAGTTATCTTGCTTCGTAGGCCTCGAAATGGAACAAATCAGAGCCATAAAATAAAACGGTGGAGGAACGTAAGGTAAGACACACATTCGTGGCTCATAGTTGGTTGACATTATTCGTTAACTCGTATCACGCAAGATGAATTCATCCTGCACACGAGCTTCACTGTAAACTGCATTACGAGTCACGCCACCAAAGAAGGACAATTTGACCAACCTTTTTTTCAAAACCGTAGCAAAAATAAGTTGACAAGAGAGAAGGAAAACCTCACTGAACAGTTGCAAGTTACAGATAAGCAAAAAAAAGGGCTGCTTGGGAATTTGTTTTTTTCTTTCAAAAAGTCTCCATATCTGCTGGCAAACTCGTATATGAAACACTCAAAGCTTCTCCCAGGATCGGAAGGAAGCTAAGAGTGGCAGAAATGAGACGAGATCAAAAGGGAAAGCTGATAATCTAGCTGATGCAATAACTTGTTTTGCCTATTTACAACTTCAACTATTGCTTTTTACGTGAAGTACCAAAGGTAACTGAAAAAAACTACGTTTGTAATTAACATAAGCAGTTCAAGAACAACTAATTCCAACTCACGTCATCGTAAATACATTTTGGCTCATGTCCAAAACAAACAGAAGCTTGATCAGTTAACTGAACAATTAACCGCTAACGTTGGGAATAGAGAATTTCTAAGTGATTATCAGTCTAGAATCTAGGTTTCAATTGTCCGACATCTCACAAAGGTGTAGCAAAGGCAGTGCTCTCATACAGGACGCTCAAAGACGGAGTAAGCGGAATACTTAACAGTTCTAACTACGTTACAACGCGCGACTGAAAACGAACCCACCACCGGATGAAATGTTAGTCTATATCATGGATACCACCCGGTTCGAATTCTACGCTCCTTACGCACTCCCATCCATGTTGATCGAGGCAAAGACGAAGAAGAAGTCGACTACAGCTATATGTCTAAGGAAACATCCCGCTTAGGGAGTAGGGGTATTCCATAGTAAAACCTACTCTGCAGTCTGTGTACCATCCCCAGGGGATGGCTT
Organism: Astreopora myriophthalma; assembly: GCA_014634185.1. Classification (NCBI taxonomy): domain Eukaryota; kingdom Metazoa; phylum Cnidaria; class Anthozoa; order Scleractinia; family Acroporidae; genus Astreopora; species Astreopora myriophthalma. The sequence goes on along the minus strand of BLFK01000297.1, from coordinate 1,747,090 downwards.
TTTCATCGCTTTCGCCAAAAAAAAAAAGGTCTAGAAATTTTAGAACTTGGCTAGCATGAGTCTGACAAGAGTTTTAAAGACTAGATCCAATAATTCCTAGTAGGTACGGATTTTGAAAGGTTCAAATTGCAGAGCGTTTTAGAAAAAGCAAAATTTGCTCTGAAGGGATATCCCCACCCCCCCGGTATCGGTACAGCACCACCGACTTCAGTTAAGTTGGTGACAGCTTTAGACGCGCCAACCACTCAGTCAGCTGTCAGCTAACCTCCCCATCGACCAACTCTTAATAATTGATGACAAAGTGACTCATTGTCTAAAAACAGGTTTAGCAAGTTTGTCATTACTGAGTAACAAGCCAGCTACTATTGCTGCCAAAAGGACCGTGAAGATGACCGCGCTAAGTAGTGTTTGAAAGTGACCAAAAGATTAAGATATCAGCGACTTTGCTCATGTTTATGATCGACTCTTTCCATATAAAACCAGCCATCTGCTAAAAAGGGCTCTATTTTCAGCCTGAGATTGAGGAAACGTGTGACGCAGATATGTTATATGTAATGCACTTGTAACCTAATCTCGTTTGCAGAGTGTTCACAGACCAATACTTACGGCCTTCTTAGCTCAATTGTGTGCAATTTTCTGCACATAAAGATAAACTTGTAGTAAATAAAGTTCCAAAATCTGTCTTGAATTTGCTGAAGTTTACCAGCACGGACCAGTAGACCGGTTTCAGAAAACAGGGTCTTTTTCCCTCGAATTTTCGTGCTGGTTTTAAAGTAATCTGGTCTTATCTGGTCTCGTTTTGCATTTGAAATTACACCAAAAAATGTTTTAAATTATTACGAAATTTGATGCCACAACGTGCCTTAGAAAACTAGAGTTTTTCCTCATAACTAACTCAGCTTTTATAAGACGATTATGGGGCATGGCTGAACTCTGTTCGACCACTGCAACATGCTTCGTGTCTGCGGCATAAACAACATTTAACTACATCGGCATTGTTCCGCTCTAATCAGTCTGGTCTTGTTTTGCATTTGAAATAACACGAAAAAAGAACTTTTAATTGATTAAGAAATTTGATGTAACAACGTGCCTTAGAAAACTCGAGTTTTTCCCCATAGCTAACTCAGCTTTTTCACGACGGTTATGGGGCTTGGCTGAACTCTGTTCAACCAATGCAATATGTTGCGTGTCTGCGATGTAAACAAAATTTAACTTCATCGACATCCTTTTCCGCTCTGAGTGGTTAAGATGCTCTACTGCTTTGATTTATAGCATTTTAAGAATGATCACAAACACTTCAGTTTCAGCGCGTTAATTGTTAAAAAAGGTAGAAAGATTAACACTGACAGTTAAAACTAGCAATTCACGAAGTGCTCATGGAGACAACTGGCAAACGCGATCGGCGCTGAATGGTGTAAGCTTCGGTGAGTACGTTATATTTTAAGTCAAGTTAATCCCTCGCCATATAAAACTGAAAATGTACACAAAACCTAAAATTACACTGCTCTACAGCTTTCATTTACCGAAACAGTTACAGTATAGCCATGTAAAAGAATTTCACGGTCATCTGCAGGCCCAACCGCGCACAACTGATCCTATATAGAATACGACACATCCGACGAGGAACCTTGCTCCACATGCCGTTCTATTCAGTAAAGAAGGAATCAACATGGGCATCGTCGACGGAGTCGGAATAGCTAGGAATTATGGCTTGTGTCAGATGCAATGAAGAGTTTATGAAAGGTGGCCCTATTTAATGCACTAAACACAGTAAAGGAATGTTACCCTGGATAATTATTCCCAGTGTATGCGTAACAATAAAAACTGTTTCGTTATTGTTAAGCTTCTTGTAAAGAATATATTGCCTCAGAACTGAAGTTTCCGGCAGAGTCAATATTTACCATCATAAACCCACAGTTTAAAACGAGTTGTCATCAAACGGCGAAGTAAACCAAAGTCAATGAGTTTGCAGGTTGATACTTTTGTGAAATAAGAACATGCAAGTCATTGTGTTGTTAAAACACAAGTTCTTGCTACAGTTTTGCTTCGGGCGGCTCCTGCTAAATCAGAACGGTGAGCTTGCGCAATGTCTAGCTTGGGTGCACCTGCTGCGTAATCCGATTTTGCCAACATGCAAATATTGATGACACAATAACAACTTCACAGTAGCCAAGAGAGCGTACAAACGAAAGTAGATGAACATGACGCAGCCAAAGTCAAAACCAGATACAGATGCATATCATACTTAAAGTACTGAATGAACTCTTTTCACGTAATGAGAAATTTACGCTAAGAAACCGCGGACGTCCGCAGAAATACTAACAAGAGTGTCGGTGCTCACACCATCTGACAACTTTTTAGTTCAGTTCTGCGATCAATAAGCACTGATTTAAACTAGAACCCGAAATAGATAAAACCGCGTCAATTGTCAGAATAAATCAGTATAAATCATAACGACAGCAATTAAGTCTTTGCTAACAACTTCAAGTGTAAGCGAGGCAACGTAGCGCGGATCACTTCATTTCCATCCTTACAATCCGTAACAAAACAAAGGAAAACCAACATTCTTGTGCTATCGGAGTAATAAGAAAAAGAACGGCGTGACGACGTGTACTATAATATACCGCAAAACGCGGAAGCCGGTTTTTAAAACATTCTACTGATTTGCAATACAACCATTTTGTCGCTAAAACTGATTGATGTTATCGTAACTTTATACAAAAGTTTAGTGTTTTTTCCAACTGGTAAAGGCCCCCACGTAACTATGCTGTTCTTCGATTTAGGAGATAAAAGGTTAAGAGGAGGCCCTTTTACCGTTCAGATCTCTTCGTCTGATGAAATTCCAGGGTGAAAACGTCTTAAATTGTCATATTCTGGAAAATCTAAGACCGATATTTTGCATAAGACTAAGCTCCACAGAGTCCATTTTAATTAGCTCACTTCAGACTTGACAAAACAAAGTTGACCTAGTTGCAATTAAAGTTGAGCCTGCAGTCAAATTTCATCGGTTCAAAAAAGACACCCAGACGAGACTCATGGATCAGTACAACTGACAGGACATGTATAGCTCAACTGCATCGTTTAGGACGTCGGTAATACTCTCATACCACTCCCAGTTCATGTAGAAGACACAGAAGACCTCTAACAAATCTGAACAAAAAGCAAACAAACAAACCAAAACAGAAACAAAACAAACAATACCGAGCCATTTGAATACAAAGAGTCACAAACAATGTTGATCACTCTGTTGTATACTACGCGTTACTCGAAGAAGGATTCTCTTCTTCAACTTGCGCTTCATTACCAGCGGGCGATATTTTATTTTTCCTGCTACGCCTACACCTGTGGTGCGATGAAAAGCTACATGGCTAAATTCTTGTGACTTTTGTCATGTCCGCAATTAAGTGATGTTCAAGACGTGCTTCAGTGGATCGAACTCATTTAACAAAGGCTCACTGTGAACGATAAAGGCTTCAGTCTTGCTGAGGTTTTTTACCGGCATTGGGCCGCAAGAGAACAGCCCCTGTTCTCGGTTATGGACACATACCTGTCTGTAGTCCAGTGATTCTCGGTTGTGCAATAACTAAGCTGAAGATTTCAGTGACGAGTAGGTGTGATAAGCGACAAGCTCTAATTATTATAAAAAACATAAGATATAGGTCTTCATTGTTGTGCACCAAAATTCTAACAATTGAGCTTTGTTGCACTTGAAATTAGCCCAGATATGTTGTTCGCGCGTCGTCGAATATTTCAAAAGCTGTAGTTGTGTCTAAAACATATATAGTGTGGTAACTGCATTCTTCTGGTTAAAAAGGGCGTCAAATCCACCTTAAAAAGGAAGCTTCAAGATTTTTTACAGTGCACTTTGCCGCCTTCACTATATCATTAGCTTATTATAGTGATGAATAATGAGTTTTCTGGCCAGGTTATCATTCTCAAAAGGGGGCATTCATTTAAACTGTTGAGTATTTATACAATGCCATACAATGGCAACGAATTATAAGATATCACTAAATATTTACGTCAGGTATCGATCCTTTGTTACGTTATGCATCACGGGTGGTTTGTAAGACTGTAGGGCAGATTTACCGAGGATTGAAAAGCTAGTACAAATGATTAAATTCATCCTGGCCTTACGCGGCTCCATGCAGCATGTTTCAAGTCATGATCGCATTCACGCTCGAGCTCCTAAAATTTTAAACTCAGTGACCGAAAACTCCCTTCTAAAGCACAATAAACATTATAACAGGAAAATAGTGTTTGGTAGCGTTAACTTAAACGTTCACAATTGACTATTTCTCAAAACAATCTTAATTGAAGAAGACTTAAACTCCATCCAAGAAAAGTAATGGTCCCCAGCTTTCACATTTAAACAGCAGAGTTAAAGTGTCCCTGTGCAGCGTCCTAAACAGCACCAGTAAAAGTAATGATCAATAAATGTCTGTCTCTTGAACCTTTTGAATCGACAGAATTAGACTTCGTTGCCAAACATAAACAATAGTACAAATTCACTTATTCAGTTCCCATCAATTCTAAAAGAATTCGGGCAGCATAGTCGGGGCGATTTGTGCTTATCCAAAAAATGTGAATGAGGAAATTGAGACGTTATTAACTCCTATTTTGCCACCTTTCAAGGGAAGACCCAAGTTTGATAAACTCTGAAGTCAGGCGTCCTTATCACTAAGAAGGCCAATGGACTTCTGTCCCTTCCAAGTAATCCAGGGTTCCAACATAAGTCCATAAAAACAAACAAGAAAAAACACGGTAAAGGCAGGTTTTTTCCAAAAATAAATTTGTTTCAATCGTTGTCCTTTGGTTTAAGAATTCTGACTTCGGCAAGCCAGGCCAACCTCATACTCAACACAGTGAATGGCACAAACCGGAGGAATCAATACTACCGCACAATAACTTTGTTTAGATCGCCAATCGAGGCGTTTTATCCGCATGCCAACCGGGATGGCACCTCAACAGGGTGGCCGAATGTTTGACCCAGAACGCCTGGGTTCCAAGGTTACAAAAGACTTAGACTAAATATTGTTATCTGTTAAATTAAGAGTAAAGCTGATATTTATCCTGTTAAAATCTCTTTTGATTAGAAACTCGATCACGTGAAACCTCTACCCTCGATTGCATAAAACTGATTTTAGCGAAGCCGGCTTCGGAGCTACACCGTTCATTTCATAAGTGGGATAATTAAAGAAATGTTCTCCCTATTTCTGTACTTAACTGCAAACTCTTGTTTAAACAAACAGCTTTATTGAGAAGCCAGTTTGGCTGTAGGCAATACAAACATGGGATTCTCAACTCACCGGCAACAAAACGTGTTAATCAGTAACTTGATTTTCCCTACACTTTGTTCAAATAAAATAACGAAGGAAATCAAAGAAGCCGTATCATTTTGATGCGTACTGAAAAACACACACAGAGGAAATTAAAGCTACTGTTCCGTGGCATTCACACACCATACAATTGTACCCACAGAATCAAACGTACTAGGGTTACGGTTTCTTGAAATAAGTGCAAATGATGCCAACGCAAGCTTAATTACAGGATCAACAAACATTATTTATTGCCCGTCTCTTAACTGGTATCTATTTACAGTGCTTCCAAATTTGTCTTAGCGTAAAATATTTGAGCCTGTCGGAATAAAAGAATGAATTATTCGGTCAACCATTAACTCAGCCATGATAATTACCATATAGACTGATACGTATATTTATTGCGCTTGACTATATTTCAAGTAACACTTCATGGCAAATATGCCCTCAGGATAAACTTGTTTTGACCAATCCTTTTTCATTCTTCTTCAAAAACAATTTGTTAGTGGCGCGCAACGACAGTTTCTTAAAGGTACGGCTTAGAGCTGCTATCAGTTACTTATGGTCAAGCGAGGTTGGTTTCCGATCTTGAATAATACGTCCATCGGAAGTACAGCTGTATCGTGTGTCCTAATTGCTGTAGGGGGTTTGCTTCAGTTTCAAAACACGTATAGCAGGCTCATGCAAATCATTCATTGTTCGATATTGATTAAGAAATCAGGGGTCAGCTCATTCTACTAGAATGTTTTCTGAATAATTTGGATCGAAGAGACAGAGAATGACTGCATCAGTGACTACGGCTTAACTTGGGCTCAAAACGACAAACTTTGCTGTTTTCCTCAACGGAATGGTGGGTAAGTGAAAACAGTCAACCTTGTAGTCCTAATAACAAACTGTTTACAGGAAACCAACGCTCTGAAAAGTGTAAGAGCTAGGGGCCTTCTAAAAGCGCGACGTTTCTGCATGAAGCACAGACCATAAAACCACAGCATATGAACACTGAGTTATCACTAGGTTTTCTAGAGTTCACGTACACCACTATCATAATCAAGAATTAAAAAAGATCATCTGCCTCATTGATTGTTTGAGTTTCAAACTGCTGATCATAACTACCATTGTTTGCTCACCGCTGTGTTTTACACTGTACTGTTACGAGATTTTCTGGACCAATGTCGTGTTGTAGGTCCCCAGTGCCTGCTCGCAAACACTATAGCAACGCTACTGCCTCTTATACATCTTTAACAACTTCTATCCCAATGTGTTTTAATTGCGTTCTATTCAAAAGCTACAATTCATGTTCGTACAGAAATCATATTTACGCTTCGACAACGTTGTTGTTACTGACTGCTGCGAGCACTAGGAGACAGTGCCGTCAATGGACGTCATGTGACAAAGTAGCCTTTTCGACTGTCGCAAAGCGAGCGGGAACCACGCGCTCAGTAGAACTACGTTTTCAAGCTCAAAATTCAGGAAAAGAAAACAAGTTTCATTTTGTCGAATATTGAAAACTATCGCGCAGGAAATATTGCTCAAGAGCGAACGTTTGAATGGTCACAATTACCAATTTAATCAACAGGCTTAGGCCCAAAACAACAAAAATTGCTGTGATCTCTGAGGTACCCTGGAATGCCAATGTTCTTGTTAAAAAAACTAGCTACGAAGCAGCCTTAGGTTCCCACGGACATCATTGTAAACCCTGTCACTGACTAGTCATATCTTCCAGCCGATTACTGATCTCTCTTACCATAACTGACTCAGCGTCCTGCGCACCCTTTGTGGCAAAATCTCCTTAGAGCTCGTTTTTGTTCGAATTAAAAAACCTAACAGGTGTCAACGCCTACAAACAGATTATATTCTTAATCTGAGGAAACTGCTCCAACAATATAACCCAACAGAGTTCTTTTTCTGTCGCAGACTTAATTTGAACCAGCGCGAACTCAGTATAACATAGATGAACGACCAGCTGAAATGAATGGAAAATAGATACTCCGCTTGCTCAAAGAATGATCATAAATACAGCTGCAACACATTTACATCAGACGACAATCAATAATAATAAGAAATCAATAGGATAATAATAATAATAATAATAATAATAATAGTAATAATGGAGGTTTACGTTATTCCTTAAATATCTCCATTCACGAATATAGGTTGATTGATTGTGACAGTTTCTACTCTAATTCTACTCGAAAGCTGCGAGTAATTAGTATGGCGCAAAACTCGTTACTTATATCGATGGACGAATCAGACTATAACTTTCTAAAGAAACTATGAGGCTGCATAGGTGGGAGAGTGAGGCGCTAAAATTTGCTATCGGCAACTAAATTGATTAGCTAAAGTGGCAATTGTACGAACTTTCAAACGCTTGCGTTCTGTGAGTTAGTAGTTCAATTTACTGCGGCATCGGAGCATTGACCAGTGGATTCTATACAAATGCGTGCGCTCTTTCCTAATAGCGCCAAATTGCAGCATGGTCCACTTTGGAAATTAGTATTCCTCGTGGCAGTAAAGCGGCCGGTGGTCAACATTTCAGAAGGCTTATCTCATATGATATTGAACTGAGCTTGCGCAGATATCAGGTGCTCATTTTCCTTCTCCGTTCTTCAGTCGTTTTAGTTTTTCAGTCTCGTAGTCATGAGCGCAACCAGTGAGAGCGAATATAAACAGTTTTCCTCAAACGCCTAGTATTCGAAGTATGAAAACTCATCTTCAGCGAGTACAACAGTATACTATTGACACTGATTGAACTACTGGTTAGCAATCAGTCTGCTGGCCAGGCGACAGGTATCACAAGCTGTTATCACGAGTTCCACCGTTATCCAAAAACACTGATGTCAGTATCACTTTTTAGGCTCGAATTTCTAACTCCGCAGAATATCATACTTGAAAGGAAAGTAAGCAGATCAAAGAAAAACCACCTTAACTTTCATGATACCCTCACTGATTTCATGTTTTTCTCACCTATGACAAACCACATTTGGAAGCTTTTTCAAGCTTGCAATATGGGCTTAAGAGTGCATATAAACACTACTTTATGCCAAAAAGCTATTTTGCACGCTAAGTTCGCAGCTTCCTCTTGAAGTTAAGAACACTATAGTGCTTCGCATAAGTTGGCCCCTGCATGCAACAGGGAGTCAATATTGGATCCACATCAAGGAGGCAGTATTCCTGAAGGACAGTTACATAGAGGTTTTTGTTTTTATCGCGCCGGTTCGGATTCGCAGAAGAAGTATCATAAACTGAAATGAAACACTTGCAAACGTCATGTTTTACGTGTCGACTAGCTGAAGCACATCAGTGGAAATGCTTTCAACTCTATTTAGAATAGGATGATCAACAGAGTTTGTCAAACACTTCTGGCCAAAGAATTGAATTGAGAACATCGGGGAAAAAGTGACAATTTCAATATCGCGAACATTTGTTACACTAAATTGGCTAGAGAAAGGGGACTCCTTTCTCAAATCTGAACAAAATGTTGCAAGAGACTGAAGGATAATTTAACACACGGCAAACAGCCATCTATTAGCACATGGAAATGATACTTCTATTTATAAACACCAAACTGTACCACATGGAAGCATATTATTGTGTGGTGTTTGGAATTCACATACCACACGAGGAGGCATTCTTTTATTCTATTCCATAAACAAAACGTGGGATTTCTATGGTGAGCACAAAAGTTGTCAACAGTTTCGCCCCAGCCTTACCACACCTCCAAAAAGCTAATCAATGCATTGTCGAACAAAATCTGACTGTTTCAAGGACTCGTTAGATCTGTTATACATGAAAATTGCCTTTTGTTATTAGCGGAGAATAAAGTACATAAAGACTCGGAGATGAGCAAATGGCTTCCTGCTGGAAACCAAAGAGGGCTAGGTCATAGACACAGTAAGACAAAAACAATGTTTGCGATAATCTCTAGAAACTGCCGAGACAGTTAGTGACTAATTAATGTAAGTCTCATATTGGTCGGGATAAATACCGATGCAGTTACCACCCAAAAGCCATTCACCTTTCTCACGGCCGGCCATTTTGAATCCCA
>BLFK01000297.1:1703282-1727504 GCA_014634185.1 Astreopora myriophthalma | reverse complement strand
GGGGGTAGGAATGTCACTTAAGTGTTGTGCGTGTGAAATGTGTTCGTATAATTTCGGCATACCTCGTTTACAAGTATTCAGTTCGCAGGTTTTAAATTGTGACTTTCACCGTGTAGAGCAGTTGAGCTTTTTCTCCCCAGCGCGCTAAGGAGTTGGAGACCTAGCTGAATTAATATCTTTTCAACACTGAAAGTGCATTTTACTGGCACTTTACTGCAGTTAACCTAGCCGTGTGACAAATTTCTAACCGCTACACTGACGTGGCTTTGCTTCAAAGTAGTTTCCTCAATCGCTTCCCATGTAACTTCGTATCTTAAGTTATTTTAATAAAGGGACAATTGCTTAAATTGTCCAGAAAGTGCGAGGATCATTTCTTCAGCTCATTTCTAACCCGCACTTCATAATCATTTCTTTCAAAGCGCATTAACTTACCGCAGTAACAGAATTCTGGAGTTTTCAATACCGTTGCGGTAAAACAACAATATTTAAGTCTAAAAATACTGTTTGAAGCATGACACTGGGGCAGTAAGAAACTAGAAAATACATAATCCGGTTAATGAATAAAAACTAGATCCAGGAAATACTGTGAATATATCTTCTTTTCTCTGTCCCTGACCTTGTAGTTGAAGAAAAAGATGGTCGAATTTCTTTTCAACATTTCCGCCTGTTACATTTAAATTAAACAGTTGCTGCTCTATAATATTTTCTCCTGGGCAAAACAACATATAGGGCGCTAAATTTAAAAGAACGTCCCCCGAAACTACTTCGTACGAGTTTAACGCAGCTATTCATTGAAAATACAAACATTTTAACGGGTTATCAAAAAGAGCAATCAACAGATGACAGCAGGGTGTTGCTCCGTAGAAGGTGTAACTTAGTTTTATTATAATCAGTTTAAAAATTGAGCAACCGTGTAGCAAAAGGCACTTTTCACTGAAATCTTCTCATATAAAACAGGATGATGCCTTGGGAACATATCATGCTACAATTCTTTCTCTTAAACGGCTGCACCCAAGCTTCCGGACTGCAAATCTGGCGAAATTTCTTAAGAATTTGCTTCTCGTCCGCCACTAAAAGCGGTTAAAGAGATAACACATGCTCAGCTTCGCTTTATCGAAGACTCGACCGTTATAAACTCGACAGAACCCATGTACTGTACGATTCAAAGAAGGCGATTTAAGCATTTCCATGTCTGCAGCCTCAAAGCGGAATTTGCCTACGTTCATATCATCACGTTTTCAGTAAAGCTGTAATTTGACAATGTTGTGCTCCATTGTCACTCCCTCCAAAGCTCTTAATTCTATGAAAGGACACCTCTCGACGATTAGTGGCAGCTAGAGAGTTGCATCCTGGACCTAAGTCAAGCATGGTTGCTATGATTTCTACGTGGGCACGCGTTAGAGTCAAACGTGCCATGAATCACTTCCACAGTGACTGTGACTATTTTAATTCCAAACTGGAGAACCAGTTTTGCGCGTTTGACCGCCTCACGTTTCAAAATCATGACGAATTGTCGAAAACGTTCCGGTTGTGCTCTTTCTTCTGCTGTACAAGGTGGTTCTAACTTTTGAGTCTGAGTCCTAAGGTGTGACCATTCAAATGGAAGCTACTGAGCTGTTCTTTCCTATGGTTCTGCATGTTTATGACGCTGTACAAGGTGGTTTTCACTTTTCAGTCTGCGAGTGAAATTCTAAAGTGTCACCATTCAAATGAAAGCTACTGAGACGTACTTTCCTGTGGTGCTGTTATTAGGCTGTACAGCCCGAGGAGGTTCTACCTTTTGAGTCTGAGGATGGAAACCTGAAGTATCCTCCCAACTTTGTCGCAGAGGAGACATGCATGCACTTTCGTGTCTCGCATATGTGTATCTGCAACAGCAATCGGTGCCGATAACGAAGGCTGAGCGCTTAAGATATGAGGAGCTTGATGCAATACTTGTGTTCTTAGCCGAGCTTTAAAATTTACATCCACGTTAAACAGACATATTAAGTCAAGTATATAGAAATATGGGGATTTAGCCAGCATATTCTCCTTCAGCTCACATCATTCACGCGATATATACACCTCTCAGAGAGATATTATAACGCCCACTTCAACCAAACGAGGCCGATGATCGACCTTAGCCCCCTCACAACCGTATAACCCCCACTGCTTCGGACGAAGTTTTTTTACTACTTCGTAATCCTCAGCACTCTTTTCCGCGGGACTCAGATTGTGGGAAATCGAAAGTTGCGTTAATTAACTGAACATCTTTGGGCTGATTGAGAAGGAGTGTTATGAGAATGGAATGTGTAAAATGAAACGTGTAAAATGCAATGTGTGAGAAAAGAGAGAATGTACAGTCCTAAATCGAGTGTAGAACGTCCGAGATTGAAAAAAGATTGAGGAAAAAGAACGTATACGCGTATAAAGCGATTGAACGAGTGGAATTCTTTGAAACAGATCACTAGTGAGGTTACACGGCTTGTCCTATACTCCGAGGGGTGGTTTACAAAAGTTGTAGCTGCGGATAATATCTCCTTTAGAATGCGAGCAACAAAATCATAACGAGTATATTTTCGCGCGTAAGAGGTAAAATTTAGGACACTGCGCAAGGCGTGGAATTGAATGATGTCAGCGCGCCCTTACCCATAGTAACGAGGACGATTGAGTTAGAGACCGACAACCCATCGCTTTCAACCTTATAAACAATACAAATCTACGCCAACATTCACGGCTTTAGTTTATTTTAACTTATGCGATTATATCATGTGATCAAAGTACCTTGTAAAATATAATATGGCTGGTTTCAATAGAAGATCGAGAACTTTTTGAGACACGAATTCAATAAGTGGCCGTACTAACCACTGCATTTCTGGACAAAAGTCACTTACACAGTCGCCGGTTCGCCTCAGATTACTTCGAGAACCCGGGAAACGAATGTAAAGAAAGGGGTCCGAGTCACTAGGTAAGTTTATTACGGCTACTCCTGGCCATCACTAATTAAAGCATTTTCGTGTAGATAATCAGCCAAGTTTACTCTACTTCACGTAATGTTCTTTTTTTAAAATTTTTTACGTTTCCTGTTGAATGACATCGTATCATAGATTCATTTTATCATACTATATAATCTTAAACAAGTCTTTCTTGTTGATCTTGCGTTTAAGAGCAGAACGTATACCATTCGATTACGGTTTGAACGTCGTACACTCACTGATCGACGTCCACTTGTTTGTACTACCTACGTCGGACCGGCTTCGCCTCAAGTTTCTGCTCAAAACGTTTCCAACGTCTCAACAAATTTGGAAGCGCAATTCAAAACGTAATGCAAGAAGCAAATGCGCTCATTCACTTTAATTCTAATGCTAACCGAGAAATTCAAATGGTAAAATTGTGACACGCCTAAAAACAACTTTGGAAGGGAAAGCCACTCCTAAGGGCTCAAACGATTTGAGTTTCTGCATCCCGAAGATGATGGATAGATGTTTTGCAATTTGTCTTTGCAACGAAGCAAGTAAATGCCTTTTTCGTCGTGCGTACTTCGGTCCTCGGATTTCTAAACATTATTTGCACATTGCCGGGTTTTGTTCACTTTCCAGGTTTAACAGAACAGTACAAGTTACTGAATTTCGTGAAAAGTACCTGCGCTGGTGGCATGCAACGCAACGGTTAAAATTCAGCTTTTTAATGATTAGTTGACTCTCTTCAATTTGTAGAAAACAAGAACTTGAAAGTTATGCCTCTATTGTGTATTGCGCTTACATGCTTTGTTACGAATCGTTTATGAAGAACGTTGACTTAATCTTGTTTGACAGTACAACGCTGTTGTACGATGTACAGCATACAGAAACAACTTTACAATCTACAGGGCTTTCCTAATTAAGTTTTGCTGCTTACAAAACTTGTTATTCAGTGAATGCCAGAGGGTCTCTAAGATTTCATTGTTCCGTGAATCAAAAACAATCTTTTGTTACTCTCAGTTTTGTTTGCTTTGTGCCTTTGTGTGCTGTCTATGCTCCACCACTGTCGTTTATTATTCCGTGCGTACGGAATATTCAGTCTAAGAACATGTATTGTTTCCTGTGCATTGTTAACCCCCTTTCTGTTGCACAAGGCTCCGTCTAGGGCGTAAGAATGAATATCCCTAGTGGTTTAGAAAGAGGCGAAAATTAACCTTATAATGAACGTCGATCCACGAGAGTTAATTCTTGACCAAATAAACTGGGATTAATGATGCTTAATCATTGTTAGAGCCAAGTCACACTTAGCATTCCATTTTGGTAACGATTGTTTCATTGACGGCCGCAAATATACCTCCAGCAAGTTCCTACACAAAAGCGAATTCCAAGATTAATTCAACCGGGGTGTTGTCAAGTAAGTTTGCCTTCCCACACGTTTCCTTTCATTAGCAAATAAACATCGATAAGTGATTTTAGAAATACGCATGGGTACCATCAAAAGCCTTGTGAATAAGAAGACAAGCTTGCAATTGGCCCAATTAAAGCAAGTGTTTCAGTTAATTCAGCTTAAAAAAGACTTATAATCAGTTTGAAATTAGACAGAAATAGTTACTTTCAAACTCCTTGACTTCTGAATCATGTTACGTTTGTGAAATAACATTTGAACTGAAGAAATGATCCACACACTTTCTGGACAATTTAAGCAATTGTCTCATATATGCACTTGAAAACTTCAAGTGGCTCCAACAGGATTCGAACCCACGACCTCTGCGATGCCGGTGCAGTGCCGAAATAACATTTATTTGCTGGTGGCGGGTGTGAAACAAGCGAAAGAAATGCTGGCTTCAATGACTAGAAAGTTGATTGATTAGACTGAACTACTAAGTAGGAAACTCAAGAAACTTGTTGGCAGAACGATTCAATATTTGGATTAAAATGAACGCATTTCCTGCTCAAGACACTGATACTTGTGACGTATGCCCGGGGACCTTTGCATGCGTTTAGCTGCAATAGTTTGGATACTGAGCCACTTAAGGAATTTTCTTCAGTCACGCATCAGTAGAATCATCTCAGTTCTATCTTATGTCATATCGGTATTATTACTGCTATTATTGAGGCTTAAGATGCAACAAGGCTGTTAGATAAACAAACAGGATCGAGTGTACGTTGGTCCAGAAGCAACAACTCGCCACCTTTTATTCTGCTTCACTCAGTTCGGTCAACAACTCGTGGACCCAAGGTATGCGTCAATTAGCCCGCTATGTATCAGACATAGTCACTGGATTTTGTTGTCTTTTGCAAATTCGTTTCATGATCGGCTTCGCCAAACATAGAAAGAAAGAAAGAAATCGTGTCAAAAAAAGTCAGCAAACTACAAAACGAAAGATGTATTCTGTTGGCACAATTCAGGAATAAGAATACTGTCTCGGAATATTTTCTAATTGTGTATCTTGGGGACCTTTTCCCCGTCAGATTCTTGATCCTAAACCAGAATTGGAATAAACAGAATAGTCCCCCAAAACACGCCCTAACATATGGTTTGGACACCTGAAATCATCATGCGTACGTGAATGCTTCCACGTGAGCAAACTGACTGAAGAAAAGAAAAACTAAATCTATAAACTGCTGTTACTTTACTTGTTTATTACAATGAACAAAGTAGAATTTGAAAAAAAATACTTAGTTGTGACATTCAAAACGAACAGCGGGGACACCTCCAGAAATTACTAGGAATACGTGCGTCCACGTGAGCGAACAGAAAGAAACTAAAGCGGTTTTCAATTGAGTGTCGAAAGTGATTTACACGATTGCTTTGGTTCATTTTGGTTTTGGTTGATCTGTGACTGGATCAAAAAAACTTGCGCGCACTTTTAAACCAATCAGATGCAAAACTAGAACTCATTTTAACCAATTGCGACCTCCTCACTCGTTTTCCCGCGCTTGGCACAGGGTGCGTTTACTTGTTTTGTATTCTGATTGACTAGTGAGACCAATTCGTGAATTACTTCGATCTGTGATTGGCTGAAGGGTGGATTTCCTTCAACACGTGATTAGCTCTCTGTGATTACTTTGATTTGGGTTTCACGACACTCAAATGAAACCCGCTCTGAACTTCAATGACTGTCCTTGTTCATTACACCGCACAACTAAATGGACTTAGAAAAGAAATAACTTGAGTTGAGAATGACATTCAAAACGATTGTTCTGTTTATTGTACTGTACAAGTTGATTTAAGCAGTTTCCCCAACATAGAACCGAACGGTCGAGAAAGAAACAACGACACGTATTTACGTGGTACTGTATGCGGGCTCAAATTTCGAGTACAACTCTCTCTGATTTCAAATTTAACCCCGGATGATTCCGAGCAATAAAGTTGCCAGAAATAGTGTCATTGAAACTGCGAAAGTTTTCAAAACAAAACGTCAAACTACACCTCGCCTGCATTCCAACAAGCAATACATCCCGTCCTTGAACTTAACAAGGCATTTCATCACTCTAATTAAAATTTACACAAAGGAAGCCACGCAGAAACAAAGCTCATCCCACTTGGAATCATCAGACACAAGCCCTTAATTTATTGAAGCAATTTTCTAGTTTAAAGCTAATTGAATGATACCAAATCTTCTGAAACACCAAGCTGGATTCTGGTGTCAGCAACTGTAATCCTTTTTTCTGCACTTGGCCAAGAACCAGAATTGAAGAGAGTGACTCGATTCAAAGCTCTCAATGAGGTTATAATGCATCTTATCTTATCATTGCAGGAAAATTGTAAACAACTCATTCCAGAGAAGTAAAAAGGTAGGTTGGAATTTAACAACGCCATCTCTTCTAGCTACTAATAACGGTTTTACGGAACATCCCAACATAGTTGACGTTGCTCATAAGAGCGGTAAAGGAGTTGTTACAAGGCAGTTGTAATGAAAATATCAAAAAAATAAAATAAAATAAAATAAAATAAATAATAATAATAATAATAATAATAATAATAATAATAACAATAATAATAATAATAACACAAAAATACCGCATTTTTCCGAGTATACCCACATCAGTGATTGATACGTTTTTCATTTCAAGAATTCTTAAGTTCAAAGAACAACGGACAAAGGTGACGCATGCGTGTTAGAGCGCAAATCTTACACTATCCGTGCAAACCGACATTAATGGCCAGTAAATAATTGTCGGGTGTCCCAGAAATGAAAGTAGCTCAGTTATTTAGAGAAATTCCAGCTACATCTCCAAATAAGAGTGCCCACCGGGAGAAAACAATGCTCTTTCTTCGGTTCCACAGTCTAGACTAGCTCTTTCAGGTCGAAATGCAATCAGTCCGGCCTCGTCTACTTAAATATCAGTTCCGATTATGTTTCATGTACGTTCTCGACTAATTTGCCTTTCCTCAATACTCGGAGATTATTTCTTTGTGGTTTCCCACTGCCGGATCCATAGATATTTTCACATTTCAAAAGGACAGACATTTCTAATGCTGAGAACAAGGAAACGACCATATTGAACTGAGATCGAAGATGGGAATATCTAGAGGTTCTGACAAGCGATGTCTTTCCTTTCATTTTTAGACGAGCGTATTGAAAATAACAGACTGAGCTTGACGAAATGTAAATTTCAAAATGATACACTGATCACGAGCCTTAACTAGCAACAAGTTGTAATCAAGTCTACGGGGCAACACCCGCGGGAAACGAGAGCATTAGGGGTTGCTTTCACGAGTTGTTCGTCGATGACTAAGATCAAATAGTTGTGGAACGTACAAAATGCAAAAACTCTTGTTTACTATAAACAGGTCTCTCAAGACTCACTAGGGGCGACCTCCTCCAAGATTCCACAATCATAAATACTGGCTTTCTCGAACTCAACAAACAATATTTTCATTAATTTACGCCGGAGAAACAATAGGCATCTCTAATTGTTTATATTGGAAAATCAAACGCAATACCAGTGCTAATTCGTAGAAATTCATGGCATGCTTGGTTCTGTTGTAGCCAGCAGGGTCAATTGTCACATAATATTTTCTAACTGGCTTGTCAATCTGTCACGCGCTAGTTGCTCGGTCACGTGTTGTATGACTTATTTCAGTCATCGTATTATTTCAGCCGAAAGGGCCACAAACGAGCAATTGTCTCCGATTGATAGCAAGCTGTTTTCAGTTGAATTGCACAAGCGACTATGGCTTGGGAACACAATTTGTGACTTTTTCTTTCCTGCTTTTCTTTCAAAGATCTTGGTGGACACTTCCATTGGCCGTGAAATCAACAAGCGGTGAAATCAACAAGTAGCAATCTGAGATTTCAGCAAGGAAATAGACATGGATTTATTTGCCCAATGGCACGGGACGTTCATGATAACGTTGTGGACACTTTTCTGTGTGGTTTTTGCCCAGAGGGAAGGTAGGCATTCATTTAAAAACTGTTTACCTATAGGAGATGCGTAAGTTTTTTTTATTTGGCCAATGACTTCCGTTTTATCGCTACTTCAGCCTCCCATAAAAGCTATAATAATTTAAATAGTTTTCTCGAATGAATGCAAGTATCTTCGTATAGTTAGTATATGAACTTCAAGCCTACCCATTGACTTATTATCGACCCGACTGGGTCGCTGATCGGATAAATCCTTAAGAGAGTACAGACTCGAACATTTTAACTTATTTCACAAACCAAGCCTATTATAGCCTTCGTGAATTCGATAATTTTGTAAACAACGCCTGACGGAGTTGAAAGCAAATGGAAAGTACGCTTATGGGTTTCACGCGTATGCTCGGTTATTTTATTTCTTTCGCTGCTTTGTAGGCTGTTCGGATGAGGGATACTTGATGAATTAAATCATCATAGAAGGATCGAGTTTTCGAATGTGTGTATGTGATGAAAATCCACCCACGCGCTACGCGCCCGCACAAGTAATCCTTGTAGCGCATTACAGCTGAACCGAAGCAAATCTGAAATTAACCTGTATGAATTAAATTAATATCGCTGGCTATTAACAGCTGCTAGCCATTTTGCACAAAGCAAAAGGTCTGAGTCGCAGCGAAACTGTACTCTTAGAAAACGCCCATAAGGCTTATAATTTTATATAAACTTAAATAATTATACGAGCACGCTAATTGAAAATTCAAACGAAAACTCCATTCGCGTCTATTTAAAGAACGCACAATGAGTTTAGTGAGCTGACGAATTTTTTTTTTTGGCTGGAGTTTCGGGGCCATTGCGACCTTACTAAGCCCCAGGGATAATTCTTCTTAACAGATGAAACACGCATGATTTCCACGCCGAGATTGTGTGATTAATTCCTGACTACGTGAAAATACTAGTTCCGATTTCACTAAACTATACATGCTCAAGGGCTATTGTTCCGAATCCACAAGTCCCATACGGATTAAATTAAATAGAACGCCTTTTCCTGACTTCACTTATATTGTGCATTCATCGCAAATTAGTTTTGAACCCTTCTGATCGTCAGTTCCACCACGGCCCGCCTTGAACATGTGATACTGACTTATCATAGCCGAGAAGAGTTCCTTAGCGGCCGATCTAGACTTTTCCATATTTCATAGAACTTGATAAATCTTTTTACCACCGGAACACAAGTTAACTTGTAAAAGAAAATAAACAGAAACGAAACCAAGTCGCTGATACCTTTATCATTAAAAAGTACGTCCATTTTCATGGTCATTCTTGAATTTAATCGAATTTGCGTTTGGCCTTAGGCCACGACACAGTAGTTTATGGGTTAAACAGTTTTTGAATCGATTTTGAAAGAAAATTTGTCAACAGTTCCATCTGCAGTTAAGCTTAACTGCTTTCATTCAAGAATCTATTTATATTTAACTGAAGCCATCCAGCAATGAAGTCCCCCAGGATGACTGTGGGTTCGCGTTTACATTGCCTGACAAAAAGTCGATATTGATGGAGTTGATTATGCTGCATTTAATATAATCATTAAAGCAAGGCTGAAGTTCTGGATTCAGTCGCGCCAAATGAATGATTCTCTGAAATATGTTCGCATTTTTATGTAGGCAAAAGTTCTCTGCCTTCAAAGCCATCAAAAAACGCGCAATTTAAGAAGGATCCTATCCTGAAAATTCATGCAAAGTTCACATTTAAGAGACTTAATTGTTTAAGGAACTAGATACTTATTAATCGGCACTCTGATGTAGAATATTCATCACAGGTTGTTTTGCGCTGTACAATAAACGTATTGAATGACAATGTTCAGTATTAAATGCGCAGCAAAGACCAAGCCCTTATCTTCTTTGGCATCGGCTCACGGAACAAAAGCGGACCGCTTCAAATCACTTTCTGCTTTTGCATTATTTCCCGTCTATTAATCAAGTATTAAGGCGAAGATATTTTTATAATCAACCATCACATAATGACAACCCTCTCCGTTTACTGTCGGCAGTGTTTCTTTTGTTGTCTACAATAAGCCTAATACCATTATCGCCCGCTGATATAATAATGCTCACACAGGCAGCTCAGATCTAAGGCTACCAAAGAAAAAAAAAAGGAATTGTTTCCTGGTCATCTCGTGAGCATAGCGTTACAGTTATTTTAGGAAATTAGGTGAAAGGTTAAGTCCAACGCTTGAAAAGGTGTTTGGATTCAGTTAATTCCATTGCTTTTTTTTTTCGTTTTCCTTTTAAAAACTTCATCCATATTTTGCATTTCACTGTATCAATTTATTCCATTACTTATGCTTCAATTTATTCTTTCCGGATAAAATCCAGTCAACTTAAAAATCAATGTATATATATATATATATATGCACTACATTTTCTTGGCGTTCCTGTATAGTACTACAGGTAACGTCAATTCCATTTGTTTTAACTTTTTTTTACTTTACACGAGACCTCAAAAAGACATTTTGGCTGATGAGCGCACCTTTGTTCAGGTCACATGTTCCTTGAAACAATAAGGAACTTGTTTGTCCTCATCAAATTAATACATCCATCACCAATGTTGATGGGTTGTTTTGACCCCTGTTGGCAGGATAGCCCGCCTTTGATTATGCCGTTAGCTGCTGCAATTATAACCTCCCACTGTACACAGGCTTTTTTTGCTCATCACATGTTCGCCTTCTCTGGCTTAAATATGCTGTAACCTTCTCAATCCATTTATTTAAAAAGTTTTGAAATATTACAAGTACTCGTATCTCCAAAGTAGCTTATCGGAAACACAAACTTATTGATGCCTCCAAATAGTCTGCGGGAGTCACCTTTCTAAACAAAAATATTTGTGGATTGTTTGCGGTTTCCAAAATGTTAACTTAAATATTATTTTGAACTTCTGAGTGACAGCCATACTAAGCTGTTTTATGTAGGTAGTATTACATGTTCATCAAATTGGCAGTGGAACAAATTTAATTCCAATTTGTTTGAAAACCTTTCATCAACCAGGCTTATACAACCTGCCTTACAGTTAGCAATAAGCAATACACATTAGAAATTCCTACCTTCCACTCAAAGCTCATCTATTTGAAGCAACATTCCTTGGATGTCCCTTATTAAGCACCATTCAAGTTGAAACTGCAAGATAATGTTTGATAAGTTGGTTTTATCAGCGAGGGAAAGCAACTGTTCACTTGAGATTAAGCTGCTCTCATTTCTCCTTCAACATTAACAGTAATCATCAACCATATTTTTTGTTTAGCTCTGTCAGACATCATACTTTAAAAATGTAAAATGCATCAATCCTGCATCTTTCAGAGGAGGATTTTCCTTCACTTCATTACGGAAATAACTAAGACTTCCCTAAAAAAGGGAAGTCTTAGTTATTTCCGTAATGAAGTGAAGGAAAGTCAGTGAGTGGGTTTTGATAATTATGTACTGATCCTTTGAGATTGCTGAGAGGGGATCTCTCTTGTAACCTGCATGCTTGGCCTGTGCAGTGAAATACTAAATACAGCCATATGCTGCCTTCCAGTCATATGAGTGTAAAATATTTTTTTCCTTTTTCCCCTCCTCTTTCATCTATCATCAACAATCCTTCCCAGGACTACACCCACCAAAACGATGTTACTTTATCAAGTTCTAAAATAGTTTATTGCACCAAAAAAAATATATAGTTCTTAAAATTTCAAAATCCAGACTTGGTTGATTTGTACCACAAAGTACCTTTTACACCTGAAAAAAAAAAGGGGGTTCTGCATCTTGGGGGTGTTTCATAAGTTTTAAAATGCAGGCACATACACTAACTCCTACAGTGTACCACACTCAAGAGGAGAGCCAATGGGAGCAAAGGACACTTGCTGTTGTTGTTGTCATTAACAAACATTGGATTGAAATAATAGCATTTTTAAGACCGATCAGAGAGAGATCATCAAAATGCTCTGCTTCTTAAATTACAGATGTCACCTGTTTATCGCTATCTTTTGACATCAGCTTGTAATTATGTTTCTTTAGTCAGACAGACTGTCTCCTCAGTCATGCTTTAAATGTGTGGTTCTAAATTTTGCAAACTGTGACCTTTTCATATGTTGTCTGGTGACTTTTATGAACAAGACAATGTTTTTCCATTTTACAAACATGTTCCAACATGCTCCTGTCATCTCCAGTGTTTAACTATAAAAATTAACAACAGCCTGGCCTGTTTACACAACACTGACCTACTATAATCATCATGAGCAATACTAAGGGTCAATCTGCACTGAGGACAAAACTGTTTTTTTTACCAAAAAATCTGTCAACACATAACTTTTATCAGTGCGGATGGTTTCAAATTTCTTGTCCATGTTGGGCAAATAATTTTTGTCAAGTTGGACAAATTCATTTAAATTGGCCCCGAACAAAGAGCCAGTTTGTCCTCAGTGCAGATCAACCCTAATCTATGCATAAATCAAAACTTGAACAACAAACGAGAAAGATTACAATGATTGGACCATGCATGGAAGCCTACGTAATTAAGGCATACAAACAGAGAACAAAACAACCTTGGCATTACAACGAAAGCAAAAGGCTTAGTAATTCATGATTGACCTGTTGATTTAAATTAGGCTTCAACCATTATTATTAAGATTATTTATTAAGATTTATCTGAAGTCAGATTCTCTGGTGATCTTTAAGGATGCAGTTTTGTATGCAGATTAGTGTGTTTTGTATGCAGATTAGTTTTGTATGCAGTGTTGTATGCAGATTAGTGTGTTCTCTATGAGGGATAAGTAACTCAGGTAGAAGCCTTGTAAGACAAAACAAATGCGTATGCAATACAAATTTTACTTAAGGTGGAATAACAAGCGTTACAAGTTTTTTTGTTTTGTTTTTGTTCTTTTTCTTTTTGAAATTCCAAAGAAATTTAACTTTTTAACTTTTGTATAATTTCTTCAGGTTTGGGTGTTTTTTCCTTCTTTGTTCATCCCAAATGTTTAGTCTATTTGTAACTAATAAAGTTGAGGCAAAAAGTGCACCTGCCATTTTTGCCCAAATGTTTTACTTGCCCCTTCCATTAATTTAAATGTATGCAAGGTGAGAATTGCATGTGCCATTTTCACCTCTGCCCATCATTAAATACATGTGAAGGGGGAAAGGCATGTGCTGTTTTTGTGACTATGAGGGTGTCAGCTTATACTACACGAGCAAAGGGTCATTATGGCTTTGTTTGTTTGTTTGTTTTTTAAGTTACACCATCATGGGTTCTTGAGCAAGTTCGCTTCAAACCCATTTCACTCTGAAGAGAATTTACGGGCAAGGTCAAACCACACACTTAAATGTAATGACAGAAACCCATGATTACTTAATATTCACGAAAATTCCCCTTTGAGTTTTCAATAACTTTCCTATCAAGTGCTGGCACTATAAAATACATATTTGAAGGGGTTTTCTTGTTAAAAAGTTATTATACCTTGTTGTAACACCTTTTCAAGAAATAATTAGTTAACAGGTTTCACCAAAATATTCAAATAATATTTTAGAATCTCACAATTTCTGGTTCTACAGAACATTAGGGAAAAAAAAAACATCAATTTTGTTTGTAAGCTTGTGTACACGGAAAATGTACTGGTTAGTTAACTGTTCATGAAATTTCATGGGTTGCACATGTACAGGTCATTTACTTTAAGCGGTGCATAAATTAAAAAAACTTCCGGCACCAGCACCCAGTGACTTAATTGACTCCACAAATGGTTTAATTTGACATCCTGTTAAGCAATAGTGTTTTTATTTGGTCCTCTTTACACTGCGTCTAACAGAGAAACTAAAGAGAGAATACATTTTGATTTAATCTTTGCCCAAGAACAAGTTCATATGACAAGCATGACTCTGACCTATATTCATATGTTGTTCAGGCATGCACGGACATGAATCAGTTGAACTCAACAATAACAGTAACATGTGAAGGCTGCGGCAATGCTACACGTACATGCACTACAGTAAATCACCATGGATGTCAACAATTATTTTGCAAAAAGCTCTATCAAATTTATATTTTGTTGTTGCATGGTATTAGCCGAAGTATCACCTCCACATCATCCTCTTCACACATGTAAGTTTTTGACTTGCATATTGTGTCTTACTGTCTCTTGCATAATCGCATGAAATTTGTAAATAAATGTATTCCTGGGTCTACAATGATAATAACTATCATTTTATTTTCATTATCATTATTTTTTATCGATGGAAATCAGTTACTCATGGCCCTTGTCACATTCACGCCAGAATAGTTAACAATTTAGAAACAACATAAGACACCAGTCCAAAACCTCTTGCTCACTTGCACACTTCCTTCCTACGTACAAATCGCCCACATGCATCTGTATGATGGGTGTACACAAAACCTGGGCTTGGCCATGGCCTCCTATGCCCCACCCTGATTTCCTTTATATTTGCAGAAATAACAAGATACAGATGTTCTATATAAATGCTCTTTGATACGTGCACGACCACATACTGCACACTCAGTAGCTGAATCCTTTAATTTGATATTAGGAATTAATTCAGTGTGTTTGTGTTGAAAGTGAAAGACTTCTCCTTGCACTTGTTCTGGTTCAAGCCCGGATATCTGAGCTAGTTCTCTTCATTTCTCTTTTTTCCTCCCGTTGTTTTGGTAAAAATGCAAAATTCAGGGCGGGCCATAAGATGGGACATGGTCAAGGCCATGTGGCTTTGCCCGGGTTTTGTTTACAATCCCATATCATTGATAAATCCTTACACATGCAGATTCCTTCACCGTTTCTTTTTTTTTTTAATATATTTTATAAGGAATTAACTTTTGCCACTATACAAAAGCTTTTGATATGGATTAAGAACTTATAGCTTTGTCATTTTACCTTTTGCTTTGGAATATTCAGTTTTCATGGCCCTTTGCTCCTGATTTCTCTCTGGCATCCATTTGAAAACAGGCTGCTATCTAAATCTGTTGATCAATCAAGTTATTCAAAAATCTTACCTCTAAAGTACATTGTAACAGCAAATTGGCTTGATGTAGCTACTACGGTTATATCAACAAGGAATAAAATTTATTTACTGATAGCATAGTGCTTCTGTTTGTGATTTTGCCTTGTTCTGTAAAGGGCATCTGCTATTTGTTTCAACCAAAGTGCAGTAATACAAACCTACAGTAAAAGCCCTTGATACTGTAAAGACAAGAAAACTGCAATTGTGAGCTGTTTAGATGCTAACTTTAATAAATCACCAATCATTTCAGCTCCAACTGTAAATCTAACCACTGCTCCTGAGGCAGCCATGGAGCGAAGCTTTATACACTTCATCTGCAAAGTAACAGGATCGCCCGCCCCGACTATCAGCTGGTATAAGAATGGCAAAGAATTCACAATCTGGGATAGGGGGCACAGATTTCCAGTGGCTGGTGGCGAGTTCATGCGTTTGGGTCCCATACGACAGTCCAGACAGACTGCGGATTACAATTGCAAAGCTTCTAATGAAGTTGGCACAGCAACGTCTCGAACGATTTCACTGGTCGTTTACAAATGTAAGTGATTTTTTTTGTGTGTGTGTAACTTTGAAATGCCTTAGTTAAGTTTTATGGGTCTGAGCTGTTTTGAAATAGTTGCTGCCGATGTACATTTGTTGATTTGTACACCAGTTGATCCACAAACCACACTTTCCAAACAGCTCTATAACAAGCTATGCTTCATGGTCTTCATGCTGCGATTTACCGTGACAGTCCACACACATGTTCAAATATAAAGCAGATTAAACTTACAGTTATTTCTTACATTCCCCTTCTGATAAGGATTTAGACAAGAGCTGCTTCGCCCTAGTGCCGTTCCGTTCTCTGTTTCCGAGAAAATGTGGCCGTCTTCCTTCACGAAACATTTATTTTCCCTTTGTAGTCGGGTCCATTCAGTGGCAATCTTTTCTCTGTTGACGTGATGATTATTTCACACCCAGGAACATTGAAATCTTCACTGACTGAGATTATGTTTTTGTACTGGTAAAACACGTTCAGTTTTTCTCTCGTAATGTGGCGTAGAAATCTGATAAAGATCAAACAAAACATACAGTAACTTATCAAAATGCGGAAAACGTCGCCCAGTTAGACATGTAAGTATCAAACTGTTCTCTACTCTCTACTCACCCTTTTTTCTACCAGTTTTAATGCCATGATTAGCACCTTTTTCCCGCTTTGGAAAGTCATTTTATCTCTCTTTTTCCTGATCAAACATCCACGCCTTATAGGTACACAAAACAAAGTTAAATTTGCGACTAAATGTCGCTGTGAACATCGTAACTTTCGGAGGCGTCGACATTTTTCGCACGTGGTCGCTACAGCTGTTCGTTTGCGCATGCTCAAGCACGCGCAGTAACCGCAATACGCGGACACCACGCAATAAACGCGCATGAACTCACGAGCCATCGTAAGATCCTGATGACCATAGACCATAAACTAAGAACCATAAACTACGAAAAATATAACTTTTCTTGTATCAATCCAATCACTGGTATATAAGAAAGTGTCCCGCATCTCCTATGAACTATTACTAGTATCTTTCATTGGGGTAAATTTTGGATTCTTTGATACGCGTTTTCTTTAGGTTGCGCTACTTTTTGGCTAAATTATCTGGTCTTATGGGCCTGCTACTAAAACATGGTAGTAATTTACAGATTTTACTTAAACATTCCCAGCTATATTTAGAACGGAAGCCACTGTTTTTTTAAACGTTTACTTTCATGCTTTAAGTTTCGTCGTATTTTTATAAACATAGAGTTTATTTTACACAAACATCCATACCTCCCAGACCTCTCTAGGCATTGATATATCGATATGTTGTGATATCAGTGTGAGGCATCAACTCTAGAAATCATTTCAGCCTTATTTTTAAGCTTCTTAGATTCTTTTTATGTCAAGCCCATCGCTTCGTTTGCTGTTAGGCACACTCTTTTTCTTGAAGTGAGAGTAATCATGGCAGTTAAAGGAGCAACTTAAGCAGTTTTAAAGAAACCTCAGGAGAAAAAAATCCGGGCTCGAACGGCACTCGAACCCATGACCGTGCACTCGATATCTTCTCTACCATATTCCTTTTCTTGTTACACTAATGAAATACAGGAAACAAGGGCAGTTCCCTGATTCTTACTTTTTGACTTTTGGAGGAATAAAAAATGAAGTCCACCGCTTATTTCACCTTTTAGAACTTAAACATTATGACATTACTACAGGAACGTACTGTTTTAGCAGTTTCACGGCAATCGTCAAGTTTGGAATGCGTCACCGAAATCAAGAGTTATAGTAGAACATGATCAATGATGGACCAATGGCATCATTTCAGTACAGGCAAAGGAGAGAGTCTTCTATAAAATACCCTTTAACGGTCCGTATGTTAATAAAATAACAAGATATTGTCAAGGGCGTTCTTATTTTTAAGTTTACTAGGTTTCAGAGGAAATATTTGTAGATGCGGTATCCAGTTGTTCAATTGTTTGTGAAGTGTTCCTGAAATCTTTAGTTCAAGGTTACACCTCTGTTTTCCAAAAGTAAGCAAAGAAGACAGATATACACCATGAAGTGTTCCTTCCATCATTGTTTGGTTTTGAATAAGATATTGCACTTTGCAATGTCAACGGAAAGTCACGTAACTTTTTCAAGGGAACCTTTAGTACCGTCTTGGCACTGACACTAAATCCATATCTCTAACTGTTTTTCCCAGTTTGAATTAGTCTGGCATTCAAATGGCCTCTTAGTGGAACTGGTGAAACTGTTAATGGTTCTACAACTTTCGTCTCTGAACAAAATACTCGGGAATAGCTTTTAAAGTCAAACCTATTTGATATTACTTTTTGTCAGTGTTATTCAGTTTTCAAACATTTTGCGAAAGGAAATTCGTGAAATATCCTCGAACTGTTGTCCGCGCAGCACCTCCTCTTCTCATCGGGATAAAAGGTTCTCCGTGCAGACAAATGTTTGTTTTACACATAAGATCGCAGACAGAACCCCACCTAGAGGGACCATAGGCGTCAATAGTTGTCATATCGTTTACTTTACCCCTCGGAAACAAGGACAAGAGGTTAATGAAGGCCTTAGGGATTAAATTCAGTTCGTCACACACTGAAAAGTTGGCACTACCTAGTGCAACATCACAAACAGATGTACAAGCTCACACATTCGCAGATATAGGGACACTCATCTTAGTAGTCTTAAGGATTAAGTTGTATGCCCCTTCTACATGCACCGTTCAGCTAATAATTACAACCACGGGAAAGTACAGTTCAATAGCTTTCATTTCAATGGTCACAGTTTCAGGTTTCACCCTCAGACCCAAAAGCTGGCTTCACCTTGTACAGCGACACACGAAAATATTACTCAGTAGCTTTTACCTTTTCACACTTAAAGGAGCTCTGTCACAATATTTTGAGGTATTTTGATCATCGGCAAATTTACCTTTAAATTGAAGGAAACCTGAAAATAATGCTTTACAAAGGTGGAAAACGACCAAAGAGATAATAATAAACCAGAAAGGAACAAGGATGGTTAAGGATGGAGAAGATTGACACGGATTACAAACAACAAAATTGAAAAGTTTAGCTAAACTTTTCAAACCCATTTAACCGTGACATAGCTCCTTTAAGGATCTAATCTGCAGACTCAAAATATAGTACCATCTCGTGTGCAATTATACAATATAAATACAAATAAATTTATAATGGAATCATACTTATATACCAAAAAATGTTCTCTCTCTCTTGTTTAGATCCCAGCCTCCCCGCAGGATTCCCAAGAATAGTTAAACATCCTTCCTATGCGGTGAAATATACAGGAGAAGATGCCATGTTCGAGTGTGAAGCCACAGGAACCCCAGAGCCCACACTATCTTGGATGAAGAATGAATTACCCGTTAACTTCTCAAATCCAAAATACAGCTTACTCAGCCCTGGAGTGGTGAAAGTGGCGGATATTCAGCCAGAGGACAGAGGCTTCTTGGAATGCGTTGCTACTAACGTTATGGGCATGGTTTACTCAAGAAAAGCACAACTTATGCACAAAGGTTGGTATTAAACTCCAGAACATAGGCTCGGGGAGAAAAGGAGATATTAACTCCAGAACATAGCCTCCAAAACATCATTGCCGCTTAAACCTATGAAAATACCTCCCAGAAAGAAGAGAGTTTGGTTAAAGGTTAGAAAGGTAAATTGGCCGTCCGAGAGAGATCGAAAAGGTGACGTTCAAGTCCTTCTGCTTAGGCGCGCGAAACGTTGGCACTTTTTGGCGCAATGTTTGACAACTTTTCTCTTCTTCCACAGTACGATACACCAAGCCAGTCATCACCAGGCCGCCTCAGCCCGTAACAGTGGATCCTGAAACAGATGTTTACTTGAATTGCTCGACCCAAGGCTTACCGGTCCCATCCATCGTGTGGGAACTGGATGGAAAAATGTACACAACCGCAAGAAGCACACGTGGCGTATTAGTCATTCCAGATATCCAGAAGTCTGCGAACTACACATGCGAGGCTATCAACAACATTGGGAGAGCGCGTGCTTCGGCTTACGTTACTGTTCGAAGTGAGTCTCGTAAACTTTAGTCTAAAGACCGATCTGAAATCAAAGCCAATTGAAAGTTGTTCAAAGTGGATTAGATAAGCTGTTACTGGGCTCCTAAAACGTCTGGAAAAAAAATTCATGTTTCCCTATGCGGGTTTGACGAATTTTCTTGCCAATTGCTTTTTTTCACTCGATTAAACGTTGCCGCAGAACAAGCGCCACACCTGAGAGCAAAACGGTAACAGGCACCGCATCTAGGAATGCGGATCTTTCGGATTTCTAATCGAACTCAAAATCCGAAAACGTATTTCCCGACGGATTTTGTTAAATTGAAACCCTTGTCGGGGAAGGAAGGTTGTGGTCACGAGAACTTTGAAGTCAAAATATCGATAATTTGAAGCAGAAAATCTGCGTTCGATAAGTCCCATACCGGTTTTCAAGATGCAAACACTACTGAAAACGTATAGAGCAACAATTAAGTTGGAGGTAAAAATATGTGTCTTGTATAATTAATAGTGCATTTCATTTGTTTTCGCAGAGCTTCCTTTTGCTCCAACAAGGCTAACTGCTGCTGAGATAACTCCACACAGCATCACAATAACCTGGCAACCTGGGGCTGGTCCTCCTGCGGACTCCTTTACCCTATATTACAGGGCTTCGAGTTCGAGCAAGTGGATCGATATAGAAGACATCAAGGGCCGTGATTCTCTGACACTGACAGGTCTAAACCCCTACACATCCTATCAATTCCGCCTATTTGCTTTAAATACCATTGGTACCAGTAAGCCAAGTCCACTGGCAGAGATTACCACTTACCAAAAAGGTGAGTACACCGCCGCTGCCTCAATAACCGCGTCTATAGATTCAAGGAAGTTAGGCATAGAGTGCCTTAGTAAGAGACTATTTGTTAAAAACTTGCTATGAGCAAAAGCTGCACACTAATTTCGCTCTCAGTCTATTAGCTCTGCCGTGAAGAGTTACCATAGTAACCAATTACTGCAGTCCCATCAGTTCTGTCTGCATGCTAGAACTACGTTCCTTACTGTTTACCAACAGAGTGTGCGTTCTTTACCCGCCATCAGAGTTTATGAACAAGTGTTGTTGTGAGACGGCGCCTAAGGTTTATCGTCCTTTTTCGAGAGGATTAGAAAGTCTAACCATTTGCTGACCCCTAGCAGGACACGGCCACGAGTCGAGAACTGAAGATTTTTTTTTCCCATCATCTTGCATTATTCTACCTACTGATGATATGTAGCGCTGTAGACATAATGATACTTTTTTTTTTTTTTTACAATAAACTCTTTTTATTCTCTCCAGCCCCTGGGACACCACCCCGTAACATCATAGCAAAAGGAACCTCGGACAATTCATTCGAAGCAACATGGCTTCCACCGCTTGAACCCAATGGAGTTATACGTGGTTACCGTCTGTATTACTCAACTGACCTCAATAAAGACTTTCGTCAATGGAGGTACGCAACTTCGTCGGTCAACGAAACCGACGTCACAGGGTTGCGTGAAAGGCAGGCTACATATTACTTTAGAATGTTAGCTTACAACAGTGCAGGAGAAGGGCCTCTTACTGAGCTACACGCTGTCAAAGTCGCGAAAGGAGGTAAGCATAAATTTCACACTCAATCGACATCCAAAAGTAGAGTTAGCTCGTATAGCGCATTGCGTGTTGTGGTCAGATAGTAGAGTGGCTTTCAATTGAGTTTTGTCAAAATTATAACCAAAGTACTTGTGCTTACTCTGGTCAACCAGTACAGACATTGACAATCAAACAAGCCAATCATAATGCAAAGCAAATGCATGCAACCCTCTCTAAGCGCGGGAAAACGCGGGCGAGTTTGCTTTTGCACCTGATTGGATGAGAATGGGAAGCGAGATTTTTCAACCAATCGTAAAGTGTATCAACGCCAAAGCTAATCAATCGCCCGGCGCGAAATTAATTTAACACTCAATTGAAAACCGCTTTGTTTAGTGTTGGTAAGTAGGAGTTCTTGTACTGAATCCACCAAATATGAAACCATCTTACTCGCTTAAATTAGGGATGCGCGTGTCATCAGGTTTGATCCGAGAATTTCACCACAAACCGTTTGACGTACTAACTTGATGGAGGGAAAGAAAGAGACTACAATAGACAAAGGATTTGGTTATCTGAAAAATCCTCTTTACGAAAACACCAGTGCAAAACAATTAAGTTGAAAGTTGGAAAATTGAAGACCATTGGAAACCCAGGGAGAAAAGTGAGGAGAATAATTATCCGTCTTGATATTGGCGCTTGGGCGATTAAAAGGTTACGTCTTGAGGTTTTTATCACTTCTGCATGTTTTCTCTTCTTGCTAGCGCCTGGACAACCTGAAAACGTGGAGGTGACCGTTCTTACACCGAAAGTAATCAAAATCACCTGGCAGCCTCCAAAATATGAAGGGGACGGTGTGTTTGGGTATGAAATTCATTACAACAAGTCTTCCCCCGACATGGATGAAAGTATCACTGTGGCAGAAACTGTGTTGGGACGTGAGATTAGGGACCTGAGACCATACACGTATTACATGGTGCAAGTTGCCGTCAAGTCTGTTCCTCATGTTGGCCCAATGTCTTTCATCAAGGTTGTTCAAACGTCGGAGGCCGGTAAGAATGGATATTCTACAATGCGCTAACAATAGTCATGGCAATAAAGGGAGGATGAAATGTTGAGGATTTTGAAGGGAAGCGTAACGTCAACATAATTTTGTCGGGAAAAACGAGAATTTTCATACGAGGCGGAAAAGCAGTAAGCATAGAGATGTGGTACGCGAGAGTCTTGGCACATGTATGTCATTGATGCTTTAACCACATGACGAAATCGCCTGCGCAATTCTAAAATGGCCTATTGATTTAAGATTTGTACCTGATTGGTTGAAAAATTGGCATGAGTTTTTTCCTCCAATCATAGAGCAAAGCAAAACCAAAGCAATTACGCAATTACTTTTGACACTCTATTGAAAACGTCTCTAAGACCCTGTGGCAATTGCTCATGAATTACCGCCTCTTTCAGCTCCAAGTGGCCCGCCGCAGAACATTCGTAAAAAAGCGCTGGACTCCACCAGCCTTGTCATCAGCTGGGATCCACCCCTCGCGGAGCACCGCAACGGACGAATAACTAACTACACTGTCAAGTACAAAGAAAAAGGCGGAAGAGCAAAGTGAGTGAGAGCATTGATCATGAGTCAAATGCTTGAAACTGAACGAAACCATTAAGTCCGCGATACTTGTGAACGATGTAGTGCCGGGTTAGTTTTCAGTGTTGGACAAGGTGTCTTTGGATAAAATCCTTAATTTTAACCGTTCACTGAAATGAAAGCTACTGAGCAGTGCTCTTCTGTGGTCCTGTTTACTATGTTGCAAAAGGTGATTCTAACTTGAGTCTGTTGGTGAAATCCTAAAATGTGACCATTTAAATGAAGGCTACTGAGTCGTACTTTTCCGTGGTGCCACTTTTTATGCCGATCGAGGAGGCTCTAACTTGCTGCGTCTGTCGATCAAATCGTAAATGAAATTGTTTAAGGTGTAAATTAATCAACTCTGTTTTCAATGTAGGTTTGTGCCAGTGAGTGGTATAAAGACGTCTATTCGTCTCCATCATCTGAAGAAGTACACCACATACTACGTATGGGTGTCAGCAAGTACCTCGGTGAAGGAAGGGCCCATGTCAGCAAGACACACGTTCGTAACAGCCGAGGATGGTGAGTTCATTTTGTTATCCGCGATTTCCATTTTCAGTTCTTTTGAGTAGAGGAGCTTTAGGCCAGACATTCTTAGGTGGTTTGGATTCTTCCTGGCGAGAAAACTTTATCCCGAGAGCTCTGAGAAAAAAATGGAAATCGGCTTACATGTATGACAGAAAGAACAAGGAGTTGATCAATTTGTTTTTGGTGATTTTGATCAGCGCTACACAACTGGAAGAATTAGCAAATATGCTGATCTACAATCCATCCCCATTTTTACTGAGACGATGATGTGCAATGATAGAGCATGCGCAAGGTGTCGGGTTGTGTGGTCGATACTTGCGACGCTGATATCCACATACAGCCAGGATGAGTGTTTTGTGATTGTCTTCATGTTTCATGTCATCTAGCTTTTTCCTACTGTTTCGTGTTGTTGTGTTGTTTATCCTTGTTTACTGGCACAAACTAATCGGCACTAAAGAGGGCTTCCTGTTACGTCGCCCTTATGTCGCACTTATGAACTAGGCCTACTGTAGGTGTTGACAAAACAGAACCATTACTTTAGGTTTTAATTTTTTGGATCGCTGTGCAGTGGTCATCATGCAGGTACCGCGCAGAGGGAGGGTCTGGGGGGG
>BLFK01000297.1:1690600-1702509 GCA_014634185.1 Astreopora myriophthalma | reverse complement strand
GGGGGGGGGGGGGGGGGGGAACGAAAAAAATGGGTTAAGCCAAGTAGTAAATTACTTCGTTTTGCGGTTGGCTGGATGGTGTATTTGCTTCAGAACGTGATTGGCTGAGCCTGCAATTACTTTGGTTTGGTTTTTACGACAGTCAATTGAAAACCACTCTAAATATAATTTATTATTGTCAACATTGTTTATATTATTACTAATAGCGCATTCCAATCCCGTTCTATTTCATCATTTATGTGAGGTTATTTCAACTTACTCTTCGCAACGTTTGACAGGATCCAGATCAATGCCTAGTACTTTCAATAAGTTCAAAGTTGCCGCGCTTTCGTGTCGTTAGTCATTTAACAAGTAAAAAATAATATAAACAACGGACTGCAATTTTCTGCCACTCCCACGATCCTGTTACACAGCGGTATCTCAGGCATCTTGTTTTTGTCTCTAGTCCCTAGTGGTGCCCCCCGTCAACTCAACTGCAGAGTGGAGAATTCATCCGCTATTGTCGTCAGCTGGAAAGCGCCGCTGCAGCAGCAGGATGGCCGCATCCAAGGCTACACGGTATTTTACCAGAAAGTTGATGACCAGGGAAACCAACTTAATCCACCGGCGATGCCGCAAGTGCAGCATTCAGAAGACGAAAACACCATGGTAAGAGTACACTTTTTCCTGCAAATACTCTCTTCCGTTTTGCAGACTAACCAGATGACCCCTTTCACTTTGGTGCTGTTTATTACGCTGTAAGGGATGGCTCTAACTTCTTGGTTCGTGGGTGAAATCCTTAAGTGTGAAAGCTACTAAACAGTTCTTCCTTTTTTAACGCAACTGCTAAAGAATATTTTTTCTCCTTCCACTCTTCTCAGGTCGTCGTTTTAACTGATCTTGATCCAGAGACTACATACCAAATCAAAGTTGCGGCTTATACTGTCAAGGGCGACGGAGCAGGCAGTATTCCTACATTGGCAAAAACATCAGCTAAACTGCCCGACCCTCCATACATCTTTCGGAGGCCAACGCCTTCTGATGTTGTCATTCGTTGGTTAACTTCGGCCACTGATGTGACGTCGTTCAAGTTAAGATACGGAAAGGCATTAAGGCTTCTAAGAGGAAGGTTGATGGAACAAGTTAAAATGAAGGAAATGACGTTTCTTGCACGGACCAATAATCACATGTTTAAAGGGCTAGGTAAGTCACTGTCCAGCACTATTGTCACCCGTCCTTCAAATTTACCTTACATTTTCATGCAAAACAAAAATCCAGAAGAGTGATGAACTCGAATTGTTCGCGTCTTGATTAATAGCAACCTTTGGATTGGACTACGAGTACCAATACGAGTTTTCCGTACTGAGCACGCGCATTAGGTTTCGAGGTCGAAGTTTTTCCAAAATAACTCGTATTAGTACTCGTACTCCAATCTAAAGGTCCCT
Organism: Astreopora myriophthalma; assembly: GCA_014634185.1. Taxonomy (NCBI): domain Eukaryota; kingdom Metazoa; phylum Cnidaria; class Anthozoa; order Scleractinia; family Acroporidae; genus Astreopora; species Astreopora myriophthalma. Next base: position 1,701,085 of record BLFK01000297.1, on the reverse strand, counting down.
ACTAATTCCTATACAATACTAGCAGTACTAGACCAATGAAACGACTCGTCGAAGAAGCGTGGCCGAGTGGTTAGGGCGCCTGATTTGTAATCTGGAGGTCCCTGATTCACGTCTTGCTCTGCGGACCACTTGCTGGCAATGGTGGTCCCTGGTTCAACTCCTATGCTGCGCCGTTGTAAATAGCCAACTGATCCACCTCCCGCCAGTTGAGATTCTTAATTAACTCTGTTAAGTTCATTTGTATAATTTGTTTCATTGGCCCTGAAAAGCCACTCAAAGGGAGTGGTGAATTAAGTGAATCATTATCATTATCGCTAACCGCTTTCAAACCAATCGCTCAACTCTTAATAGCGTAGATAAGCGCCAAGCCACCAAACGCTGCTCTATGCTGAACCTGGAATCTATAGTCAAAGTTTTCTGTATCACTCATCGGGTTCTGGTGTAAGCGCAGTCAGTCCCACGAATGTTAGTACATTTTGTGATGCAGCTTCATTTGGAGAGATGTAAACGAGTGGAAAGCGGTTTTCTTAATATGCCACCTTAATTTTGATTTGCGTGTCTATTCTGACATCATTCTTGTGATTTCCATAGATCCCGGGGTGTGGTACCTTTTCAAGATATCTGCACGAAACAACGCTGGGTGGTCAACAGAGAAATTCTTGTGGGTGGAAACCCCGCCAGCACCCCCCACAGGACCCCCGCTTGAGGTTAGAGCCTCTTCCCAATCATCAACTACAATTCGAGTCACTTGGATGAAACCAGACGAATGGAAGAGGAACGGACCGTTGACTGGTTATTCTGTGGTTTACAGCCCACTTAACCGTAGGGGACTAGCACTGGTAAAAAATGCTACAAATCCAAACCAAACGAGCCTTAACTTGACGAACCTAAGGATGTTCACCGAGTATGCGATTCGTGTCCGTGCCCTCGGCATAAAGGGAGCTGGACCATTAAGTCTACCTGTCATAGTCAAGACAGCGGAAGGAGGTAAGGTGCACCCTTTACGTAATGAATGAGTTCATAGAGCGGTTTTCAATTGAGTGTCGTAAACCCAATACCAAAGTTATTACTCTGACCAGTCACAGCAGGTGCAAACAGCGCAATGAGCCAATGAAAATTCGCAACAATTCCATGTAACTTGCTCGAAGCGCGGGAAAAATCGCGCGTGCAGGTCGCGATTGGTTTTGGTTTTGCTTTCCATTAGTTGATAAACTGGCGAAAGATTCTTAAGCCAATCACAAAGTGTAGCAATCGCAATCACGTAATAACTTTCGACAGTTATTTGAAAACCGCTCTAAGTAACTTAATCACTGCACCGCACTGCACCACACCGCACCGCATTCTAGTTTTAGACGAACACTCTCTTGTTAAATGACCCCACCTTGGAAACTCCAATCATACTTTTTTTTTGGCAATAATGTCAGTAAACGTTGCTCAATAAAAGTAAAGGCTTTGTCCTAAAACTAAACGCTTTCACCTGTGGTTTTGTTTAATGTATATTGTGTAACGACTGTGAAAAAAACTTTCATTGTAATGTAAGCTGTAAACATGTGGTAGTTGGTCGCCTTCGCTGGATTGTCACGCATCGTGTCACACATGTCTTCTTTGTATTTATTGCAAAGAAGCTTTGCGCGACAAACTTAGCCTGACTCTCGCGGTGGTGTTCCTTGCTTTGTGAACGTCGCGTGCGTAATGCTTCCTATATTGCTTTCAGCTCCCAGTCCACCGCGTGAACTCTCGGCTAAAGCCCGTTCCACCGACTATATTACGTTATCATGGAAATCTCCCCAGTACCCAAATGGCGTGGTCTTGAGTTATTTAGTAATCTACTCTGACGACAATAACCTCCCACTATCCCAGTGGAGTTCAATGGAAGTCTCAGGAGATTCCGCTAGTATAAAGGCCCTATCACGTAACACCCAGTACTGGATTTGCGTGGCCGCTAGGACATCCGTTGGCCAGGGAAATTACTCTTTACCAGTCTCCGAAAAGACCCTTAAATATGACTGTAAGTAGCTGAAGCGCGTGTCACTTCCGTATCTCTTTGTACACTGTATGCAAATGAGCCTACGGTTACTTGTGTCACTGAAGAGCGCGTAAATCAGACTAAACCTGCGCGTGTTTTCCCGCTATTTTGACACCCGTTGAGTCTATGAAATGGGACACAGATTTAATCTCTGTTCGCGTGGAATGCTTACAAAAATGGTTTGATAACATACTGGTATTTTTTAAATATGTGATGAGTGACTCTAGAGTTATTTAAAAAAATTAGTTCACTGGACCTTATTCCGTCAGCTTTTACTTTTTAGCGGTACACTCAACGAATGAATTGTCTCCAGTTATTGTAGTACAATAAACTCCTTCGTATTGCGCATTTAAATAACATACAAAATTCAACTAGCGTTCTCGTTTCTTATTGCCGTCAATCATGTTCACGGCGACAGTTGCGGAGCGTTAAGAACATACAACCAACGTGGTGGGTCGAAAATTGCCAATCACCACGCGCGATGAGATCCTTTGGTCCAGTCCGCTCCAGAGATTGAAACGGAAACGTGAAATTGAACTTTGCAGTTTGCTTGTTATTGAAAGGTGCAATCTAATGACCATTTACACTTTTCCTTGATGTCCGACGCTTGAATGTTGCTTTGAGTTGATGGCTTTGTTCTTTGCACAGTAGTTTTTGTGTCGTCAAAGTCAATAATTGGTATCGTGTATTGCGCAAATCGCTTGTCATCAACGCATAGCAAAAGACCATTGGTACTTAAAAACGATCCTCCGCAGTCGGCTGGTTAGTTGACCTTTTGTATTATGTTACAGTGCCAGAGATTTGTCGTGAACTGAAGGCCGATTCAGCAGGAAGCGATACAATTTCATTAAAATGGAAGCCACCAGAGACAGATGCTGGAATAACCAAGTACCAGGTAAATGATGCACCGAAAGCTGGGCTAATAAGCTTGATGCACAATCATTGTCTTGCATTTATAGAATCACTTTGTACAGCATAGTACACCGTAATAAAACAACACTACAGCAAAGCTTCAATTTCAGCCAACCACAAAATGAAGTAATTAACTGTTTGGTTTTACTAGCCAATGAGAACGCAAAGTAAGTTAAGGCAGCCGACGCCAAGCGCGGGAAAACGAGAGCAAAGAATTCGCAGTTGGTTTTAGTTTTGGTATCTGATTGGTTGAAAGGTTTACGTACGATTTTTTTATCCAATCACAGAGCAGAGCAGACCAAAATTAAAGCAACCGCGTAATTACTTTCGACAGTCAACTGCTCTAACAACACTAACGAGAAGTTTTCTCATTTTTAATTGTCTCCTCTTTAGGTTTCGTATTCGGGTTCAAAATCCTACAGAGAGAATGGTGAAGTGAAAAAACTTTCGCATACTCGAGAAATCATACTCGACGCAGCATCACAGGGCCTCCAATCTTATACAGTCAGGGAGCTTGTTCCTCATACCACGTATGTGATAGAAGTAAGAGCTATTAACTCCATGGGCGAGGGACCCAGTGTTCAGCTGACTGTGAAAACAGATAGGGGCAACCCGCCTCCTTTAAAGAGACCTGCTGTCATTGAGAATGAATTGTCTGACGAGTTTATTCCTATGAAGCTGGAAATTGCGTCTGAAAGAAATGGGCCCATCAGGTAAGTTCAAACTCGTTTCTCATTAACGAACAAATTGCCAGTTCTAAAGTTAAAAAAGAACAGAGTACTAGTTTACGCATTGTTTAAATTACATCATATCAAAACAAAGTTAATTCACCCCTAAAAACTAGTTAGTTTACCAAGTTTGGTTTGGTTTTATTGCATGGAATCGGACTGTGGGCTGTCATAGGTCGCCAAAATTCCTTACAATTGTCTCTAATTCGGAAATGGCGTCACCCAAATCCATGCAAAGTCTCTCATGCATTTGTTTGATTTTTAAAACCCTGCTAGATGGCTGCAACCTAATTAAACAAACTTGGTAAAACTGACTAGTTTTGATATCATCTTTCTTGTGAGGGGTCTCATTTCTTACATAGATTGAAATTAAAAAAACTCGTTCCCATTCTCCATTTGAACAGCGGAACGGGCAGAGCGTTTCTTTTGGATGAGTTCCTTCAAAACTTCCCTTATAGCTCATACGTATTGCAAAAGAAAATGGAACTGGGACTCACAATGTTGTGTTGCATTACATACAGCTACTACATAGCTATTGTCGTACCGCTGGACAACAGCAATCAATTGCCAGAGGACAAGGTACCGGATGATTTCTTCAAGGAAGTGAGGCGCAGGCGCGAGACTAGCCTTGACACTGAAGAACCATACATCGCCGCCAAGTTTGGCAGATCTGATTTTCCCGAGAGATTTAATTTTGGAGATAAGAGCTACAAGAACCGCTATGGGTATAACAACAAGGAATTGACCAAAGGCAATTACTACACTATGTTTACGAGGGCTTACGTGAAAAACAAAAACGGGGTAAGTGGAGAATTTATACACATCATCATCATCATCACCTTTTTTTTACGCACGGTCACGAGTTAACTATGCAAAGCTGTTCAACAATAGAGAGAAGGACTGAAGAGGCATCCATTAGTTTTTGAAATGCTTGATTTTTTTTTTAGATCTGTTGAAATAAGGGGTTAAATTAAAATCTCTCGCACGTTTCGGGAAACGGAAGAATCGCACAGGGAAATAAAGACAGCTAGACATGGGGCAGTAGGAAGAAAGGGGAGGGTTGCGGGGGAGAAGCTCATGATTTCTCCCTAATGACTCCGTATTGAAGAACTCATTTTATTTTTGTCTTCCTCGTTCTTAGGAGGCGCTGTTTACTTCAAGTCCTTTTTCGACGCCTGTTAAATTCGGTGAGGACTAAATTGTATATTCTACTCTTTACTGAATGAAGTAGTCTGAACACAGAGATAACAATGATAGACAGAACATTTTAACCCTTGTCTTTGTTCAATCTGGGACGTGGCACCACGATGCCACTGACTGGTTCGATTTGTTTTCTTTTCAAGGTGACGAAGTTGATGCAGGAGCGAGTACTGGAGCGAGGAAAGATCCAAAGCCCCACTCTGAAGAAGGACTGAATCTGATTTTCATTATCATTCCTGTTGTTGGCGTTGTGCTGATCACAGCATTAGTTGCTCTCGCCATATTTATTTGCAGAAGGTAAGATTTAAAAGAGCCAAGTGAAGCACGTACAAACACAACCACACAAAATCAGGAAGACCAAGTCGGCAGTGCCAGAGTTCGAATAGGCACTGGACAAAGTATTTGCAGTTTTTAAACTTTCCGGAAACCAGGAAATGATTTCAAATGATGCGTTATACAGCACCTTCCTCAAGTCGGACTGAATGCAAGAGGCCAAAAACGGCGTAGCCTTGGTCCGGAAAACAGGACGTAAGACTTTAGACATTTTGGAGTCGAGCTCCTCTCTTTAGTTCCTTTCGTTCTCTTTTCCTTTTTTTCTGCATGCTTTCTTTGGATATTTCCAAATTATATCTTTCTTCTTTGTGCGCGCCTTCCATACACTTATACTTCATTCATTCAACCATACGGTACACGCTTTTTCACTTCAGGAGGCGAAGAGGAGGCAATAAAAAGCCCAAGTCCATTGACAAAGAAGAAAAATTTGAACCTTCCGATCCCGTAGAGCTAAAAAGGATGACTATACAGACCCCAGCCATGATGGACCACCCACCCATCCCTGTGAATGAGCTTTTTAAGCGAATCAGCGATATGAAGACTGACAACAGTTCCAAGTTCGTTCGGGAATACGAGGTACATCTCAGTTCAATGTCACTAACAGAAAATAGGTCTCTGTTATCAGAATAATTATCCTAGTGATGTATTCAACCTACGCAGTTACAATAAGCCTGATAAGAAATTCATACTTGAACGGCACTCGAATCCAAGACCGCGCTATTGTACTGCACACCACTCTACCAATATAGCTATCAAGCTCACTGAGACCAGGACAAATGCGAGTTATATCTCGTAAGACGTGAATAGATAGTGAATGTACACATGTACTCATGTATGCATGAACAACAAGGATCGAAACGCGCCAATTACCTCCACCCACGGTGATATTTTATATCGATGCATAGCCAGTCGACACCATCGCAGTGAAGTGCACGAGTAAGTAAGCAACTGAAAAAAAGCCTGAAAAAAATCCAGGCTCAGTTGAACTGGACGCGATGCCAAAAGGGTGCAATCGTGCTGCGAGGTGTACCAGCGCGAGTTGATCACGTAACATTGATTTAACCATTGAACTCCAAGTGGAGATCCAATAGATAAATCTTGTTTTCTCTTTGTATAGTCTATTGAACCAGGGGAGACCTTTACTTCCGATGCTGCGCTTCAGGAGTACAACAGACCCAAAAACCGATATCCTAATATACTTGCATGTAAGTACAACATTATTCTTTGACAAAGAAAACCGAAACTAGTATTAAAGCTGCTTAACTTGTATCGTTAAATTTGGTGATCTCTCTCCTTCAGTTGACCATTCTCGTGTACACTTAGCAAGCAATGATGGAATCCCTGGATCAGATTACATAAACGCCAATTTCTGTGACGTAAGTACATAGGCATCTTTATTTTGTCAGTTTGAATCTTGCTCCCTTTGCGTTATAAAGATTCTCTTGACAGAAGAACTTGTCTACATCAGCCATAAAGGAAAGAAAGACCCCCCTCCAAAACAAACAAAAGCAAAAACATAAAAATGAGAAAGGAACAAAAGTAAACACAACGTACCAATACTATCCAAACTATAGCACGCTTCCTAGGAGCTGTCTTGACTGAGTTTTGACATCATATTGATCATAGTTCTGCGCCCATTTCAGGGTTATAGGAAGGAAAACGCCTACATCGCAACTCAAGGTAACATCACTGATTTATTACTGATCCCTAATGTAAGGCCTTTAGCATTTATCACAGTCACAGTGATGCTCAAAAGTGAAACTTGATTGGCACTTTATCTTGTTTGACTGTAACATTAGGTCCTCTTGAAGACACCATAGAAGATTTCTGGCGAATGATATGGGAGTACAAGACCTTCACAATTGTCATGCTTACGGACCTCGAGGAACGCGGAAGGGTAAGTAAGAGAGGAGTTCCTTTGATTTCAATATGACAAGGAATGCAGAAGACACTGCGGTGGAACTGGAAAGCAGAATTTGCCATTTCAGTCCACCGTCGAACATGGGATGTTTGGCGAAATTAGCTCATTCTGTGGTTCAAATTGTAGAGATTTCTGGCTGACCAATTGAAACTAGATTTCTTTTTTCCGAACGGTAGAAAAACATTCTCGCACAAGAATCGAAGCCATAACCTAGCAGTTTACGTATTTGTCGTTATTCTTTATAGGTAAAATGCGAGCAGTATTGGCCAAGCGAAGGAACGGAATTGTACGGCGAAATTGAGGTCACTGTTATGGACTGGGTTGAGCTCGCTAACTACACGATAACGACACTCCAAGTCTGCAAGGTATATGTACAAACGACTTGTTTGCGTCACCGTTGTCAATCTCGACTGAAATGGTAGAATGGCTGAAGTGACTTCCCTTTTCTAATCGCAATCCGCCGAACTTTGGAAAACGTCGAAAATTTCTTGTCATGTCGGGTGCACTTGTAGACCTTTTTATCAGCTAGACTAAAAAATTTGTCAAGACGTATCGCTGTCTTCAGTGCAAAATACCACAAAAGAATCTAAGAATCCCTGCCCTTACAACTTGGTTGTTTCTTGATTTTTCTCCAGGAAGGAGCATCACATCGAGAAGTGAAACATTTCCAGTTTACCGGTTGGCCAGACCATGGAGTGCCACCACACCCTACTCCTTTCTTAGCTTTTCTTAGAAGAGTACGATTCTACAATCCCACAGATGCGGGCCCCATAGTAGTGCACTGCAGGTAAGTGAATCGGTGTATAAAACTGCTTGCTTGCAGAATGCAAACTTGTCTTTGACCAATCAAAACAGACGCAGGCAATCAAATGAGCCAATCAGAGGTCGAGTAGAGTACATTTAGCCAATCCCTTGGCTTAAAACCAAATCAATTTAAAAACCCCTTTTGAACACTCAAGTGAAACCCATTCTAAACTCTTAAAACTCTGAGAATGTAATGAGTTTTTAATGAGGAGACTAACATCACTTTTTTGTCTTGCAGTGCTGGAGTTGGTCGTACAGCTTGTTTCATTGTTGTCGACTCCATGTTAGAGAGACTTAAACACGAGAATACTGTTGACATATACGGTCATGTTACTGTGCTTAGAACGCAGCGCAACTTCATGGTACAAACTGACGTAAGTGTCTTCTTGAATGACGTGTCAAATTTTCAATTAATACAGAGAACAGATTGAGATTTTGAAGCGCCCACGAGAGGTCTTGAGGCTAGCAATAAAACCAGAGATACAACTAACTAGATAACACTTACAGATAAAATTAAAGCGGCATTGTCACAGTGTGTCGAACTGTACAAGAATCACTTTGCGATTCTTCGATACTAAGTCTCTTTGTTTGACGGAAATGGCCAATGTTCTCAAATTACAAACATGTCAATCGTCATTATAACGTAGCTAGTAAATTTGACTATAAGCAAATTCAATCGTGTGAGCGTGTTCCATATTGCTATTGTGCACGCAGATGACGCCAACGAATAAATGCCTCGAGAAAAAAAATTCTCCGCGGAACTATCGCGTTGAAAATGTTATAAAACAATTGGTTCACGCATCAGCTGTGTGTACATGCATCGAGATATGAAGCACTTGGGAAGTTTGGAGAGCAATCAACAAGCCAGAGTAGCTTTCGTCTACGCCTCGAGCAACTCTTACGTATCTTTCGTGCTCTCCCGCCTGCTTATCGGTCTTTCCTGCAGACGACGGTAAACTGTTTCAATTATGGTGACAGTCTCTGGGAACGAAACGTGATAGTATTTCTGGGTCTTGACTGAGTGAAAGATATCCAGTAGAGCTCAAAGAGCATGACAACGCCCCTTGAACCATCGTCAGAACGTTCGAGAGATGACATTGCAACGTTGATTTTTTTACTTGTGTTGTTTAGGAACAATACATTTTCATTCACGACGCCCTTCTGGAAGCAGTCACTTGTGGTAACACTGAAGTGCACGCAAGGAATCTTTTACAGCACATCAAGCGACTCAGGGAAACCACTGAGGGTGGAATGCTGGGCTTAGCAGATGAATTCAGAAAGCTTAGTAACCCTCACCAAGCTCGCCGGGTAAAGCAGGGCACAGGGAGCCTACCAATTAACAGATCAAAGAACAGACTGGCCAACATTCTACCTTGTAAGGAACTTTTCGTGGAATAGTTGAAATTTCAATCTCAGATCGCATTCATCTTGAAAGCTGAGAGTGAGAGATATCGTTGTGTTACGCTATGTGTCTGAAACAGCAGATAACTGCACATTCAAGCCCATTTGAGTTCAATACAATGTCTCTCTTTCTCTTTTTCGTTTATTAGACGAATCAAATAGAGTGGTGTTACTATCCGCTCGTGGAACCGAAGGCTCTGATTACATAAACGCAAGTTTTATCGACGTAAGTACTCTTTGAAAAAATGACTATAGTTACCATTTAGTTCATATTATAATTTACTTAGTGACTGAACTCGTTATGTATGAGTCTTCTTGGGACCGTTTACACGCACGAGCTTGATCGATCCGAGTATCTCTTGGCCCTAGTATAAAGATGGTCTTTACTTGATCACATCCTGATTACTCCCGGGCCAAGCAAATAAAAAACACTGCGAGAAAGCATTTTCCAATGTCACACTGACTAAAGCGAGCTTTTGAAAATAAAGTATTTTTTAGCAATAAGATAAACAGTATTCCGGCGAACCTAATTGTATGTATGACAAGTTGCCGACCTTATCTTGATTTTTGTTACAGGGTTATCGTCAGCGCTTCGCATTCATCGCCACCCAGGCTCCATTAGAGGAGACGGCCGATGACTTCTGGAGAATGCTGATGGAGCAGAACTCGAACGTAATTGTCATGCTGACGAAACTTAATGAAGGAGACAGGGTATGCTGGGTAATTTATGCTTGTCATACGTTATGCAAATGTGTGTCATAGTATTTTCACCACACGCTTGCTTACTCTTTGTACTAGACTATTTCTGAACTAAGTTCCTTATCTTTTAATAGGAGCGTTGTTTCAAATACTGGCCTACCGAGCGTTCAGCCAAGTATCAGTACTACGTTGTGGATCCAGTTTCAGAACAAGAATTTCCAACTTTTTTCATCAGGGACTTCAAGGTTAAAGACGCTATGGTAAGGTTTTACTCAGTGGAACAACATTCATTTACGTATCAGGGTAAGGAGGAGGGCATAGTCACCCCATTAAAAGGAAAAGAGAGGTGGCAACAATATTGGCTGCAAAAATACTTGACTACTACTTCACTTGAATGCTACCGGTATATCTCCGGCGGCTTCCGACAAATGGTCGGCATGGCATCCCCCCCCCCCCCCCCC
>BLFK01000297.1:1682733-1690590 GCA_014634185.1 Astreopora myriophthalma | reverse complement strand
CCCCCCCCCCCGCTCTTCTCAAAAATGAAACCTCCGAGGAAATAGAAAAGAAATTAAAACGTCCGATGCTGCAAGACACGGGTAAGGTTGCTAGCGGTGGATTGGGTGCTCGATATCCACAGAGGTCGAATGATGATCAAGATGATTATGATGGAGATGACGCTAGCGGGAACTTGTGCTAAAACACTGGGCTACCACTAAATTGGTCTAAATTGTGTGAGAGGAAATGGATGCCGGTATGGGGATACCTGGCAATGACTGAGACATGGCTTTAAGGCCAGACTGTCGCACTAATAATTTTTCAGAAGGCAAAGGAATCAACAAGTAATGCCCAAGTTATGTTGCTAAGGAAACCGGTTCATTCTTTTTCAGCAAGGATTTACCTACATTTACGCGTAGTCCTTTTTAACACGTGGATACGCGAAGCGTAGAAACGGGTTTTTGTTGGGACTGCGATATGCAAATGTGTCACTCGCTCACTCAGGTGTAGAATGTTCGTAATTAGTCGGCCCCGAACGAACCGAGTCCGACGCCATATTAGAACACGAGCCTCACTCTCGTGTTTGCGCGGTCGCTCCAAAGGCTTTAATAGTAGACCAATGATTGCAAGCTCACTAACATGTTTCATCTCTACATAATTTACTTTATCCACGTGTTCACCATAGGTCTCCTTTGATTTTAATTAGATTGTTCGGTTTTCCACGAACTAACCACTCTGCACATACTTCTTTCTTCTTCAGAGTGGCACTGTGAGGAATATCAAGCAGTTTCATTTCTTTGGTTGGTCTGATGGCAAACTTGCAGAGAGCGGTGAAGGAATCTTGGATTTGATTGGCCAAGTACAAAAAACATACGAACAGCAGGAAGAGGAAGGTCCCATTACCGTACACTGCAGGTAAATAGCAGTATGGAAATGCAACTTATCCTTACAGTACCAGTTGGTGTTAGACGTTAGACGTTAGACAGTTAGAAGGAATAAAGCCTTGGTGTTCATAAACATAGTTCACACAAGGGCTTTCCAATAGGAACACCGAGAACGTCTCTGATAAGATCGCATATCTTTAGCCACAAGCCATATCGCTCTTTTCTTTCCATACCGTTCGTTGTTGCATCGATATCGTCAACGTCTGTTTAAATATCGGTACTTGCAAAAGACGCCGAGTTTTCTCCATACTGCTTGCCAAAGCTGAGACGCAATTGCAATACCCTCGTCTTGACTGAGATGCATGACATGAAAAGGTTGGTAAGGATACACTGGCAGATATGTTGCATTCTTCCCTTATCACCCTGAAACTGGAAATGGTCGAGGACCCGTCCTTTTTGTGAAGGTAGTCCAATTCAATCTTTCACAGCTGACAACCTGAAACGTTGAGTTGAATTGCTCGGGGGCTGCAGATTGTAACATACTCCTTTGCATTTTGTCTTCAGCGATGGTGTTGGAAGAACAGGTGTGTTCTGTGCGCTTTCTATCGTGCTAGAACGCATGCGTGCTGAGGGAGTTGTGGATTTGTTCCAGACTGTCAAGCTTCTAAGAACACAGAGACCAAACATGATTCAGAATCAGGTGTGTACGCTTTAAAGCCGAGTATGTCAGTCATTACTCTTACATCCACTGAATCGAAGGTTCGGTTAATCTCAGTTGTTAAGCAAAATAGAGCACAAGACAGTACTGCTCAAAAGCTTCCATTTGAATGGTCACACTTTAGGATCTCATTCACGGACTTAATAGTTATAATAATCATCACATGGAAGTACTGCTCGATAGCTTTCAAAATCAAAAGCAGCTCTTTCAAAAGTAAGAACACCTCCATCGGTTAACTGCATTTGAGGAAGGAACTGCTGAGAAACTTTCATTTGACAGAATGGTCACATTTATAGAGACTGGACGCTGCCGTCCACCTTAATTCTTGCTGTGATAAGCATTACAGTCGGAAAGTACTTATCGGTGACAATAACGTATTTTTCTCTTCTTCTTTAGGATCAATACTTGTTCTGCTACCAAAAGGCCCTGGAATACCTTAGTTCATTCGACCACTACGCAGTGTAACATACGAAGAGGAAGAAAATCAAGATAGGATAGGATATTCAGCGAAAGTGGAAAAGCCACTTTAATTGTTAGAGGCATGAAATCGCCTAGTACAATTTTTGCCCTTCAGTAAAGGCATCACCAACGATGAACATTAAACACATTTCGTCCGCCGCTTTCCTGGAAGACGAGGACGATTTATTAACCTTATTCGCACCAACTGGCAGGTTGTTACCAATAAGTCGATAAAAGCGCGCATGCGTAGAAGGACGAATATTCAGTGGAAGCACGCATGCGTCAGAGACATGGACAGGCTCTCGCTGGAGAACTATTTATTGCACGCATGTTAATGGCTGGCACTTATGTTAAGGGACCTTTGAGTGCTCGAAAACGAACTCGAAGGATTACAAGCAATGAAAATATGTAAGGTGTGCTGCTTAGGGACATGTAGAATTACACAGCCGACATATGGCGCTTATTATTCCATTTTATGGAATTCGAGATATATCTTAGAGCATTTTAATGTCTTTCTTTTCGTACCCCCCACCCCCGAGTTGTTTTAGCTATGGAGTGTATCATTCCATTAAATGGGTTTTGTTTGCTATAAAGGTCTCAATTCATGCGCGTTACATAGATATAAATAAGGTACGGCATCGTTTCTGTGGTTTTATTTTAAGGACGGCTTGCCTTTGACATGAATAATTTAATCCAAGTAACATAACGAAGCGTGTCATACTTAAAATTTATATAACATTTTATAGTTTATAGATTTATAAGTATCCTTGTCATTTTTTATGTACATAACTGAATGAGTAGATGATAAGTTTGAATACAATTTTTTATCATGTACAGAATGTAACTATCATTTTATGTAAAATTGCTTGTACAGTCGGTGATCGGTTCATGCTTGTTATTTTTAGTCAGCGTGGCAGAGATTGCCGAACGCAAGCCCAGAACTCAAATAAAATCATACTTATAATAAATTGTAGACTGAGGTACATTTTTCTTTCGGAATGGCTGGTCATTGATTCACAAAGTACAGAGGGAGGGAGACACAATTAAGGCGGAGTCATTTCTGCTCAATGCGCTGGGCGTTTAATTCAAAGGAATCGGAAATCATAAGATTTACTTTTAAAGAAAGGACTGCTCAACATAAATTTCTGAAACCCGCTTCGTGCAAAGCAAGGCACCTCCACACTGGCACTTGAACGACCTCCCTTGAGGCTTTGGTCCGTATGACTAATCTCTTGGTCCCATATTCGCCTTCCTGTTCGCAGCCCGTTTCAAAATGGAACCTTCCTGGCCCCACTGGCTGCTCTCCAGTGAAGGTCCCAGAGTAGGAGTACTTGGAAGTGCAGAGTTGTCCTTCGCCTTCAAATTTTCCGTCGGTCCAATTACCTGAGGCCATCGGTATAAACATTGTTATTACTTAAGGCGCCTTTTTGAGGAGCTTACGAAACGACGACGCCGACGGCAACGATGACGCTACAAAACAATAGGTTTGGTGAGCAAAAACAATGGCTGTGCACGCTCTGCACATGCGTTTTACATTTTGGTACATTTCTTTGCCGTCATCTACTAAACAACGACGTGAAATGACCACATTTCAAGTTCTGTGCAGGACGTTACCAAATAACCATGAATTTTAACTTCTCTCTCTACGCTTCTAACCGCTCATACCAGTTTAATTCCTCGACAGTTACTACACAATTTAAATGAGGAACGACATGAAATAGTTGCGTAGTGATACGAATAACGCGAACTTGCATTTTTAAATGACGCCCACTCGTCGTTTCGCAAGCTCCCTAATATCATAGTATTTACTCTGGCCAGTCGTAATAACCACAGGCAGTCAAATAGACCACTTAGAACTCAGAGCGAATACGTGAAGCCGACGCTAAGCGCGGGAAAATGCGAGCCAGCAAGTCGCAATTGTTGTTGTTTTTTTTTCTTTAATTAGGCCTCTGATTGGTTGAGAAAGTGACGCGCACTTTTTAGACCCATAGAAAAAAGAGTTGATACGAAATCGCAACAATTGCAGATTTAAGCCAGAGTTGATGAGGCACTCAGTTGCTATATCCATCAACAGCAATGCTAACCTTTATATTTAAGATCATGCTGCTTATATGTGTACTCTCCCTGCCCATGCCTGCGGTCCGCTTTCCAGTTCCCTTTGTAGGTATCGCCATTCGCGTACCTATACACACCATAACCATCCCTCTGTCCCTCGGCCCAGCTTCCTTCATATACAGACCCATCTGGGTACCAGAATGTCCCTTGGCCGTGTTTTAGAGCGTTTGCATATTCACCTTCATATCTGTTGGCGAGAAAACACTTCTATCTCATTGTCATTTCGAATGATAGCTGAGTCACGATTTTGTCAGAATAGAAGCGTGGATAGTGCGGGGAGGATCAAAATGCGCCAATCATTATCAACCGCTGAGCAAGTAGTGATACCTTGCCACTTGATCCATCGCCCAGTGAGGACAAGTGGTTGTTAGCTATTCTTAAGTCTTGTAAGAATACAGTTGATATGGCTGTCTTAAAAATTGATATTCACGAAAATAGGGAATTCACATTAGAGAGCCTGCAAGCGGGGTAAACTACCTGGCCTGTTTGCTGACAAATGTATATACTCCAGATCCCGATCTTTTTCCGTCTTGATAGCCGCCTTCATATTCGTCTCCATTTGGTAGCAAAGCTTTGCCGAATCCATGCCGTTCCTCACTTTCATTTCTTTCTCCTTCATAACACCCGATAAACTTGGGCGCACCCTTCCCCTCCTCACTGTCCACAGCTGAGAAAGACATCTTTTTTCCACAAGCTCTCCAAATATTCTTCTTATGATTTTCACGAAGGCGATATTCTCCGTGGGCTCTGAGCTGTTCTTCCAAGAATAAACGATTCTGACCTCACAAACCGGCTGGCATTCTGCTTGCTGCGCAAGCGCGTGCACATTCAAATGAAACGAGTTTCTAAGGAAACAGCTCTGTTGCATTAACTCGGTTGATTTAGTAAATTGGCCACCGTGAACAAATTCAATTAAAGCTGTCGTTTCGAGTTAGCAAACTAGTCAGCATGAATGATTAAATACTCAAAACGTGACTGAAAGTGTCACAACCAAATTTGAAAATCATCTGAAACCCGAGTGCAAGCACGTTTTGCCGAACGCTTCAAATCCGGGTCAACGCAACGACTGATAAGTATCTGGTTTGTTAGCTACCTGTCCAGCGAGGCTTGGACACAAGGAACTTCAATGATGAGGCCCTGATAGGGGGGCTTTAGTCATCCCTTATCCCCAAAATTGCGGGGGCAGTTATCCCTTATCCCTAAAATTACGGAGACAGCTATCCCTAAAATTGCCGAGACTGTTATCCCTAAAAGTGGGTCAAAACTATGTCAGTTATCCCTTATCCCTATAATTATTTAATCAGTCATCCCTTATCCCTAAAATTATTTTGCCGGTTATCCCTTATCCCTAAAACCCCTAACAGGGCCTCTGTGAAGCTTAATGAAGGTGAATGAAGGCTATTGGATGTAGATGAAGGTGAATGAAGGTTATTGAAGGTAGATGAAGGTTAATGGAGGCTATTGGAGGTAGGTGAAGAAGAATGAGGGAAAATGAGAGCTAATAGAGGTTGACGGATGGGAATGAGGGTGAAGAGGGTTTTTGTGGATCGATGGGCCATCGCTACGGGCAGCGGTTTTCTTGAAAAGGGCTCGGAGCCATTCCTGTAATTAACGGTTGTAAAGAATGAGGGTAAATGATGGTGAATTAAGGTAATAAGGGCTAATGGAAGTAAAATGAATCGAGGATAAAGGAAAATGGTTACTAATAGCATGATTTAGATGTGAATTGGTCAGCCGCTAACTTCAAAACGGCTCGGAGCCATTCGTGTATTTAACGCTATGTCTCATTCATGGAGGCCGCCATCTTGAATACCGAGACCGAAAGACCCTGGGAACAAGGACAGCTGGGACGGCTATGGGTGTGGGGAGAAACGCGTAAAATCGCGGCCGCACGATTGGTTATTAGCAAATGCCCATGCGCCAAGTTCGTGCAGTACAAATGAGTAGGACAAAATATCCTTACCATATGGAAGACACGACAACTACAGTCGCAAATATATACCGATCCAAATCATAGAATAAAGCAGAAAGGAGTTGAGCTGCAAGTGCGAAAGGGATCTGTCACACATGGTCTAGGGGCCGACATTTCTCTCCCTCACTGCCTATCGGGGATAGGTATCCGAAAGTAGCAAGTATAAGCGATCCGCGGGCCGAAATCTCGGGGAGACTCGTGATGGTACGTCGCTCAGGCTTAAATGTCCAGAGGTACCGCTACCGCTCCTGTACATTTTTCATTAGGTATTTGGTATGCGCATGCGCAAATGTCTTTGTGATCCATTACGTACTTTCCAGAAGACACGGACATTTTGCCAGTTATCCCTTGTCCCTAAAACCCATAAGGGCCTCTTCAATCAGTCGCAACACGGTCGTGACCACGAACTGTCAGCGGTTCATCAAACAAACATGGCGGACAAGAACGTTATAAGTCTCCTAAATCGTGTGGTTATGCCAGGTGATATTATCGGTAAAATTGAAGACTTAGCAGCAAACATTAAAGGAAGAGAAAATATGAAAATTGGTCCTGGATTGAGAGAGGAAAACGGAGTGATTTTAGCGTTTAAAGCTGGAGTTTTGAGGCATCGAAAGCCCGCGACATACTTGATCGACTCCAGTCAAAAGAGGGTGAGTTTACTTTCTTAAGCTCACAGAAAATCAATTGGCACAAGTTATGTGGAGATGCTGCGCAACAAAATAAGTCCCTAATAGATTTTTCCATTATTTAAAACTAGTATGTCCCCGTTAAAGAAGAGAGAATCATTGGGATTGTAACTAACAGGGCCTCAGATAGCTACAAAGTAGATATTGGAGGAGCCATGCCTGCATCTCTACCGAATCTGTCTTTTGAAGGTGCAACCAAGAAAAACAAGCCCAGCATTCAGGTACCAGGTGTCACCCAGACATGAGAACCTACCATGACGCTAACCATTCACCCTAAAAACCTAGCTCCTAATCCATCCCTAAGATCAACAAACTGGTTTTTGGTGGTTTAACAGGCCTCTTTGGTTCTGTATGCTTATTGTCCATTTCCTGAGATCATGCGACAATCTCAGAGGACCAGCATGCAAATGGTAATCTTTGGAAGAAACAATTCCAGCCCAGAGCGACAATCTCAGAGGACCAGTCACATGGTCTGTAATGAAAAAAAATAAATTAAGCTACATGTAAAGAGAGAAGGGTGAATGGGAGCTGAGTGGCAACAGAGTTCTTAAAGTGTCGTTTTATTTCATACCAAAAGCAACATGGTTTTCTTTGGAAGAGTTGAACCCTCACATTTTAGTAAGGTGCATTAATTTGCAATAACAAATTGATACAATGTTTGCTTATTTACACTTTTTCAGTGCTCTACATGTATGTGTTCAGAAACAAAAAATGACATGCATTTGTGCTATCTTAACAATAATGTTCTATTTTTCCAGATAGGGGACATTGTTTATGCACGACTGTGTGTTGCAAATAAAGACATGGAGCCTGAACTGGACTGCACAGATGGAAGCGGGAAGAGTACAGGGCTTGGACCATTAACTGGTGGATTTATGATCACTTGTTCTCTTGGTTTGTCGAGAAAGTGAGTGAAGACAGAGATTCAAACCACTTTAAGATGCTTTTAAGATAAAAAAATGTTAATATTGATCGAAGGGGATCACAATAACAGAGAGACTCTGTGCTGTATTTTCCAGGCACTCTGATGACCGTCTGCTTGT
>BLFK01000297.1:1633569-1680045 GCA_014634185.1 Astreopora myriophthalma | reverse complement strand
AAAAAAAACCCTGCAAGGTTTAACATAGCTTTGCATGGTAAAGTGGGACTCTTTAGGATAATCTGTATTGATACCAGTACAAGTAAGAAGTCCCTTTCTGGATAGTTGAGATGAGAATGCCACCAGACACACAGAAATGCCTGAACCTTAAATGAAGTACTGCAGTATCTGAAAGTAATTACACCATCTCAGCGATCCAGACAGGGAAGGCTAGCAGCCAAAGATCATACCGTCACTTGAAGAGCATCAGCTAAAAATTGTCTTGCTTTGCCCCTAAGAACTTCAGTTTTCTTATCACAGTGAACTTCTATCAAAGGCTTTTGCTTTTCAGAGTCTCTAATAAACCCTCTCCATCTCTTAAACACAGACTTTGCTTGTTCTCTGATTGCTTCATTGCTTCCCTGGCGTCTCAAGCGATTCACTGTATGGCCAATTTTTGTCAGCAGTAAGACATCTTTGGACAAATTCTTTGCACCTAATAATTTTAAAGCTGATAAAATTCTTTCGGGTGAGGACAAATCACTTTCCAGTTCACATTTCAGATGCTGTATTTCTTCTACTACAACCACGCTCTACAAAACAAAAAGAGTTTCATGTCAAATTTGTATTATACAAAGTGCTTTATTATCCGAACACTTTCATTGGTCAACACCCTAACACAATCTATTAGAAGACACATACTGTAATAAAATTCTCTTTGGTAGGACCTGACAGGTTTTTCTGCCTTGTAATAATTAATATGTAGCTACTGTTCACTGTTATGGCTCTTTCGCTTTCTTTGATTTGAGGGGTTAGAAGTGTTCATGTAGCCTACTTTTGATATACGTTTTTCAATTCCTTCATTCGCAGAGAAACTTGGGTTACCTCGGTACCCGCTGTAAAGACCTAACAAATTTTAATTTGTTTTTCTAGATTATATTGTTTTCTTCAGTTTATTGTCTCAGTTCTTTTGTTTTCTTTGTTCTACGTCATCCGTGACTTAGGTTCTTACGTCGAGGATGAGCCCGTTATTGATGCTATTTTGGCGTAAATCTGTTCAGTAATTAAAAATCACATGTGTAATGAAGACCAGGGACGCACGTTTTAGCTGTTGTTAGCTCTAGATATAAAGTAAGCCTTCTGTAAAAGAGAAAATAAACAAACTGTTTTTCAGTTAGCTTACTGCGAGGCTTTCAATCGTTGCCTGTTTCTTTTTATCCTCTTTGACAACACTCTTGCGTTCACCTCTGGGAGGAACTTTGGTTCGAATGACAAACTTATCCATGAAAATTCCCCAGCAATCCCGCTGCTAGGCAGGACAACGATCTATTGTAGACAATTAACAGTAGACATTAAAGTCGACGTCCGCCATGTTAGATCCAGCTAGGTTACACAGTGGGTGAAAGCACTTGAATGACGGGAACAAAATGGCGGGAAAATCTGTGTGCAGCCGCGCCACGTGCTTCCATTTCGCGTGAAAGAAAGTTGCAAATCAACACTTAATTTGTCCTTTTGGAAACTTTCAGTTAAATGTAAGCAGCTTTTACTGCTCTTGCTTGGCGTTCTAATTGATTCTGGTACAGTTGTTATGTTGTCTGTCTTCTGGTGGGACAAGTTCAGTGATTTCCATCCAAGGTGGTTCGTCTAAATGGTAAGGAAAATGCTAACTATCAACCTAGCACGTTCTTTGTTAACTAATCATGGGGGTAATTGTCTTTCATGGTTAATGGTCATTAATCGCTTAAACAGTGCAAAAAAATAGCTTAAAACATTCAATGTTGCTTTGGACCTTTTGTTTGAGATAGTTATGCCCACTGTAGAGGTCGAAGAGAGTACCGTAGTGGCCAGAAAAAGGCACTGAGGGAAACTTAAAAGCTCGTCTCGTGTTGTTTTCGGGTTGATTGATAGACTTGTTTTCATTTCAAGCCGGAATAATTCCACCATCACTCATTTTCAGTCATCAATGACATTGAACGTTTATTTTTATCGATGAAACATATGCAGAGCAAATTAACTGAAAACTAATGGTCGTCCAAAAGACGGGTTATCGCACGAGGAGGTTTGACTTTATGGGAGTGGTGTATTGAAATTAAATGTATTTATCATGGGTCGCGTAACCTTTTCTTTGGGGTGTTACATGGTATGCTGTTCTGTTGCTTCATTAGCGGTAGGCTATATATATTTGAGTTGTTCTCATTTATATTCATTGGCGTCTTACGACCGTCCCTACGCCCTCAAAATTAAATACTCAGTGATCAGGGGTTTCTTTTAGACGTAGTTTTTTGCATGCTGCTACACGAAAGGTTTAGCACGTTTTGTATGTCTACTGAATGATTGTTATACGAGCATAGTTTAGATCATTTTGTCGGGTTTCTTGCTGTAATTTTGTGCATTTCCGAGTTTTCATTCTGTTTGTTGTATTATTTCCATCCATTCTGTTGATGAAGGCATAATAAAGAGGGTCGCACACGGCTCGTGTTGACACACCCCAATTGAGGTTGCTTGTTACATGATAAATGTTTTATATTCGTTTGAGCAGGGTAGCGAATTAGAATATAAATATACATCGATTCACAACTATGCATCCAGTACAGTCACACAGTACAAATCTTCAAGATGGGCTTTTGCCCAAAATACCACAATATTTTTTGCAGATATAGCGTCGTCTCCTGGAAAGGTGTAGAGGTTTTGTACTCATTACAACAATTGAAGACGGAGAGTATGAGCTATAATTAATTAATTAACTAATGGCTCGCCATATTCTGCGAAGATGCGTGCGAAGCGAGGATTGAATTCTTAGGTGTACGACAACGGAAATGTACAGCAAAAAATACATTAGTATGATATTTTTGAAGAAGTTCATACTATTTTAACCCATTTCTACTCATGCTATTCGTTTTAAATAGACGTATGCAAATAGAAAGCAGAATCTTGAAGCATGGACTGCGCGTGCCAGATTTAAAATTCCCACGTGCCAATGACAATAGAAATCCTAATTTGCGCGACTCTTGAATATTGTGGTATTTTTCGAAAAGACCTATTGACGCTAGTTTAATCATCATTTTGCTCAGTGTCCATTCACTGCGTTAATCGATTGCAAACAGTCGTACAACAATGAACCGCTCCAAGAAAAGGCCTCTTTCGTGTTCGCATCTTCAAACAAGAATGATCGCTGGCCATAATTACAGCGTATTCGTGTACACGATATATAAGGATGAAGGTGATCGATAGACGTGGGGAAGTCATAAAACTGCCCAGTAGGAACGCCGTCTAATGTAAACATGATTTGTCCAGTTGTCAAGACAACAGCACATCCCACAACATCCGGGATCCTGAGGCTTTCTTGCTCACAAGGAGAGGGACTGGACGTTTTGGGTAGCTGAAGGTGTCCGTCATGTATGTCACAATAAATTTTTTCCTTTGTTTCTTTGTTGATGAAGCCCACTTGCTTGACCCGACATGGGGCGTGCTTAAGCTCCGCTTCAAAATACAGACACGGTGTTACGCGCTCTGAAACAAATTAAATGACACGACTATCAAAAGAAGTTGACAACAGAAGAAAACACCGCTCAAGAGCCTTTATTTTTATGATCACGGCCTTATATTCCCTTAAAGAAATCAAACGTAATAACTAACTTGTACGATAGCACCACTTAAAAAGTACTGCGCAGTGACTTTGTTTCAATGGTTACACGTAAGAATTTGGAGAAATTTTGAGAATAGGCGAGAAACTGCAAAATATCATACCTAGACCACGCGTGGAAGTCTCCCCAGACGAAATTCCACGGAGTGCACTTAGGCGGGAACACGTTTCAAAGCGCTTACCAGTGGATCCCTTCAGAGAGCCAAACCCCAAATAAGGCGTACTTGTCACGTGCTTCTCCTCGCTTGGAGGCTTTTCTTCAGCTGCTATCTCATCACCAGCTCCCTCCGGTCCAACTGGAGTCTGCCCGTTATTGTTGAGTGAAAATGATAAAGCAGCTGGTTCAGTTTTTGTCGGAGAGGTTTGAGGCGTTTTGAAAATACCAGATGACGGCGTTACGAAAGTCAGGGAATGGCTTGTTGGATCAGGCGATAGGATATGGGTGTCAGAAAACACTTCTGACAGAGAGCGATCATGTTCACAACGAATTTGTGAAGGTTTTTCTTCCAGATGATGCAAGCCAGAATCCTCTTTTTCACAGCGTGAACTAACTTCTGTTTTACCTACGAGAAAGAGAAGAACGACAACTCTTGCATTGGTTTCATTCCGTTCCTTGAGTACACATGCCAAAAAACTAACAAAACGTTTAACTACGCATTGTTACATTGTTTCAGAAGTTCTTCCACTGTACCTTTGATTCGAATACACACGTAGATTTCAGCCTTTCGTAACCAACATCAAAGTTCGAACCAGGATCTACAATAGAGCGCAATTAACAGCACCACACCACGAGGGTGCTATAGGAAAGTACTGCTTGGTAGCTTTCATTTGAACGGTCACACTTTAGGATTTCATCCACAGACTAAAAAGTTACAATCACCTTGTACAACATAACAAACACCACAACAAGAAAGAGCCGCTTAATTAAGTAGCTTTCATTTAACCTGAGTCATTACCTTAGGAAATACTGTAATAAACAGAAGCACGGGAAAGAAACGCGCTGTAGTTTTACTGAAGGATATCATCTTTAATGATGATGATAAACATCAGGTACGCCGACTGTGATTTCTCTGGTCGATTTGAACCGAGACCGGCTTAAGCACTTACCAGGTTTGTCAAGCTTGGCAGCCTTTGCAGTTTCCAAATGCTCTTCATCATTTAGTTCTTCATCTTCCTCTACGATGCTCTCAAAGCTACCGCTCACTGGCGTCCAACAAGAAGAAAGGCGCAGGGGTGTTTTCTTGATTAAGTTGCTAACTACATGACTTACAGCCACGTAACCCTCTGGTATGTTACACCTGTGTTAACGAACACAATTCTTAGCCAAAATAATGTTTCTCCTCGCACCTTGCCGCGGATTTATAGCAGAAAACTTTCTATATCTCCCCTGAGAAACTCCTTGGTTAGTGGCCAAGAGGACACTATGCATGTACACAAGAATCAAATCTTGCCTTTTTAGTTTGAACTAAAAAAGATCATTGCTAGCGCTTTCGGTATAACATTTTCACGAGCCACGAAAGCATAAGCCCCAATAGAGAAGCACTGGTTAAGTAAGAACGCCGAACGAACGCAAACATACACGAACACTTCAGCAAAGGCTAAGACTTTTCTCCGAATGAAAAAGAACGAGAGCAGTCAGGCACAAACGTATACAACTCTGGGTTTGTGAAAGGTAAAAAAAAAAACCCGAAATCCATCATACATGTACGACCGTTGACTTAAAGGGAGAATGACAGATCCCAAAGGGTAGTGGTGACAATCTAACCTGAAAGGCTTGTCGCCGAAATTGAAGCTGCAGGTCTGATCCATGGCAACAGAAGCTGCTGGATACCAATTGACCGCAGGGTTTAACCCCCTAAATGCCACGCCCATATCGACTCCATTCAGCCAGTAAGACACCTCTCCGTTCCACGAGAACAGACAGCTCAGCACGTCACCATCACCCCATTCTTTGCCATAGTCGTTGTTAGTTTGTTCTCCGGGTGGGCCGCTCCACACCTTACACCGCGCACCATCAAAGGCGCAAGAGTTCTTGTCATCACCAACTCCTGCACCTCTCTCAGGGCCGTAGCGGCAATCTTCCGTTTGCCAACCTAATGTGATAGGAAAACGACAACTGCCTAAGGTACTCCAGAGTAGGCGTGAAACTCTGCAACAACTGTCCCGTTTTTTCTAAGATCAACCTTTCATAATAAGCGGATCGCATCTTGACAAACGGATTTCCGGCCCAAAAAGTTTTTGGACCTTTCGAGGAATACACGCAAGTGTATGCCAAGTGCCTGTCTTAGATGATAATTAAACCCTATATAGTTTCATCTCTGTGAGATTACATTATTAGCATAGATCTCACAGTAAAACAAACAAACAAACAGAGATCATTTCATTCGGCGTTAAGAAGAAGATTACTTGCAATTCCTTTCCTTGCGTGAGTGCTGCGGTGTAATGTACTTTCGACGGAAAATAGCAAAACAGAGTCTGTTTGGTATAGGTGTGTATATCAAGGGAGACAACAATATTTGGAATGGGAGAAGAGTACCATTCATTTTATGGAGAAACACGATGATTGAGATGAAGGGTGCAGGTGTACCTTTGCTGAAGATAAAGCAGCTTTGTTGGGAAGACTTTTTGTTTCGCTAAACAAAACAGTTATTTCTTCAAGTACGTTGTACTTTCCGTAGGGTACAAGAGGTGTTTACTACAGGTTACTTACCTATCTGTAGTATTCCTGTGGACTTGAGTGTCACCTCATAATACCAGCCTGCTGGGTAAGGGGGACCTGCACACATGCCACGCCCTACACACATGGTTGCCCGAACGCTTTCAAATGTCCAGTTTGGGTTAGCGACTTCTAGACGATCAGCACTCAACATAAGTGCTGGAGTCTTGCTCCGTTCATCCAGCTCTACTACGATATCTACGATCAAGAACATAACACTGCACTGTTATTTGTCAAGTCCAAAAATCAAGGTGCTTATTCAGGAGAGTTTGCTTTCGTGGTGAGAAGTGCCGTTTTTAAAGAACCACTTGCGTTTCAATATTGAGGCGCGTTTTATAGATCCTATTCCGGAATAAGAATGAACGGAATAACCTTTAGATTTTTGTTTGGAGGTAAATTTAGGGAGATAATAACATCAACTAAACAATCATAACATTTTGTCGGGAGACGATGTCGAAAATCTCTTTTGAATTTCGATAACATTAAGATTCTCCTAGGGGTTACTCTTTGGCGTAAAACTTCGTATTCTTACTCCCTAATAAGGCTAATCGAACGCACCCTTTAAATATTTCCAAATAGTCACTTACAAAAGAGCTGAAAGTTGAATAATGTGCGGTTTCTCATAGGTTCATACTTTTAACACTTAAAGTCGACGAAATAACATACCATAATATTTACTGCTGGACAAAAACGCACTTTTTGAGTATGCAAACTGTACTTAGTTCAATTGAGTTCTCTAAAGAACGTTGCCAAAATTTAGTAGGCGGATGGTATCCACGAGATCCGCTGTTCCTAACATCCTAACTGTGATTATAAGTGTAATTTATAGTCCTTTAAAGAGATGTTAGTGCAGAGATGTAATCAAAATGGAATTTGCAAAATACACACAAGGCATACCAGAATAGTACTTCTCTAACATGCTCATACAGCAACAAGTATTTAGAAGCATCTCTGTTGGCAATCCGATTTGCTGAATGGTGGATGGACTTCCTGTGAGAAGACGACACCACAAGATCTGCATAGCACCGGCTTTGAAGAAATGTTCCCGGGATTCTTCCGAGCTTGAAATCAAGTCAATGCAATTGTACAGTGTTACCACGCTCAATCCAGTCAAGTTGGAGAAAGCTTCGTCTAAGTCATCAGGCACTTCTGCCTCTCCTGACACGCTTTCTGGCTGCACAGCCTTAGCGCTGGGTTTCTTTGTTAAAGAGCTCTTTAGTTGAGGCGTTCTTAATGGGGTAGGAGCATCTTGGGAGTGGTCATGTAAAGGTGATATTAAATCGCTTGCAGTTAGTTTTGCTGTAAATAAGATTTTAATTGTACGTTTTAAATTTCTTTCCTCATTACGATTACTGCGGGTACTAAAAGGGAGTAGGATAGACCATTATTTTGTGCAGGGTACACTAAAAATGCCATTCCAAAATAAAACTACTTTATCTGTCTGGTAACTCTATTCCTTGTCAAAATAAAGGAAAATAATGATTTTTTTTTATGACGTCCTTATTAATTATTGCCTATGACAAGTTATGCAGTTGACAAAGACTCCTCCAATATACTCCTTTTGTGCATCCATTTCTCTCCTGTCATATGGGTAAGAAACAGTTGACCCTAAAAGCGCATGCAGGAAGAGGTTGGCTTAACTTCTAACAAAACCTACTATAGGGTCATTCACCTACATTGTGTAGGTTAAGCTATAATCGTGCTTCAAACAAGTTGTCACAGGCTATAATAAGGAGAATCCTCACCCTCCTCTGCCAAGCTGGAAACATTTTCTGAAGGCGAACCAATTGCATGTGTAATGGCAAGCCCAACTTCTGCTTCAGCCTCCCAGTCATTCGCAGTTTGGTTTGTACACATCTGAAGGGTAGCAGTTGCCAACATCTGTTCATTCATTCGGTCAAGATGGATTTCATTGATCAGACACAGAAGACCTAGAATTGCATCCAGCACATCGTGTTGTGAAAACCTTTCCTAAAAGAAAAATAATAACAATTCATTAACTAGGAGACATCTTAATTATTTTTATTTTTTACCTCACATGTTAAACCTTTTAAAAGTATCTAATGTGGTTTGTAACCTTACACAATGAAGTATTTCTTGAGTCTATGTCTACGTCTGCGTAAAACGAAAACCTTATAAGTTTGTGTTCTTCCTGTGGCACTTTTTGCAAAGCTGTCGAAGGAGATTCTCGTGTTTGAGACCTCTCGACGAACTATCTTTGAAAAAGCACCTTCCAAGACACACTTAAGTACATAGTTCATCTACAGATGAATAATCAATCTTGTGCCATCTCCTTACTGGATGAACTAAACAGATGCAGAAGAAATGTTTGCCCAAGTTTGTCCCAAAGAGATAGTGTGTCTCTGGAAGACAAAAGCCATTCTTAAGCCAATCACTGAGACCACACTGTAAATCCAAAGCAATCATATTATCACTCTTGATACTCCACCATGAACTGCTCTTCCTACTTTCTGTGGAAATACAGTAATTTTGCAAAAATCATACTTACATGGCTTTCTTTTGCAATACTTATTGCAGTTATGATCTTCATGGCACCAATACAGTGGGCTATCACGAGTGGATTGGCTCTTAGCTGGTCGGCAGTCTTCCTCGACATGTTGTTAATCAACTCTACAATGTACTCCATGAAACCATCTGAGCTGACCATGACTTCCAAAGTAAGAAAATAAAAGCAAAAGTTGTAAGCCATGCTTGGAAATTCAGGACTTTGCAACAGTGAAATAAAAAGATTTCTTCACTGCTTCAGTTCTTATGTTTGGGAGTACTAGATCACATACATTGCCTCTAGTAGACTAATGAGAAAGAACCCTAAAATAATCCTTTGAAAAGGACACTAACAGGGCAATGGAGACATTTGAAAGAGGGAACAGCCATATGCAAACTACAATGATTGGATTAGTAGCACTGGCCAATCAAGTTGATGCAGAGCTTCCTCACTAGAGTCTGTCAGTAGTACTATCTTTTTCACCAACTACCGGTACTTGCAGTCTTGTTTTGGATGGTTTAGACAGTGAGTGATTGTTGAAGGGGAGCAAAACAGCTGATGGGAAGCAGATCGTAAAGTAACGTGGTCTCTCTGGGCCGGTAAATAGCTTACTGACTTTGAAAATCAGAAAGGGGCTGTTGGAGTTGTATCTAGATACACGCACACACACAAGGAGCCTTAGGAATTAAGTTATTGGCAATGCTTGCATGTCAATACCAGGCCAGGCTGAACTTGTCAGACATTTAAGTACTGATGGCATCATGAACCAACATCTACTAATTCCATACAGAACAAAGTGTCACAGGGAAGATGGGTGGGTGATGCCAGAGCATCAAACACTGTTGAACAACACCAAATCTCAGTTTATCAAGCTCCATGTATGGGAAACTTTAAACTGGATTGTACAAACCTTCTTTGTGATTGTCATGTCTTGCTAATACAGTGAGAAGCTCCAGTTCAGACACTTTACTGATGGCAAGTGATGCAGGTGTGCTCATTAAAAGTTCAACCAAAGGCATTAAGATGTATCCCTGAACCTGCTCATTGGCAAAATAACCTACAAAAATAATAATCACACAAAGGATTTTATGGAGCATTAACGACATAACAAGGTTTAAATCATTTCAGGTGATGAACAGGGCAAAACTTCTGCAGTGCTTTAATAGCATAGTTACCTAAATTGAGTGTAGAGTCCAACTCCACTGCATCAAACCCTTGGAGAAAAGCTACAGGTGCTCCTTTATCTCTGTTTTTGTAGCCAGAGAATGTCCACAGTTCACCAGTTTTAAAATCATATTCTTCTAATCCAACATCTTTGAGACACAACTTGGCCTTATCTGATGTTATAAAGATGCAATGGTACTGTCAGTTATTTTTACAGATTTATAAGACAGCCTTTAAACCAAGTGAATGGTCAACACAAGCGTACGACTGCAAATGTTGTGAATTTACAGGGGAGAGAAACCGTTGGGACCCCAGTTTGGTGTCCACTAAAGGGAGGTGTCCGCAGGCAGCAGTTCAACTTTATATTAATTTGCTACAGATTTATCTCATTAAGTCAGACACTAGTCTGTTTGTCTGTTTGTTTATCCATCCTTTAACTTATCACCAAGAACAAACAAAAAAGAGTAGTGTAAGAGCTAAGTCAGCTCCTGTTAGCTTGAAAATCTACTGGACCTATAGTGTAGCAGCTACATGTACCATTGTTTTGTTTTGTTTTGTTTTGTTTTTTTGCTTTGTTTGTTTGTTTTTTGAGGGGACAGATGTATTGTTTCTGTTGATTGTTTGTTCCCTGGAAGTGTATAAGGCCAGTGATATGAGATGTCAGAGACACATGATCACCCTCTTTACACAGCTTTCCTGATAATTACTGAAACTGTAATAATTCCAACATTTCCAAAATCATGAAAAATTCTACACCTGTAGCCTTTCAACCATGGGTAACTCACCAGACAAGAAATAATTTGCTTCTCCCCTAACAGCTATGAAAACCAATGAGCCCACAGGTATCATATCAACACACTCAATGAGTTGTTCACTCGCTTCCTTGTCATGTCCAGTGTCAAATGACCCTGTCTCAGTCACTTGAAAAGTCATGAGGTCCATAACCACGACATTGATGCCTACTTTGTTAGGACAGTACTCTTTTCCATCGATACAAATACTTGCACAATCACCAGTCTTGTAACCAAATGATTTGATGGCCACTGAGATTTTTGTATCTAGGAAATAATAAAGCACAAACACAATCCAGATTTGCTGATGAGTAACTTTCCCTTTGTCTTTGTCCACACTTTCCTGAAAGCTGCTTCTTAACACAGCCTGGAGACAAGATCTGGTGTATGAAGTAAAAACTGGGTTTAAGCTCTGGCCATTTTCTACCACTGCAGATTTACCTCGCCATTTGCAGTGTGATCAAAATCAAGCCACTCACCAAGAAAACCAAGCATAACAAGTGTCTTGGCGGCATGTGTTGCACAGCGGGGGTGATCACTGTCTCCAATTGCTAACTCCATAAGAGGCTTTAGTCCCCCCAGTCGAATAATTTCTCTCTTAACTTCATCTGACATCATTGCCATATTCAACAGAAGAGCTGAGGCCCACAACTGGAGTTCTGAATCACTTGAAACTGCATATGTCAGTATGGCTTTCAAGCAGCCATCTTCAAGAACTTTGCTCTGCAAACTTTCTGTAATGAAAAGCAATATTACTTTGCAGAATAATTGGTGCAAGTCAGCACCCTGCAATTCATTTTACTGTCAGCTGTAGTCTTCTTAGGAGAACCACACATTCTGCTACATGGTGACTGAACAATACATACATACACACACACACATACATATATATATATATATATAAGCTCTGTAAGTGTCACAGATTTGCTTCTTTGCAAAATAATTTAGAGGGGAAATTGTTGAGGTATAAACAAAGGTACAGCTGTAGCTTTTAACTAATATTAAGGAAGTCAGATGTGGAAATTGGTGGCTCTAAGCCCAGTCTCTGCTGTCATGTTCAGTTTCCTTTAAGCTGACTCTGTCTCTCTCTACCCAGGCCATACTGCATAAAGTTAATGTACTCTAAGGGAGCAGGATGAGCTGTGTCACATATATGCTGGTTGATTTTGTTGGTTCCCAGCTCTATATCTGCTTTAATATTGAGAGGTTTTTCTTTGCCATGGGTTACCATTACTCTGGTTTTCCCCCATTTGATTTGAGTTTGTATGAATTCTGTAGTGTCCCCAGTTAGGATGGAGTAATCTGGCTCTTAATCCATTGCTACATTATTAATAAAGTTTCCTAATAATTACATGCTCCTAGGGAAAACCTTAAAGCAAGATAGACTAGAATACAATCAAAGGAGTAGCATCAATACTTCTAATTGTTTGATGCTGCAGAATCCAGTTTTAGTAAAATTTAACTCTGGCTGTGTGGGCCACCTGAGTCCAAGGTGCAACTAAGCTACCTTTAGCTGCATTTTTACAATCAGTGATCAGAAGAATTAAAGATCAAGCGTGCACAGCGTGAATCTGGTTGAATTAGCTATCAATTCAGCATTTCACCAGGTGATTGAATGAAAAGACTCCTGTCACAAATATATATTTGTGGCTACATCACTGTACCATGCAGCATGAACTCACCCATAGTACAAAACAGACCAAGCAGCTCTGCAACCAATCTAATCAATATGTTGTCCTTTCTGGAGGCCAGTGGGACAAGAGACTTGATGACATCGTTAGCTGCTGACAGTACTCTCGTTGCTGCAGTGCGGTTTGCGACGTGAGATCCTACACCGGAAACAACAAACCAAGTTAAAGTGGAAAATAAAAGTTAATTGGGTCTCGTTTTGGCAAAGATTTATTTTTGGTTGGAGAAAACAAATTTATGCTCTATTTTGTTTTTCCTTGTACTTCTTCTCCCCTCTTGGAAAACACAAACAATTATATCCTTATTGGTGGTCTTATGGCATTAATATTAAATAATATCCCTAGTAAACCACAAAATACTGCATTCTGTTTGCACAAGACTCTGAGTGACAGTCAAGTGCATGCAGACAAACCTTCTGAGAGAATCAAGTCATGAAGCAACACTACAGCCCAATGGACAATGTCATTGTCACCAGATGCAAGACAAACTGGAAGTCGAGCCAACAGGGATGAACAAGCAAGAACATTGGTCCTGAAGGATTGATTTCCAACACACAAGAAGCTGAGAACACGCAGAATCAACCTCTGTAAGATAGCTTCGCTCGAACACAACACATTCTGAAGTGATTTGATGATGTTTGGAGTTGCACAGATCTCCACTTTATGCAGATCTTGGATGGCAAATTGGTGGAGCAAGCCAGCAGCCCAGTATACAAGATCACTGTCATCTGTACTCAGTTAAAACAAAATGCATTCTTACTAGTGATATGTATCCAATTATTAGACAAATATGACTGTCATTAATGGCAGCAACTAGGTATTGACTGACTGGTGACTGCAATGAAAACAGTCAGTCACTTAAAAATTTAAAAAAAGGGTGAACAATATTAAGTATTAACTGGTATTAAGGCTATTATCATGTAGGTTGTCAAATTATTTGTGACGCCACTTTTTATGATCCTATTTTGACATAAAGCCTTCATTATTTCACTCTTTCCATTTCTTGTAGCTTACAGACCAACTCTTCAGGACTCCTAGATGATTCAACTGCTGAAAAGATTGCATGGTACACTGCAACTGGTGTCATTGGTTGACTGTTTTGGTGAAAATCATCTTTTGAACAAGGAAACCCAGGTTTGTTTCTTTGTTTTGTTTCCTCAGAAACGAAATGTATCTATTTTGACTTCTGGATGAACTATTTACTCAGTGAGGTATAGTGCCCAAATAAATAGACTTTTAGCCAGCTTGTTCAATGTTGAGAGAACTGACCTCCACACACACAATGACCTACCATTAATAAAATCTTGTAATACCTTAAAGGCAATGCTATCGCTATCATTACACACTATCATTATTGCTATTCTTATAATAATAATAATAATAATAATAATAATAGTAGTAGTAATATGGTTATGACCATGATTATGATTATGATTAGTATGTACATGTGGCTTACCAGCTCTCAGAGATACAACAGCTGGTCTAAACACGTCATACTTGGCCATTTCCTTGAGATGAGCAACTTCATCCTCAGTGTTATTGTTCACAAACATTACCATAGTATGCAGACAAGTTCTCATCAGCACAAAATCCCCTTGATTTCGCACAAGCATTTCAGACACAATGGGTACCACCCCATTATCTATGATAAGAGGCCGCAAGGAGTCACAAGCAGAAAGTTGATGAATCATGAATAGACTCCATCGCATCACTTCCTTGTTTTTTGTTTCCGCAATTAGCTTAAGGAGGACTCCAACAATGGCTGACTTAGCGTGTGTTAAACGGATTTTCGTGGAATCGTCATCATAAATTAGATGAAAGAGTGATTCTGATGCACATCGCTGCAAGCGAAAATCGTACCCTCCAATTTTAACAAGTTCTTTAAATCCTACTTGCACTGAATCAATAAGGGCGTGTGCAAGTGATTCTAACACCCCATGTTCTATCAGCCTGTCTCTGTCAACCCTTTCTGAGTTCTTTACCAAAACAGCCAACGCAACTACAGCTTTCAAAATTTGAAGTTCGTCTCTACTGTAGCATGCTTGAACAATGAAATCAAGATTGTGATCCTTCATTGCTCTGTCTAACACAACTTGTTCTGCACTTTTTCTCAGAGAATAGTTCGTTGAACGAACAAGAACTTCGAGATCGTCTAACTGAATGCAATCCTCCATTCTGGAGAGAGGCTTTCGTGCACATTTCTCCCTGATAAATTTCCGTAATTCCCCGATACAAAACGCTGTACCCATCCCCGACAATAGACCCGCGGCAAGCCAAAGAGCTCTTTTGTTGTCAAACGACATTCTGGAAAGCAGAATTGGCTAAGGGATAAAAACAACCAGATCCAAGCGACCTCTCGTTAAACCACAAAGCTCCGATCCCTGCCGCCATTATGTGCCGATGGTCGTCCATATAACCGGAAATAAAGGGTCCTCACAATTTACATTGGAAAATCCGGAAATTGCAGTTGGAACGTCAGATGGTACACATCGTTCAATTTAACAAGACGCCGAAAGGCGTTCAGGTGGGATGCTTATTACGCAGCTAGCAGTACGCAGCTATAAATCTGGCTTATTTGGACAGCTGGTGAAAATAATGTTATGTTTTGCAATGGGCGTTTTATGAGGGCTTCCACCAGAACTGGCAGGTGCTAACTATCAAGCGGTTCGCATTCGATAACATCTGGGGAGACGGAGGGGTTTGATTATTTCCAACGCCGGTCAAGTGTGTATTTGGCCTTCACAAGTTAACACCGAAAGGTCACAATCTGAAGATTTGAGCCATGCGTTGGGAAACATGTTTGCGCCCAGATGGAACGAGAATATTTT
The DNA here is from genome assembly GCA_014634185.1 of Astreopora myriophthalma. Classification (NCBI taxonomy): domain Eukaryota; kingdom Metazoa; phylum Cnidaria; class Anthozoa; order Scleractinia; family Acroporidae; genus Astreopora; species Astreopora myriophthalma. The sequence goes on along the minus strand of BLFK01000297.1, from coordinate 1,664,730 downwards.
ACGGAGGCTTGTAACTGAAAAATCAGACGTAACTTTACTACTGACTTTAGGACCACGCTTCCTTAGAAGTTTTTAAATAAGCGTCGGAGGTAATTACACAATTCCTTTGGCTTTTGTTTCCTCGATACTTTTGCGGACTTTTCACAACAAATCCATACAAAGATATTACGGCGAATCGAAACTTTATTCAGTTCTTTGTTCTTCTCGATAATAGCTCTATCACGGGCTCGAACTAAAGTTATCATGATTTGCAGATAAGAGGCAGGCCTTTCTCACCAATTATTTTACTCTCACTCTCACGTGCATGTGAGCAGACCAACTTCCTGAAACAAAAAATTAGGCCCAGTTAGGGGTTTTAGGGATAAGGGATAACAGGCAAAATAATTTTAGGGACAAGGGATGACTGATTAAATAATCATAGGGATAAGGGATAACTGACATAGTTTTGACCCAGTTTTAGGGATAGCAGTCTTGGCAATTTTAGGGAATTTAATTATGGATAAGGGATAACTGCTTCCGGAGTTTTCGGGATAAGGGATGACTAAAGCCCCCCTATCAGGGCCTCTTCATACACTGTCATCCACCTCTGTTCACCTTCATTTACTTTCATTATCCTTCATCTAGTATCTCCAATAGCCTTCATTTACCTTCATCCGCCGTCATCTACCTCCATTGGCCTTCATTTACCTTCATCCATCGTCATCTACTTCCATTACCCTTCATTAACCGTCATTCACCTCCAGTAACCTTCATCCACTATCATTAGCTTTCATTTACCTTCATCCACCTCCAATAGCCTTCATTTACTTTCATCCAGCGTCTTCTATCTCCATTAGCCTTCATTTACCTTCATCCGCAATTGTACAATGCTTTGAAATAAAGGGTCAAAGGGTGATAAGACGTGTAAATAACCTGTAATACGCCATTGCAATTGAACGTTCTCTGTCGCCACGTGGCGTTATGTTCTCAAAGTTTCCCTCGCCCTCGCCCTCGCCCTCGCCCTCGCCCTCGCCCTCGCCCTCGCAGGCATTGGGAATACGGTTTTCTCCTAGATTCCCTTTGTGAACTTGCCATGCTCAGTAGTCAGAAGATAATTCTGTATGGTATTAAAACCGTAGACACCGTGTCTTCTGGATGGTACGTATTGGATCACAAAGGCATTTGCGCATGCGCATACCAAATACCTAATGAAAAACATACAGAAGCGGTAGCGGTACCTCTGGACATTTAAGCCTGAGCGACGTACCATCACGAGTCTCCCCGAGATTTCGGCCCGCGGATCGCTTATACTTGCTGCTTTCGGATACCTATCCCCGATAGGCAGTGAGGGAGAGAAATGTCGGCCCCTAGACCATATGTGACAGATCCCTTTCGTACTTGCAGCTCAACTCCTTTCTGCGATATACTATGATTTGGATCGGTATATATTTGCCTCTGTAGTTGTCGTGTCTTCCATATGGTAAGGATATTTTGTCGTACTCATTTGTAGTACACGGACTTGGCGCATGGGCATTCGCTAATAACCGATCGTGCGGCCGCGATTTTACGCGTTTCTCCCCACACCCTCCCCTGTAACCCCATAGCCGTCCCAGGGTCTTTCGGTCTCGGTATTCAAGATGGCGGCCTTCATGAATGAGACAGCGTTAAATACAGGAATGGCTCCGAGCCGTTTTGAAGTTTATAGCGGCTGACCAATTCCTTTATCCTCGATTCATTTACTTCCATTAGCCCTTATTACTTTAATTCATCATCATTTACCCTCATTCATTACAACCGTTAATTACAGGAAGGGCTCCGAGCCCTTTTCAAGAAAACCGCTGACCGTAGCGATGGCCGATCGATCCACAAAAACCCTCTTCACCCTCATTCCCATCCGTCAACCTCTATTAGCTCTCATTTACCCTCATTCTTCTTTACCTACCCTCAATAGCCTCCATTAACCTTCATCTACCTTCATCTACATCCAATAGCCTACATTCACCTTCATCTCCCTCCAATAACCTTCATTTACCTTCATCTACTTTCATTAGCCTTCATTAATCTTCATACACCGTCATCTACCTGCATTAGCCTTCGTTAGCCTTCATGCACGGCCATCTACCTCCATTAGCCTTCATTTACCTTCATAGAGGCCGTGTTAGGGGTTTTAGGGATAAGGGATGGCTGATTAAATAATTATAGGGGTAAGGGATAACTGACATAGTTTTGACCCAGTTTTAGAGATAACAGTCTCGACAATTTTAGTGATAGCTGTCTCGGTAATTTTAGGGGTAAGGAATAACTGCCCCCGGAATTTTGGGGATAAGGGATGACTAAAGCCCCCCTATCAGGGCCTCAAAAATAACCAGTAGCGGTACCTCCGGAGATTTAAGCCTGAGCATTCTACCATGACGATAACCGCCCCGATAGCCATTGAGGGAGAGAGTCGGCTCCTATATTCTAGACCACGTTTGACAAATCCCTTTCTTGCGCGCAGCTGAGTCCCGCTCAATGTACCTTTGCATTTCGAGAGAGATGTTTGAAAAATGTAATCATTGTGCCTCCCACATGGCAGGAAAACATTTTTGGTGCTTGCGCATTACATGGAGTTTATGCGTGCGCATTTTCTGAAAATGATAAATTGAAAAACAGCGGAATTTCTTGTCTGTATGACTGTGTAACGTGCACCAAATTGTTTCTTTATCAGTTTTGGTTTCTTGAGTATCAAGATACATTGTTATTGGTGCACAGTACAAGCTAAGAGAGCAGTTTTCAATTGAGTGTCAAAAAACCAAAATGAATGTAATTTTAGAGCCAATCTGAGCCAATCACGTCCTGAATTAAGGAAATACATTATCAGCCAATCACAATTTGTACTTATAGCTCATCAGTTTCACTTTAATTGGACTGAGATTTGGAGCGATATGCATATTGGGCGATCTTTACTGACGTCATTGTTTATCTGGTCAACGTGAAAAATGTGTACAATTAATAGCCTGCACGCCTGCCACGCAGGCTATACAATTAAGGAAGTACCGGTGATCAAAAACTGAAAAATTGCTGGGTGGCAAAAATGTTGATGGGCCATACATTGCATTATGATTGCGACGATTGCCACGTTTGAACATGCGCATTGCGTCTCTAGGGAAGAGCTACTGGTGTATAGCTCACTTCTGTTTACACCAACGACTCTTTTGAGTGACCGCTGGCCATCTGTTTACATCGTGGTGGTGGTGTCGTATAGAAAGTGCAGAGAAAGCAAAATGGTGAGATTTGGACAGAATTCTGCTTCGTATTTGTTGTTTTTTTTTCACACTTATTCGGAATCAGACTATTTGATAGCATTTGCTGAACGCTTTTTGTTGTTGCTGTGGTTTCAGGGGGAAAGAAAGGCTGTTAACAAATACTATCCACCGGACTGGACTCCCGAACAGGTTGGTTTCGATCGTTTTCAAAAAAAGTTCAGGTGCTAGAACAGTAAGCGTAAGTGTTTCTTCTGTGGAGGTGGACTCTGTCTTTAAAGTCTTAGGATAGACTAAATGAAGACTCTAGGCTCCATTTGATTGCAGGAATTTCAGTCCAATTGTTTTTCCTCGATTTGGGTTTGGGATAGATCGTACAATTAAGATTAGGAGCAACTACAGAATACAGGGCCACACAGGGCCAGCACATGCAAATTAGTTAGAAGCTTTTGTAGAACGAGACATACAACAATGGGAGCTTTTGTTAGTCAATGATATGGAAATAAGTGGCCCTGTATTCTGTAGTTAAGCCTAAGATTACTGCATACAGTAAATCAACTTAATTGTGCATACCACCTGATCTGTTAATTGTTTTTGTTTTATGTCAAGTAACGTCAAATAAAAAGAGGCATTTTTTTTTACATTCAGTCATCATAAGGGTTGGCAACACCATCATAGCATTGGTCATATAGTTATAGAAATCATTATCTGATTCTGGAAATACTGAAGATTCAGTCATTGTTTGTTTCCTCAGGGTTCACTTGACAGATATCATGGACAACATCCATTGCGTGAAAGAGCCAGGAAGCTCAACCAAGGGATCCTCATTATTAGGTTTGTATTAGAGAGGCTGCGGTCATTTATACCACTGGTCAACAGAGAAAAATAAGGAAGATAAATAATAAGTTAATTCATTAAAACTCGTGGAGGCATATATGTGAAGTGGTTGGCACATATGAAATGAAGTGTAGGATTTAACCCAGGCTATACTGATATGAAGTCAACACATCCCTGTAACGACTGAGTCTAAATTATAGAGTTTTTTTCAAAATTGATTTTGTGTTTTTAGAATACGTACGTGGATTTTTTTGTTGTTGTTGTTATAATTGTGGATGTTGTTGTGTTTTGTCTTGTAATCTTGATTCTGATATAAAATGCCTTTTCGTGTATCTTTGTAGGTTTGAGATGCCATATAATATATGGTGTGGAGGCTGTGGAAATCATATCGGAATGGGTAACAAAAACCTTGTGCAACTATTATCAACTAACCCCCTTTCCCTTACGTGGTACATTAACTCTTCTTTCCCCTATCAATGTTGAAATGTATGGCCTGGTCTTACTTGTATAAGGTGTGAGAGGGTCAAAATACAGACTATTAATGATCGATTTGGCAAACAATCTGAAGACTGCATCTGTTCATCAATAGGGTACCCCAAATGTGTGCAATTCTACGATTGTTTTCGGCTCCATTAAAGGCTATGCCAATTGTAGGGCATTTCAGGAGGAGCCACCCAGAATGTGAGCACTGTCACTAGAGAGAACAATCCGAAAAAATGTACTACGTTAACACACATGACAAACAAAGTACATGCATCAACCAAATAAGTAGAGCGTGCACATGAACTGCTGAATTCCAAAAAGACATCATCTGAATTCAACACAGGCAAGTAAGCATGCAAACAAAGATGTACAGCAAAAAAACGATCAGTGCATGCACCAACCTGTGATACGAAGATGAAATAATCAGTAAAACAATACTAATTAGCAAAGGATACAATGATGTATGGCAACATTGGACTGCTGACCTGATTACTGCTTCAAGGGCTCTAGTGTCATAGTAATGCTTCAGCCATTTTTACCCAGCCCCTTCATTTAGGTAGAATGATATTGAATTAATGTGACAGTGTGTTTTATTTTGTCCTCAGGTGTTCGTTACAATGCTGAAAAGAAGAAAGTTGGCAACTACTACACAACACCCATTTACAGATTCAGGATGAAATGTCACCTCTGCGACAATCACTTTGAGATCGAAACTGATCCCAAGGTACAATAAGTTGAATTCCTTGAGCCAAAGTATGTAGAAACAAGACGCCTGGAGGCGTTCACGTGGGATGCCTTGATCGACGGATGGCTGTCAACAGTCAGTTTTTATAGGAACAAATAAACTTGAATAGAAATGTTTATGTCAACATTCAGTACAGCATCAACAAACGGTGTTGCCGGCGGTGTTGCTTGTACTATTTCGCAAACAAGAAGGAAAAAAAAAACAGAGAACAAGTCAACAACTCGGATATTATGCATGGTCACCCATCCGAGAAGTAACCCCAGCCAACAGGCCTGAACTTCAGTGAGAAGCACAAGCACGTGGCTAATTACCATACGAGACTACAATGACGACGAAACCGGCCCGAAACTATAACGTGGTCTGCCTACGCATCCCACGTAATAATTAATAGTCAACTAAAAGCTTTTGATCTACGTTGCAACTGTTTCTTGTATTGCCATGAGGAAAGAAAGGCTATTATAGCCATGCTATTGAACAAACTTCTTGTATACCCTTCATCCACTAATTCTCTCTGATGAAATGCATATTGTGATGCCTTGTTCTTTCTTGGCAGAATTGTGACTATGTAATTGAGAGTGGTGCAAGAAGGAAAGAGGAAAGATGGGACCCCTCAGCAACAGAAACCGTAGAGTTAACAGGTACAACAACAACAACTTTATGTATTTGTTCTCTTTCTTGCCTCAATTACAATGGATAAACATTCAAATTAGTTTAGGAAAAAAGTAGTCTGCCTTGAATAATCATGAGGGCTAGCAGGATCAAACAGCTGCAATTGTTTTTAAAAGTAAAGTAAGTAGATAAATAAGTTATGGCTTGGCAAAATAGCACTACTTTCAGTGTTAGCACAATGTTTAAGCTTTATCAATATCACTGATATGATTTTAAAGAATTTATTTTAAATCTGGTTTTGTTACTGTTAGACAGAGAAGATGCAAAGAAGATGGCAACAGATGCAATGTACAAACTAGAACATGGGGTGAAAGATCAGCAGAAATCAAAAGCAGTTCAACCCACTTTGGACCAATTACAGGTATAAAAGACATTCTCTCAAAACGTCCTTTGGTGGCAGAGTTTCATAGTTTCCACTGAATCTCTAAACTGTATCTGTGCCATATATTTCATGTAAAAGAAGATACAAAACTACATTCTAACACATGGCATCTACTCAACCACAAAGTAGCAAGGCCATGTAACGAACAAACCAGTTCGCGGGACACCACAGCATAAAAATAATATCAGGCACAGTGTCTTCCTACTCTCAACATGTCTTAGCAAAACAGATTCATCTGATGTACTGTAGCTATTGACTCCAATGGCTCTTTGAGGAAGGACACACTGATCATGGTCTGCTCCTTACGGGAGTTTTACCTCTCAAGCCAAAAAAAGAATAATAGCATTAATGATGAAATTAATTTTGCAAACAGGTGGTGCAGTCCATATGGAAAGATGACTATGCTGCCAATCAGTTGTTAAGGAAGAAGTTCCGAGAGCAAAAGCATGAATTAAAAGCTCAGGAGATAAAGGACAATGACTTGAAAGAGAGAGGAGCCCTGGATGTGGCTCTTGTACCAGAGAGGCTGGAGGATATTGAGCTAGCAGGGAAAATAAGATATCATGGAAAAGGTTGGCTGATGCTGCTGTCACAGCGACTTTTGTTTGTGGCTCATAATTAATTAACAAACAGTAAAAATATTATTAACATTATACTCTCACTTTCCCCAATCCCACAACCACTTGAGCCCCCTTTTCCTTTTGTGATGAGATCTTATTACAATGCAGTGTTGTGTGGTGTCCATGGTACTTGTACTGTACCTGCACACCATTATCCCAGTTGACAGGTTTATATACCAGGCTGCAGAGAGGGATGTCATGGGTTTGGACCCTGAATGGACTCATACTTAAGGGCTGAAAAATATCAGCAGAAAAGGGGAAAGGTGTTGCCTTTGCTTTGATACTTGCAGATGGTAACGCCTTCACATGGCTTGGATGGCCACGAAGAAATACATGTAACTATCGACATCTCATACCTTGAGGAGAATGAAGAACAAGTCAGGTCATGTAAGAGGCCTATTGTGACCCCCCCTCAGAGACAACATTTGGTGGGGTTGCCGTGAGTAGTTTGATGGGCTTCCGATCGAATGAGAGGCGGAATCATAAAAGTGCTGGAACTTCCATTCAAACACCCTTTGTGTCAGTAGTTACACTGTAGATTTTTCCGTGTCAAATGGCACGAATCTGCATTTGTCTTTTAGACCAACAGATCAAACAGTAAGAATATACAGTGACATATTAATAATGTATTTTTTCTAGGTTTTGATGAACATCGTCGGAAACAACGCTTTGAAGTCAACAGCAGGCCAATTTTTGATTCAACAAAAAAATCAGATGAAAGAAGAGACAAGATAAAACAACTCCTCGGAAAGAGGAAACAGATGCAGTTGAGGTCTTTTTCGTCACCTCCGAAAGCCAATGAAGCTCCTTTCAAGCTGGGGATCAAAGTCAGAAGAAATAGGTTGGCAAACAGTGAGGACTTAAAGAGATGCTCAAATGAGGACCTTGTGAATAAGGACCCCACAGATGAGGACCTTGCACTTCAAGATTGTAGCAGAAGTTACTCTCGAATTAGGGACCTTGCAACAAACGAGCCCGTGATAAATATTGACAATGCAAGAACAGAAGGGAACGTCCATGACTTTTCTTTCTCGGTTCCTGGTGTCCTATCTCCCAAGACACCGGAAACGAACTCAACCAATCCTACAGACCTTCCTTTTCGAGTTGAAGAGGAAGTGGCGTCACTTCCACTTTCAGCCAAAGAGCACGACGCCTCAACCTCATTCTCGAGTAAACGGAAGGGTGAGGAAAACGAGGCTTGCGAAGATCTACTGACAAAACGAAGGAAGAACATGTCAAAGGACCTACTAGAAGTGGAAAAAGACGTGAATGGATTTTCACTTTTGGGTTCCCTGGTGTGCTGTGATTATACTGGCTCCAGTGATACTTCAGATGACTCATCGTGACGGTTATGTTTTACTCGAAACCGGGAAAATATTAATTTTGTTTTCTTTTGTGAAGGGTATTCACAAACTTATTTAACTGGTGCTTTGTCTAATTACTGTTTTATGCTGTGTGTGGTGTCCCTCAAGGTTCTATTTTAGGACCCTTATTATTTTTCTTATATAAGATCGTGATAATTATCTTCCTGCACGTGGTCTAATCTGACATGTCTCGTGATCCTATTGATTCAAGTTAAGCAGTGATCCAAGCTTGATACAATCTTGGCTTCAAGCAAACAAACTCAGTCTCAATAAAATTATGATAAAACCGAAATATTTTAGTATAGGCAATCAATACAAGATCGCCCAGGATCATCAACCCAATGTACAAAAAGGTGGGGATTCCATAGACAGTCAAAACCCACAGACGTCTTCAACGAAATGTTGAAAGTGTTTAGCCGGCTTTCTTTTAACCGGCTTTGTTACGTGCCAAAGACCAATTAGATTTACATATGCAATCTCCCAGTCTCCCATCCATCGAGGTGGGCAATTCAAATGGAACACATTGCGAGGGTGTAGCTTGTGTGCCAGAACGTACCTGCGTACCTGAAAAAAAAAAACAACAACAACAACAACGACACCTCAAAGAAACAAAACGAAACAAAAGCGAACCAACAACAGAAGGTATACAACAAAAACGTCAAAACATATTTTTCAAAACAGGCAATGTTTATCACAAGCGCGAAATGAAAATTTCTACAGAGGGGCCATGGGATGTGTCAAGAAAACCTGAGGATGGAAAATAGAAGGATGAACACCGAGTATCGCAGCAGTCACATATTCAGAGCCCTTTCTCACATTTACAGCGAAAAGCCGTGGGAACAATTAATTTTGGTTAAGGGTTTGCGGGGATGGGTAAATTTGAACAATTGCACTTCTGTAATATTCTTGCGCCTCTCCAAACCTTCGATTGATTCAGTGTGTATTGGCATTCAAATATAAAAGTCTGCCTTTTTGTATTCAACGTTCTCTGTTGCTACATGTTCCAATGTTAGCAAGGTTTGTCTCGTCTACGACCAGCATATACGTAGCAGCGGCATGCACAATGCCGTAATGTGGCTTGTTGATCATTCTTTTATTAATATGTAATCGTCGTTTCTTCCGCATGGTACGTATTGGAGCTCAAAGATACGCGCGCATGCGCAGAGAACATGCCTAAAAGAAAGAAAACAGAACAAGGTAGCAACACCTCCAAACACTTTGCCTGGGCGTTGTAACATAAGGATGCACCCCGATACTGCAAAAGCTACAAAATAGGGCTGCTCGCATAATTACGAATTCAAACTACGTGACTCCATCCTCCATCTGGTTACAATGTACAAGTCGGTGCGATTGCCTCTTTCGAGCTCGCCCACGTAACATTTTCGATAATACAGAGCTAGTTAATCCACACAACTTAAGGGGTTCAGCTCGCAATCTGTTCATTCTCATCCAGGACAACGTAAATTTCACTATGGAGGTGCTACGCTCTGAAACCGCCCTCCAACTCGAGCAAAAAATCAAACCACTTCTCGGGCATAGCCATTTCTATTTATTGTATTTATTAGCAGGAGAAGAGCTACCTTGTGGAGACCGCTGATAAAAGTCTTTTATTATTATTATTGTTATTATTATTATCTTTGTTTAACGTCATGTTCTGGCTATTGTCATTGCCGTAATTTCTTCTGTTAGGCGAGTCATAACAAATGACCAAGGGCTAACAGAATGATCTCATCATCACATTTCCAACACTTTCCTCAATATCCTTGCAGTTCCCAACAAGGCAGTCTTTTGCACCACTCCAACATTGAATGTTATCCCTAGCTTTTCAATCCACCTATCAAATTCTTTGGTGACACTTCCAAGGGCCCCTATTACTACAGGTACAACCTCCACCTTTTTAAGTTTCCACAATCTTCCAATCTCTCTCTTCAAATCCTGGTACTTTTCTACTTTTTCCCTTTCTTTTTCCTCTACTCTCACATCAGCTGGTACAGCAATATCGATGATTAACCCCTTTTGCTCTTTTTTGTCAATTACAATTATGTCTGGTCTTCTCGCCTCTATCACTATTATTATTATTATTATTATTGTTATCATTATTATCATTTTATTATTATTATTATTGTAGTTTTAATGATAACGTATATTTAATAACCGCTCCCAAGCTTTAATCTTTATTCATTTTATTTTCTTCTTGGTGTATTGAAAGGTATCTTACATGTAAATGCACAGCTCGACGGGAAGAGCATGTTTTACTCGTATATGTGAACTCATACCGTGTCTATATATAGGCGTTATTGACTAAGCGTGAGGTCAAGATGGCTGGATATTGGCCAAGTTATTTTTTTTTTCTTTTCTTTTTTTGGGCTGAGCAACTCGGTAGGGGTGTGGTGAGTGACGTGCGCTATTAATCTAATAGCCCGGTTTCGATTCTTCAGTATAGGTAATTTTTCTTTATTTGCAAAAACAAAACTTATAACAGTAAAAATTTTTCTAAGTGTCGTTGAAATGGCATCGCTTGTTTACGAAAGGGAAAATTACCTCGTAGACAGGCTCAAACATTGGAACTAACGTGATCACAGCGAAGTAGTTCCCGTTTCAGTTTGTTGCGTGCAATTATTACCGATTTACTGACTTTCTAAGAGGAATGTACTGATTAGTTCGACCGGAACTCTTCAAATCGCCCACTTCAATCGTCTGATTTTAAAGGTAAACGATAGGTTCAACAACACATTTTCTTTACGGCATTTCTAAACTGTTGACTTTGAAAGGAGTAAAGAATAGGATTTACACTTGCGCTTGCGAGAACTAAAGTGAACATCAGGATAAAGATTCTGTCCTCAATTTGGTGAACAGCACCAACTAAAAGCGAACCCTGGAGAATCGCCCAAGGGAGCCAAAAGATGTTGAAAGCAATAATAATGCTAAATATAATTCTGGTTATGCGTTTACGAGATTTTATGATGGATTGACTCCATTCTTGATTTTGAATCCCAGTTTCACAAGAGCATTCACACCATACATGTTTGATGATCGCAAACGAACTCCGCAGAATAATCGCCATTGGTATGATGTAAGCAACGATAAGATCAATGAATGCCACCGACTGGAAACTGCTTTTGCTCAGGAGATGTTGGAAACAGAGCAAGGAATCAAATGGGATTGTATGCTTTGTATCAGCCATTATCACAGCTATGGGTACACTTGTTATAGCAGATGTGACCCATGTTACCACAAGAACAACGCAGATTTTTCGCGTAGTTATCACTCTCTTGTGTCGCCACGGGTGAACTACTGCGTAATATCTGTCCGTCGAAATAGCCGCTAGAGTTAACACAGAGTTGGTCGTGGTGAAAGCAATGCTGATCGTTCCAATTTTACAGGCAATTCTTTCAAAGACCTCTTCAAAGGTGTACGGCAAAGGCGTTCTGTCGCTGAAATAACGATTTTTTATCTGACCGGCGAAGAATAAACCTCCGAATATCGTGCACAGCAAGTCTGACACGGCCAAATTGAGCAGGAGATAATTAAAAGGAGTCCTCAACTTCTTGTATTTGACAATGAGGCGACAGACAACGAAATTTCCAATGAAACCAGCAGCAATGATAAATGGGATAACAATTTCGAGAGCCAATGACCAGTTCCAAGACATTCCGAGACTTCGTTGGACTTTTTGTATCCACTTCGTTCCTATAAAATCTTTAATTTCGATTAATTGCTTTCTTGTGCGACTCCTTATGGAAGTCATTTCTTTTCCTCCTACTGTATTCTTTTGTAATACAAATATACACGGAAATAACATCTTTTGTAATGGGGAAATCTGTTTATAAGTGCTATCAACAAATGACAGTTCAGAATTGTTCATTTGCATTTTAAAGGACATCTTTTATTTTCAATCATCATGAAAAAAATAATGGAGCCAAATTGTCTTTTCAAGATGAATTTAAAACTGGGCATTGTATTTGAAGGTCGAAATATAATGACACTAAATTTGTGTTTATGCTTTAAGACGTGAAGTGCTCTTGAAAGCAGTTGCAGATTTCAGACATTTGACGTTACAAATTTACCTACTTTATCTCCGTAGCTGTAAACTGTTAAGACCTTGAATTCACTCCTGTGTACATGTCTGAGAATGTGTTCAATGTGTTTGGGATATTTCTATCATTGCAGGGCTTGTACATTATATTGTTTATGATGGATTATTCTGAGAAAGTAGTTAACAGGTCAGGAACTGAGATTTTTTTTTCGTGATGTCACTTTGTACAGCAGGTGTAAATGAACTGCCGGCGGAAACACCCGTGAAACCTATAGAGCGTTTTCACTCACGTGACCAGCAGCCATATTGATTTACAGAAACAAAGGGAAATATTTGCATAAAAATGAATTCAATTCCCGAAGATTGTTTTGGGACACCAATATGGCCGTCGTTTCTTTGTTTACGTACACCAATATGGCCGCCGTGACATTATGTGAAAACCATCTATAGATCTGAGAGCCCGGTTTCATTCGGCACCTCATGTAGTCTTCTTAGAACTTTGTAAACTTAAAAGTGTCTGGGCTTAGGGACCATCCTGTGTTGATCGCGTGATGATTCCCTGCTATCGAAATATCTTCAGGTTCCAAAATACCTCAGTGTCTCCCTCGTACATTTTCCTCATATTAGTGTGGCGTGACTGTGGCCTAAAAGAGTCAATTTACTGAACAAAGCAACTTTAATGAAAATCCTTCATTCTGTGACAAGAGAACACCAGCTCAGTTGAGGTTTCTTGTAGTAAAAGGTATAAAGTCGGGCTCACACTTACGACTCTGAACGACATAATGTCATTGTCACAACGGCATAAAGAAATGATCAGTTTTTTCCTTGTCATTATGTTCAAGTTATTATTTTCCTACTATGTCGTTATGGTGTGTTGTTCACACTGGAGACACAAAACATCACCCCGAAGTGCTTTCTTTCGTTGCGTGACCTTCCCGTTGTGTCGTTAGCTGGTGTGAACCAGGGTTAAGCAGCTTGCATTTTTAACCCATTCCTGTTGTTTATCCCTTAGCCAGTGACTTAAATTCCAATCACAATGTTTGTAACAACACGACTTGATTTGTTCTTAGCTTAATCATTCTTTGGTACGTTTATTTAATCGTTCATATTCGAAAAATGATGACTACTGCAACGAAACACCGTTACACTTGTATAACGAACATTTTAATAACTTTTCCAAAACTTTGTTAATTAAGCGGAGTTTAGTTTTCCATGTAGTCTGCGCATGCTCACTTCATGGGCTTTTGCCATGTGATTTGGGTAATTGTGCTTCAACAGTATTTCTTCAGTGCGTTTACCCTGCTTCGCGTGACCCCAGTACACTACAGACAGAGTCCCTTGGCACTTCGCTAAATCAAGTTTCAGTAACAGATCTAGCGTGACTGTGTAGCCTAAGTCCATTTTCCCTCTGAAATTATATTGGCTGCTATTGTTAAAATATGCTGTCATATGTATGTTAAGTGTCGCACGATGCTCCTTCCACTTGACGCGATGTCAATTTGAATATCAAGTCCGTCTGTCCACTCTACGCAACGTAATTCATTGTTTTCATGCGTTCTTTGTCCTTCAAATCAATGATTCCTTCCTGTGCGCGTGGTTAGAAATGAACCACAGAAGTCCGGATTTTTTCTCATGGGTGTTGCGTGGGTTTGACGCTTACAGACCCACTGGAGTTTCATCGTCTCTAAAATCCAACTTGTCAGTGCGATAAAAGCCGCTCATCGTTCGAAGTGATGTTGCATTCCATTTGTCACGAGAAGGATTCAGAAACAAATTGAATATAATTGATAACCGTTTAAATTATAGTGAAGCCTCGCCGACTTTTCTCTACCATGTGGACGGTAACCATTGTGTTATCCTTTGCAGTTTTTTCCGATGGGCAGACGTTAGGTAAGTCACGTTGATCGACAACGCCGCGTATAAGAACTTCCCGCTAGATTGAATGGACGTACACTGATCGAAGGCAATTAACAAGCGCGTGCCAATTCGCGTGCATTCACCATATTTCAGCCAACATTTGTATAATTGATGTTAACTGCGAGCTTACAAGGAGCGGGATCTTTCGTCAACGGAGTCATATCAGTTTTAATCGCGTGAGTCAAGTTTTCAAGGGAGTCTTAAGACCCATTAGGCCATATCAGAGGGAGATTGACTTTCGATGGACTTACACTCTGCCGTATGCTGTCGAACATGTACGCTGGGGAGAATTTTGTTGGCAAAATTTCGACTCCATTAAATGAACGGGAAAAAACAACCTAAGTTTAAAAGGTTTTGGAGAAGATCCCTATAATACTATGTCATGTTTATACAGTCTGGGATATGCTCATACCGTTTGTACATATTAATTCGTCAAGGAAGAACACAAATAGAAAAACCCTCGATATTTGCATAATCAAGCGTACTCAGAAAACATTTTGACATTAAGTTAATTGTTGGCTCTTCAAAATTGACTTAACCAAGCAAGTTACTTCTAAATCGTCAACATTGCTAGGAACCAGCCAGAACATGACTTGCTGAAATGTTAATCAAGAATAACATTTGAACAACTAAAATTCAAGGGAAAGCAGTAGCAAGCTTGAACAATACATATTGTATTCAATATTGAGTGTACCGTAGTAATGGTGCCCTTTTTATGGATCTTACCTTATCCAAATTGAGCGGAAAGATATCCACGATGTCGGATCAGGTTGCAAATGCATTTTCAAACGAGCCATGTAGCAGCTTTTGCAACGTCTCACATCATTGGTTCGTTACCCTTCCACACAACAATAACACTAACAACAGAAACAATGCATCTCATCCTAAAAACAATAGCTGCTGTTACACCAGAAGGCCAGTAGAATTACAAGCTTACGAAAGCTGCTACACCACTGTTTCAAACTGTCATAGTGCATCTGAAAAACTAAATTTACTCCGTAAACTATGTCAAGCTTGAAAAGGTTAATTTATTTTAGTTCAACTAATTAGTGATGGTGTAGTGTGCCCGTGAGAAAGATGACACGCTAGTTGCTTGGCAACGTGCGAAGAGACAAATGAGAAGGAAATCAGAGTTCCAGGCAGTAATGGAACCTGCGACCTCCGTAACACCGGTGGTATGTTCTAACCAGTGAGCTACAAGAAATCCTGGTGAATGTTATGTGATTCAACGTAATGTAATGGGCTTGACATTGTAATGTGATTCAATCGCCCGTTGACAAGCAACTACCATATTATAACTTTAGTTCAATTTCCCTATGCAAAATTTTATTTGTTTTTAGCTACGTTTCCCCTTTGTCACATACTGTGATGTAACTGATGCTAGTTTTCGGCTTGGAGATGTTAGGCAGGACCGTATCTGAAGAATACCTAAGACTCTTTTCTAACATAATTTAAACAATACCCTCTTCAGTTTCCTTTGTTTCTTGCATAAATTGCGCTAACGAGTCTGGCTTGTGATCAACTAATTGTTTTTTCCTTAACTTTCGCTCCTCGGTTCCCTTGTCAGTCTATTTTGGCTCCCTCCTCCACTACGTCCTCCATCCTCCATTGTATGACTTGTTGGCTGTTAGATTCTATCGCTCCTTCGTTCCGTCGTTCTTTCGCTCTGTCTGTTCGTTTTGTCTGTCTGTCTGTCTGTTTTTCTATCGGTCCGTCTCTCTGCAGTGTCTGTCTAACCTGTTTGTTTGTTTGTTTGTTTCTCTCTTCCTTCCAACTTTTACCGGTGCCTTACCACCTTAGTTCTGTCTGACTCAAGTATCGTCGCGCCCTCGCTCCATAACCGTTGCTTACTGTATCGCGTGTACAGCAATTGGCTCATTGCCGGCATAGCAAAAGTGTGACCATTCAAACGTTTTTTCTTTTTTTTTTCTATTCAGGTCTACCAGATCCCATTGCACTTTATCCAATGAACCAGCAATACAACCTCAAGGACATAAGCAAAAGCAAAAACCCACCCGGAGAAGCAAGGGGTGTCAAACTTGCGCGTGGATTTTACGGGCAACCCGCGGGATCTTACTCCTTCTCCGGCTCGTCGACAAGCTTTGTTGAGTTTCCTAATAATGGAGGCTTAGACGCCAAATATTCAATGACGTTTGTAGCTTGGATTAAACCTGAAAGTTGTACGGGACCTCTACTTACTTACAGATTAAACGACAAAGATGGAGTTCGCGTGTGGCTGAAAAGACCCGACAAGCTTGCCGCTTTGTTTGAAATTAGAGATAAAGCATTTCCTTACGCTATCGAAAGTGGAAAAATTCGACTACAATCGTGGAATTATATAGCTGCTTCTTACGATAACTCTGCCGGTGCTGTGAAACTGTGGCTTGATGGTCGAGAGGTGAAGAGTCTAAGCGTGGGACGGTTTGAGATCGCTACACAGGGTGATGTGAGAATGGGAGCGGTGACCGGTGGCTCCAATTTCTACAAAGGAGAGATCGCGTGCGTGCAGATTTACAACAAATCTCTGACGGAACAAGAGGTTGAGGCTGTGAGGGATAGATGTCCTGTGGAAGGTATTCATTTTATCGCATGACCTGGGAAGCAGGGATAACGCAATGAGAACACTCCTTTCCCACCAATGTGGCCCTGGTTCAAATCCTAGCTGGATGACGCCAAATGTGGGGTTGAGTTTGTTATCGGTTCTCTAATCTGCTCCGGGAGCTTTTTCTCCCGGTACTCCCCTCTCCTCAGAAACCAACATTTCCTGATTTCGATCGGGAAAGTGTCCCCAAGTACTTGGAGACACTAAGAGGGCCACAAGTTTATCAGTTGTTGAAACTGTCAACTGTCACACTCTCTCTAAGTTAAGACTTTTACTGAAGTTGCCTCGTGCCCTTGCATTCGGTTGTAAATGCAGACATGACGCGTATTTTTAGTCGTTAAGTCTTAAAGTGGTTAAAACTAGATAGTTCTCGCTAATTCAGGTAGATGAGATCGTCTTATAGATACTCTAAGCAACACAGCTGGCCAGGGGCGTGCAGAGATGACACAGCAGGCAGAGTGACCGACTTAAACGCCTCTATTGTCGACGCTGTTACTACATGACGGGGTAACATATTCCACGCACTGATAGATCGTGGGGAAAAGGACATCCCGTAGGCGCTTATAAACATGCAATACCAAAATGCGTCTGATGAGATCACTTTGAAACGATTTGCGTTGTGCACACAGACAGCGCAGGCCCTGCTAGCGTTGAATTTAGCCATCGTCACCGGCCGTCACTCATGTTGGAGAGACTACGCAAGTCAGTAGTCTAGGCTTATCGTGTTGTTTCTATCCGCAGGTTCAATTCAATGCCTAACCTTTCCTCCTTTGTCCTTCCCAAAAACTAAAGAGATCTCTTCGTTTCTTTCACAGTGCAATCGCAGCACATAGGATGTTACGCAGACAAGGTAGCTAATGCAATTCCTTCATTGGAAGGCAAAGATCCTCTATTAGATGGAGATCCAAAAACACGAGAGGATGCCGCGCAAAAATGTGCGCGAGTTGCTCTCAAGCAAGGCTACGCCTATTTTGCAATCCAAGATGGTGGACATTGTCATTCAAGTCTAACTGCGCAAGACACTTTCAACATATATGGATTATCCTTAAACTGCAGGCTAGGAAAAGGCGGGAAAATGGCAAACGATGTGTACGAGGTCATAATGTTTCGTAAGTACGCGATATCAACATCATAACAACTAGTGTATGTTTGCAACTGTCCCTTTCATTTTCAAAAACTTTCACCTTCATGTGATAAGCTATTTCATGCATACACAACAACATGGGAAGCATCATACGTAGATTGAAGCAGACGGAAAGATGACATAAGTGAATTGAGCAGGAGCCCATCGGAACTAGCGTCCAGGCTTTGCTCTGTGCAACCAGTAAAGTTTATAGACTTCATAAAGCAGCGAACAAAGTAATTACGCAGTTACTTTAGTTTTGGTTTTGGCTCGCTTCATGATTGGATCAAGAAACTTGCGCGAACTTTTCAACCAATGAGATGCAAAACTAAACCAACAATTGCGACTTAGGAAATCTGGTTTTCCCGCGCTTGGGGCCGGCTGCCTTTAGCTGCTTTGCGTTCTGATTGGCTAGTAAATGAGTGAAGCAAAAGTCAAGTCGCGAATTGCTTCGAATTGTGATTGGCTGAGGGGTGTATTTCGTTCAGGACTGATTGAAAACCGGTCTATCCGGTCTATCCACTACCAAAGGGATTCACTGATGACAATTGGCATTGCTTTAAGTCGCCTGATTGGTTACTTTGTTTTGATGGCGCGTAACGCGAGCCAAAAATAAACCCAGATACTTCTTTGTCATAGAAAAGGCCTAGGGAAAACGCTCCCAATTATGTGCGCCTCGTGAAGTAAAAATATAGTTTAAGCAACTGCAAATGGAAGGCCACATGAAAAGTGTTAGCGCTTGCACGGGATTCCAACCAGTACAATACCATCCATTCATTGTTCAGTGTATATATTCGTTCTCAGGAGATCAAACTTGCTGGCACGGCTGGGATGCCAAAGGAGAATCCTGCTTTAAACTTTACAACGATAAGAAAACCTGGGCCAACTCACAGGCCTCTTGTAAAGCACAGAGAGGCACGTTGGCCAAGCTTAACACAGAAGATAAAAACTACTTTGTGTTCCTTCATCTGGTTAAGCCAGCAAGTCCAAGTTCGAGTGTTTGGATGGGGCTGTCTCGTGACTCGAAAAATAACTTTCATTGGTCCGATGGAACGGTGGCAGAGTATAGTAACTGGGGCCCTGGGTCACCAGATAATAGCCCTGGAAACTCAAAGAACTGCACAAAATTAGACGATGTCTCTGGACTCTGGGAAGACTCCGAATTTGATTTTACGCATCCATACGTCTGCGAAAGAGGTCAGTATGGCCACAATCTTCAATCTAATCTTGAGAATGTTATCCACGTTTCTTTTACAGGGATGTCTTTATAGCTGCATTTCGAGATCTTAATTCATGTGTGAATGATGAAGCTGACTCTCACCTGTTACAATATCCAATTTCTAAACTAATTTTTTTATCATATAACGAAAGTGAAGCACGCACTCTGATCGTTTAATGATTTCCTACTTGCTTATTGGTGCACGATGCTGCTTTGCGCTAAGATTACAAGGCTGAGATTTCGCCTTGTGCCTTTTCTTATGCAAAAAAAAAACGAACCTCGTTTTCTCTATGGTATTCAATTCATGTTGTAAAAATATTATAAACTCGATAGCTGTGCACTCATGAAAGGTTTCTTACCCTTCTTTGGTTCATGGAAACCTTGCGTGTGTATCCGTAAATCAAGGGTGCACGGCCGTTGCATTTACCAATTGTCAATTCCAGCTTTCAGAGGTAGGTGACTGAGAGAACTATATTTCTTTTCCGGATCAGGAATTCCTCTCTAAGTTTCTAGTCTGTGAATAGGCAATCGTCAGAATGTTTACCGAAATTACAAACAGTGACTGGCGTGCTAATGGGTCCTACTAACGCTTCTGTGAAAATTTCAGTGATTCCTGAAACACCTGGAGAAGTGAGAGTCAAACCAATGAACCGTCATTCAGTGCTAGTCACGTGGACAACGACAAAACAACAAGTTGTGATATCGTATTACGTGGAGTACAGATTGAACAATAGCAACGAAGTCCAGCTTAAGGTCTTACAGGACCAGAATGAAGCTAGTTTGACTGGCCTTCAGTCACACGCTGCCTACGAAGTCAGAGTGCGGGCAGTGAGCGGAGCAGGTGGCGGACTTTGGAGCTATTATCAAACATTTTCAACTGGACAAACGTGTAAGACAGGAGATAAGCTTAGCTATATATTCCGTTGGTTGAGCGCTCTGTCTATACCTGTGTCTCCCGCTCTGTAAAATTGTACTCTGAGCTCCGTACTATTTTCATCTGAATAAGGAATAACATTCAAAACGTCAGCTTTTAAATCTCTTTACAACGGGCAATGCACCTTTTTAACTTAATTGGTACTAAATATTAGTGCTTCACTCCTACTCACGCGGCGCCACGGGTTCTTTCTGTGTGTCTGTCCCAATCTATGTCTGTCTCTGAAGCCCTAATTGTCGTTCTGTCTTTCTGTGCGTCTGACTTGCTCTCTCACTGATCCCCGTTCTTGTTTCATTTACAGACCCCCCTCAAATAAACCCTTTATCACCAATGAGAACGTATGTTCCAGGAGAGAACCTAGTCCTAAATTGTACAGCTCGAGGTGGCCCTGAGCCCACGATAACATGGTACAGAGACAGGAAGTTGATTCATCGAGGTCAGACACTGGTCGTTAGAAATGACACTTCACCTCCTGGGGTGTACACATGCAGAGCCAGTAATGGCATTCCACCTGATGACATAGCATTAGTCACAGTCACGGAAATAAGTAAGTGAGATCAAAGGGCGGATGCTTTGCGTACGGCACGTAAACATTCTTTCGCGAAACAGCAAACACGGGGATTTCGCGTTTTTTGTGTGCCGCAACCTTGACGCGAAATATTGTTTTACAGCACGCCCCAGTTCACATCGAGAAATGATTGCCACATTATATTACAGTATTTCAATATTAATTTAAAAAACAAACAAACAAACAAGCAACCAAAAACAAAAACGAAAAGAGTATTTCACTATGAAAATACACGCAGTATGCATAGCCAAGTATAGAAATGTACAAAAATCTTGGCAAATGTTTTGAGTTGCAGTACATTTTAAAAGCTGGATGATGACTTGTGACTGCATTCGGTTATGTTACGTCATCCAGGCTTTGAACAACTGGGGCCTGCGCTGAAAAAAATCCCATAGCTTTGATTTGAAAGCTCTTATTATGTGTGGTCTCTCTGACTGATACGGGACAAGTAAAACTGAAGAGAGCAGGGGGCATACTAGTTGTTGGGTTTTAAATAGGGCCCTTTCTAAGGGGTTACGCCGAAAGTCTGGAATTCCCATACAGTACTTTACGCACTCTTTTAGATAGTTGACACCAAGTTCTCGAAGTGAAAAATACTTCTTTTCTTTACAAAAGCTAAACTTTATGGTTATCACTACAGGAAATGGTGTATCTGCTCTTGGTTCATTGCAAAAAGATGTTAAAAAATAGGTCGTACAGGGCACAATATAGTTATTTTCTCTTGTTTCAGCCACTCCTGTACTAAAGAATGTTTGGGGAACTGGGCAAGAGGCGGAGCTTTCTGTCAAGAAGGGAGACCCTTTATCGTTACAATGCGAAACAGGGAACACGATAAATGCAAAGGTCACGTGGTACAAGGATGATGAGCCGCTATCTGCACAGCGTTATTCTTCGAGAAACATGATAAACATCAGAGAAATGTCTGACGGCGATTTTGGTGTTTACAAGTGTAAAGTTGAGAATTCTTTAGGCGTCAAGTCCAGGGAGATCAAAGTTGCAAACGGTGAGGATATGTGAAGAATAAAATTTATATAAATAACCCTCTTATTCAAACAATAGGCCAGTGCAGGAGCCCATCGGTGATGGGCTTCTGGCCAGTCTTAAAAATTTCTCAATACTTTTCATTGAAATGGTGCTACAAAACCACTGTGGTCTAACATAAGAGTAATTCACTAAATTTTAGCAGTGTTAGAATGTTCTTATCCCATTTATCTTGTTTTCTTTTTGTAGCTGAGCAACTAACCCATCTCAAAATCGCCATTGTTTGTCTAGCAGCATTATCATTCATTCTTCTTGTGTTAATCACCGTCTTGGCGTGCCTCTTGTTGAAAGCAAGAAACTCAACAGCTTTTGAATCCAAAGACGAACCGGAAGACGATCCTCTCCCCACCCTAGCTGGTCCAAGACCTAGTGATCACGATATCAGGGTCCCGGAAGTCAAACTCACTGACTCGCCCACCGGGAAGAAATCTCCTTACATGCCTCTTAGCGCGGATGACACTCCTAACGGAGGGACAAGTATTACGTTCGAAGCCACCTCGTTTTAGGCTTTTAATTAAGATTTAGACGGGTACTCGTGTCTCAGAGATCTAGAGGTCCATTCAACCGATGTCGGCCAACACATTCTCTTTCATTTAACGATTACTATAAAGTTTGTGATAATACACTCACAGCATATTTCCCGCAGCCGAGGGATTTTTTTTCAGCTTTACTGCACTGTTGCTGGGAAGTTTTCCAACCTGCTTCAAGGCGAAATTTCGTTGCAGCGCTGCTATTTACAAACACAGCGTTGCAAAGTGATGAATGCCGGCTTCGCCGTATCCGGGCGAAGACCGGACCACAGACACCCTCTCGTTAATTAATAGCCAGGATGAAAATACAACAAGCATTAATGGTGAATTGCGAATTGCAAACACCGTGTACAAGCAAAACAAGAACTTGGGGATAAAACTCATATTCAAGGACAAATCGTAAAGCCTAAATTAAAATTAAGAAAGAATTAACAACAAAACTAAAGCGACGACAAACTAAGATGAAACATTTCCACCGGTCTCACTGCAATAAGCTTAACAACACTCCTATATATATATATATGTAGTTGGATTTGTAAAAACTACAGCAGCGGATCGACAGCATTTTTCATAGGGGGTGAGGCTGAACACAGTTTGGTCATTGTAGCCAAGAAGGACATGCCTACGCGACATCTCAGTACCTGGGATACCCAGTTTGCTGTGACAGTGTATCTTTTAAGGACCTTTTCTCTCCCTATATGACGTTCACCACTAACGACTTCTGTTGCTTAACCATTCCCAGGGCTTCCTGAGCCCAGAGTTATAACAAGTCTTGTAACAAATGTCGATTATTGTTTGCGCGCTTGCTTGTAGCTGAAAAGTCTTGGAACGCCTACATTAAATGCGCCCCTCAACCCTCCCCTCCCCGTCATTCCCTCTTTATGTCCCTCAATGCATTGTTGATTTAAAAAGTTTTCCCTGGGAATCATTCTAGCTCAGTGATACCAGTGGTCAATCCACTCAGAGGTTCGTTTATTTTACCAGTAAGAACTGTGCTCTGTTCTTCCCAGAAACTAGCCGGAATTACTTGAACCTCGTGTAACCCGGACGCATAGTATCGCGAAGTGGCAGCCGTCAAAAAACGTGACCAATGTCATGGAAACCACCGGCTTACAATTTTCTGCATTATGTTTCCCTTTTGAATTCTGTATCGTCACTCCTTAAAACGTAACACGCTCTTTATACAAACGGTCCCTTGAGTCCTTAATTTAAAATCACAGGGGACTATCTTGATTCACACTATAATGATTTTATTCTGCATTGACTAGGATGAAATGTTTCAAGAATTAAATTAAATTAAAAGGCCCGCTTTTCAAAGTAACTCTTAATTTTCCCCATAACATACTGTGCAACGTTGCGCAAACAGTCCTTTAAATTTAACTGAGTTTATCAGTGAAGATCAGTAAATAGGTGACCATGCATTGCAATGAAAGCTGAAGAAACTCATTGTTGTATGGACTACGCGGGCGTTTGATTCCGTGTACAACAAATTACGATGCGTAACCTAGTGAATCAACCACTAGTTTCCCGTTCGACCGTTCACTTAAGTACAGAGTGTTTCCAATTACTGATTGATCATGCAAGTAAAAGCTATCAACGAGCATCGCTATGTCACTGATCCGGGCTCTCGCCAATATTCAGCTCACGAACCTTAGTTATTTGATTTCGGGCACAAAAAGCACACCGGAGTGAATAAAATGAATTAAAGGCAATTACAGGGTCCTCAAAAGAGAGTGAAGTTATTTGAACGTTAGACCTTCGTACGGACGAATTAGAACATTCCCTTAATATAGAGGCACTAGTTAACGTTCATAACTTCAGTTCTGGACTCTTTTTCCGGAGGTCAGCGAGTTAATACGAAATTTCACTACTTCACGCCCCATCGACGCATTAACGCAATTTCTTTAGAGACCCACTTACTGATTTAAGTAACTCAAATGCTATTGTTTTTCTTGTATAATAAGTTCACCGACTCTTTCGCAGCCGCTTGGGGTGCAGTTTAAAAACACAACCGACGCCACAAAAATGACTGATCACAACAGAGAAGTTGAAGGAAAAATTTGCAACGAAAGCCAAACGGAGGTGGAGGTTGTGCTTAAGATCACTCCATTGTTATCATTCACGTCTGGACCAGCCTCTGAAAAGCACGACGGCAATAACAACATACTTGAGCCGCAGAGGCCACTAAATTTAGAGAACGTTACACAAATCGGCCATAGTGGGAAGAAAACAAACACATTCGACTCCGATAAGAGTAAAACAGCGCGGAGGAAACATGATGCGATATCTTCCATCGGGAAAGCTAAAGACGCAAAACTCGATGGGCCTCCTAAAAGCCACACGGACGGACAAAGCCCCGTTTCAAGGGAAAGCTGTGAGAAACAGGCTAAAAGTCACAAAAGAAGTCTTATAAGAAGTTTATCCAGCAATGCAGCAGCTCCTAAAGAAGTACCCTCTAGACACAGAAGACTATCGGATCCCACCTTGTCTTCTCAAAAGAACCTCGTAAAGGGAGCGTTCGAGAGACGGGAGTTTGAAGAAACTTCGTCCCTATCTAAAGGCTGTGTCACCGTTGCATCTTTTTGGAAAAGTAACGCAACCTACAGGCTCAAAACAAGCCCGCCCGATGACGTGAGACCTTGCGAGAGCTACTGCATGACTGCCGTTTCCTTGTTGTGCATTTTGGATTGCAAACTATTTGCCTTTAGGCCTCATAAGAGCACATACTTAGTGGCCATCCTTGCTACGAATTAAACTCTATTTAACAAAACTGGTCCAAGTCAAAAGAAAAATTGCAAAAAGATAAGGAATCATAAAAACCCAAGATCCAACACTAACATACAATTCAACCGCACACTGTTTAACGCCCCAGGTTACGACGTTTCGTCCAGTTTATGTTTCTCACAAGTTAAACACAATGGCTATGCAATGATTTCCTCATATACTGATAGCGGCTGGTATTGTGAAATGGCACTCTTATGTTGTAAAGCTGTTGCAGGCGGTTCTCTGTTTGTCGTGCACGTTGGCTGAAGTTCCATGTAGTTCGATGGCTCCTGAGACAGGCAGTGTCCTCCCGCATCCACTAAAGTAGAAGACAAAGACGGAGCTTTACTGACGTTTCAGAAAAAAAGAGCATGTTGACAATTATTCCGCAAACTGTACTTTACTCTATTGGCCCCACCCTCCCCCGGCATCCACTACTGCATCGCCTCTTTTTTTAATTTTTGTACTGTTCTTTGTTCCTCTTTGGTCTCTGACTGCCCTGCCCTTCCGTGCAATGTGTCAGTTCTCTGACGTTCCACAGAGTTTATAAACATAAAAGTTTTCTGAGAAGGGGTCTACCATTTGTAGTTGTGAAAGCAACTTAAGACTCTTTTAAGACCCTGAGTGTTTGTCTAGCCGGGATTTGAACACACAACCCGACTTATCCTATTTGCATGACTGGCCAGACGACGATTCAGAACTAGCTGTCGGTTCGCGATTACAAACCTGGTTCATTGTCTATAGAATCCTGAACGTCGTTTTCTCCAGGTGAATACCTCTCACCAGCATTAGGAACCCGCTTTAAACGCTTCCACAAATAGGCAATGCATCCAACTGACAGACAAAGTAAGATTCCCAACAAGATGTTGAAAACAACCGATACTAAACTTGTTCCTGAGAAGAACAAGAAAGGGCAAGATTATTCTACAGCTAGAAACCTGAATGGTATTGAAAGAAAATCGTTCAAACTGCAGCAATCCGTTTTAGCGTGTTCTCGCATCAAATGCAATAAATCAAGCGCGAGAAAGATAGCGTACTAAGGAAGAGGAAACTGGGGATCACGTACATACTCCCGCTTCCTCATCGTACTCCCCACGTTTCTCCGCCCCCTATTATATAATTATATAATGCCCTATTTTTATCAAGAATTATGTTTTAGTCTGCCATTATTTGGCATAGGGTGTAGTGTGCGCACAAAATTGTGTTGTTAATTGAAATTACATCAACGATAAGGCATGTTTAACATCTTGCGGCTGTTACGGAAGGTTAGCTCGTTAATTAGGTTCCATGTTTTGCGCAAATTGCCTTTATTAGCTTCCAGATTGTCGGAAACAAGGAGTTTCTTTGCGAGCTTAACTGCGTTACTTGCCCGGTTTCTAGCCCGCTTATATTGATCCCACGTGGCTGAATCATTGGAAAGGATTTCCTTCTTTTTAAGGAAATCTCTTCTTCTGGTTTTACACAGTAGATCGCCAGTAATCCATGGACGTCGCTTTTTACCGACCCTTTTCAATTTGAGTGGTGCGTGTTTGTCGACCCAACTGAGAAACATTTCTTTCCATTCACGCCACATGTCATTTGGGTCAGAACACAAATCGACGTTGGCCCATGGCATTTGGTTGAGATCACTTAAGAACTTGTTACTGTCGAAGTGCTTGTTTAAATTGCCGCGTCTCGATTGTGCGAGAGCCATTACGGTCGTTAGTGGGCTTTACGTGTTAAGAAAACAAGAGAATGATCACTTATACCAAGGTGAATGACACCCGATTTTGTAACCTTCTATATTCGAAACTGAAGTGACACGTGTTGGTTCCCTGATTAACTGGCTAAGACCATATACGTCAAAAGGGGTGTTTATCAGAAAGGAAGAAATATGTGCATTTGCTTCAGGCAACAAATTGCAGTTGACATCACCGAGCATATACAATTCCTTGTTTTCCGCGTCAATTTTGGCAATAACTTTTTCAAACTCACCAAAAAGATCAGGTGGAGAGCTTGGGGGTCAATACCAGGTACCGACTTGGAATCCTGTACTCCGTGGCTTACTGATTTCAACAAATATACACTTCAACTCATCGTTGTTTAAATCGTCACGTATTCGATAGTTTAGATTCGTGCGCAAGTAAATACAAACACCACCTCCATTCCTTCCGTTAACTTTACGATCTTTCCAGACCAGTTCAAAGCCAGTTAAGTAGACTTCAACTGAGTCGCCTTAGTCACATTAACAGATTGTAAAGTGAGTCCTGAACTGCAGACAACATGGGATACAAAATTTAAAACGACACAACTCGGATTTTAGTGAAAAAAATCCGAGTTGTGAATTCGGCGATAAACGCAAAACGGATTTTTGCATTAGAATTCCGAGTTGCGAATTTCGCGGTAAAGACAACTCGGATTTTTGCAGTTTTGCAAAAATTAAATCCGAGTTTTGAATTTCGAGGTAAAGACAACTAGAAATCCGAATTGTATTTATGTAATTATGTCCTGTATGAGCCAAGGTACCTAAGGTATAGAAATCTTTGTTGTTGTTGCAGTTGTTTGTTTCTTTGTTTGCTTAGCTCGAGGACTTCTTTTTGCGATAATGCCTGGGCAGATTTGTTCTTTCTATTTTTTCATTTTTATATTTTTTAATGGGATTATTGTTTTGTTTTGTTTGTTTGTTTGTTTTTTTCGCCTTCCTGCCCCCTCCCTCACTTTTGTGATGGTCCACCCCTTACTAATTTGCTCACGGCCTAAAGAACTTGCCGTCATCGATTCCGCATCACACATTACGCTCTAGCCTGCTTACAGTTTAGTTTACCTTAGACAATCCCCTGAATTTCTCTACATACCTGTTCCTGACGAGTTATCGTTTTGAGCTTTCTCCTGTTCATCTGCAGAGAAGACGAACAGATTACATCACAGCTCAGCGCTTGGGAAATGGAGTCGAGAATCACAGCGTAATCAATTGACAAAACCTATTTTTGTTGGCTTTTCGTTGTTGTTTTCTAAAAGTCGTGTCGTTCAATTTTTCTGATGTGATGTTTATTGGAGCAATGCTCGGCCCTGAAAGAAGAGCATATTCAGTGTGACAAATTTGGTCTGCAATACAGTCCGACATAAATGCGGCAACACAAAAACGGCCGGCAACGCTATAAGATGGACGCCTACATAAAACGGCAACTGATACCAATCTCAATAACTGTGTACATAAACATCTTTATATCAGTCACTTACGTGCAGTTGATGTTCGAAAATTCACGGCACTACTCCAAGCACTGTATCCCAAGGCACTCGAGGCTATCATCCTGACACTGTAGTTTGTGTAAGGCTTGAGATTTGTCAATTCTTTACGCGATGAGTCTCCTAGCAGGATAATATCAGAGCTAGGAGTGTTTTGATACCGCAGAGTAAAGCTATCAACTGGAGCTTCATCTGATCCTGTGGAGTGACTCCATGTCACCAATGCCGCTCTCGCCCTGAAGTTAGTTACGGCAACATTTGGTGGCGCTGGCAACTCTAAATACAGTAACAATATTAATTTTCAAAAATTACTACCTACTAAGACCTCCGAAGCACAGACATGCACAAACATCAGGGGAAAAAGGGACACTGGTCTCAGTACTGCACAAGGCTGAGGAATATTTCGCAAACAGTCCTTGAAAAAAATGTATGCTCTAGGGGGCCTATTTTGAGTCTCTTTTTGTCGACTCTGGGTCTGGGAGAATAAGGAAACAAACAGACGAAGGACCAACCAATCATCAAGAAATCGCACGCTATAAAGCAGACAAAGCCGGCAAAATCCCACGTAAAAATTGTTCAATTCCGGCATATAATTGACTCGAATGTGTCTTGTAGCCTTCTATTATGGCGACCATCTGGGATTCATGTAAAGATACTTTTACTTACTTAAAATGACAGTAACATTGGAGCTTGCGTGATGTTTGACAGGTGAACCAAGTAATGATTTAGAACATTGGTAGATTGCTTTGCACTGAATGTCACGGCTTGATGAACTCAGTCTTGAACAACTGTACTTTTTATTGATGTCACTTGCATTGCTGTAGGTAATCCTCAGAGATGAACTTGACTCAGCCAATTTCACTCCATCCTTACTCCATTCATATGTCGTCGTAGGAGGCCCTTGATTGTTAAACTTGGCAATGCAGTTTAATGTAACAGATGCACCAGGCGAAGCTTGCAAAGTAGCATCATTGACATGCACGAAAAGGAATGGAACTTGAACTGAAAAAAACAATGAAATACGAACGATCAAACAACCCAAAAGCCATGACAAATAATCATTGTTTCCGAAATTTCGTATTCACTTCAAAAACATAACTTGTGTTATGCTGTTTAATATATAGGTAATCGAATGATCTCGAGTGCAATTTGGAATAAAGAAGCATGCAAAAGTGATTCATTTCATATATCATTTAGTAAATTTTCAAAGACTAACAAAACTGCACGAGCCCATAGAGCGAGTGCAATTTGTGGTCTTTGAAAAATTTTACCAGTGGACGAAAGGACGGACGTACGGACATACGGACTGAGTAACTGGTATTATGAATATAACATGCCATTGATTCATACAAGGGGTTTCCATAATTATAGATAGTGTTACCCTTGATCAGACGTCATTCCCGCCCAGAGTAGGAAACAATTAACACTTACAATCTATACAGCCAAACAAGTCCACTCTCATACACAGTCCGCCGTGATAAGCTCGTGGAAGGATTCTGACATACTGAGCTGCGAACGGTGAGAAGAACCACTGGAAAACTACTGACCTTTTGTCACTGTTTCCAGTAAATGACTGCAAAATGAAAAAAAAAAAAAAAGGAAAGGAATCCCATGTTTTGCACACGACACTATGGCCTAAAACGATTTTAGCCGGACCAGTCCATCATACGTTTTAGATACTAGAAACGGAGCGTTTTCAAATCGCCCCACTTTGGAAACCGTTTCGAAAAGCCTACGTTTTCATCGGCGTTTTCGCACGTTGCAGTGTGGTTGAAAGGCCAAAACACATAAAAAAGTATGCGTTTTCAAATGAAAACGTATTAGTGTGGATGGGGCCTAAGGTGAATACAGAGTCAAAATGACATGAACTTCCTCAAAAGAATAATAATCTGAATGCCTTTTTTTTTTCTTTGACGTTTTCACGTTTTGCAATTTCCAACGTGGCGCCCAATTAATGAAACCTCTCACCAGAGTTAGTAGAGTCTCCCTATACTAACTCTGTTCTCACCCTCCGTCTTGAGTACAGATTATCGCAGAATATCACAATAATTTTCTTTCCGCCCTGGCTATGTCGAGTCTTGGAATCGAACCAAGCCACATCTTTGCTCCCTCAGGATTTTGTAGAATTTGAAGTCAGTGACACAAACTTGTTCTTAAAGTAGATATCAAAAGCACTCAAAACTCAGAGATTTTTAATTGTTAATGGTAATGGATTTATATACCGCACATATCCCACACACTTCATGGCGGTTTACAATCCTTTCTCTGCCTCCGACAGCCGCTATCGGTCCACATTTGATCTCACCCACCCACCCAACCCACGCATGAATGTAAAAGGAGGACAGATGAGATTACATTCACAAAGGCCAGATCACAACACCGGGGTCTACTCCCCCTACTCTTCGCGAACAGTGTGTGGGTTCTTTTACGTCCCACGAAGTTATTACGAACAAGGGTTGTGAGACAGGACCTACGGTTTATCGTCCTTATCCGAGAAGACTAGACAGTCCAACCATTTGCAGATGCCATTGCAAAGGCAGCACTTTCTCCTCAGTTATTTAAGGACCCTGAGTGATGGTCCGACCGAGGTTCGAGCCCACGACCTCCCGCATGATAGTCCCGCGCTCTACCAACTGAGCTAACTGGACGGTGGTTAATTCTCTTGCTGTGATATCAACAGAGGACAGAGGGCGTATTCTAGCTGTAGACAAAATAATATTCTGTTAAGTAACTCTACCTTTCCGCCAGCATAATTCAACCACAATTGTCCATCATATCCATAGCTGATAGCATAATTTGTTACCCACTTGTCCACCTGGTTGTCTCCCTGTGTAGCGATGCCACTAAGTGTAATCACTTTGCTAAAACGGAACTCCAAGTAT
>BLFK01000297.1:1606069-1626069 GCA_014634185.1 Astreopora myriophthalma | reverse complement strand
TGAAGAGGACAGTAAAATACTGAGCTGCAGTCAGTGGAAGAAAATTAATGTGATAATAAGAATGATAGTCTGTAATAATATGACAAATATAGTTGACTGATCACATCCGTGTCCAGAAAGGGGGTTTTCGGTGTCAACTACAAGAATACTATAAGACATGTACTCTGTAGACTGACATATTCGAATTATAAAAGCATTAGCAAGAAAATGATGATGATGATGACGATGATACCATAAAGTCAAGCATGTCATACTGTAAAATATGGCCCCTAAATTGGCTAATCATAGCACGCGTAGTATCTGACATATATCATACAAAGAAACACACAACTGTACACAAAATTAACTGTAAATATATCTGTACTGTAGCTACCTTTTTGCCAACTTGTCCATGCTGTTTATAGTCTTTCCAAGCTGTCCCATTTGTGGATGATTGAAGGCTGTATTTTTCCACCCACTGATCTGCTTGTGAATTCCCCTGAGTGGACACAGCACAGATGATATGAAGTGACTGTAGATCAATCTCTAGATATGGATTACTGTCGCTTGTGGATGCACACCATGATGACCCTACCGTGTAGTTCAATCGGCCATTTTTGGCTGGTGTGTCCTCATTTAACTCTGATGAGGCTGTTATCTGGCCATCGAGAAAGAATCTCTTTTCTAACCCCAATGCATTCTGTTCACAAGATGCTGGAAGATTAAATAAAGAATAAAGTGGAGCTCAGATGAAGCGAATATCTGCCTGTCAACAATAAATCCCTCGGCTAACCCCAGCGCATCCTGTTCACACCGCTGAAAGAGAACAAGGCAGCTAAGGCCTCGACGAATTTGTGTCGCGTTTGGGAACTTATCGTGTTCTGTTTAAACAAAGTCAGAACAAAAGACAACCTTGAATTAATGAACAGATTCTTCAGTTAATAGTTAAAAAGAGAACCTTGAATTAATCTTGACTTAATTGTTAATTGTTTCCAAACCAAATTCTTCGAAACCTCAAATGTATTAGCTTCTCTAACACTCTTTTTCACCAGACTAACACCCCGTCAGAGGTTTTCGCGATGGTGCCTTGGAGGTGACTCACATTTTTTGTTTTCAGCACTTCATACGTTTTTTGAAACAGTTTTGATAAATTTGCGTCACAATGTTCATGGGCTTTACGAAAATTTCGAAACAGAGAGGGATGGGTGTTCATAAAGCCGTAGAAATTTGTCACGCAGTGGAACTCGACCTTCTCGGAAAATCCGGCGTCCTTGGCAGAAACTGACTGGTTAAAATTAAAAACCTTCAGTACTTGCACGAAATCTTTCGAACAATTTACCGTTTGTGAAAAAGAAGATGTCGGCAAATGGTTCAGAATATAAGGTGATGCAGTTGAACCTGATAAAGCTAAGGGACCTCTCTTGAACTGTGGGCTCGTTTCAAAGTGTGAGCAAAATCCTGTATCATTCAACAGGCCAAATTTTAATTCCATCCATCCACCCATTAATCAATCAATTAATCAATCAACCAATCCATCCATCTGGCCTTCCTTCCGTCAGTCACTCCGGTCAGTCAATCAGGGCCGAGTTGTTCGAAGGAGGGTTAGTGTTAACTCGGGACAAATACCATGGCAACCTATAACTTTTAATAGGACTTAACCAGGGGTTAGCGCTATCCCTGCTTCGAACAATTCGGCCCAGATCAATCACTCAGTCGATCGATCAGTGAATCAATCAATTCATCGATCCATCCTTACGTCCGTCCATCCATCAATCGTCATGAGTGAAAGCGGTTTTTAATTGAGTGTCATAAAACCAAGACCAAAGAAATTTTGACTAGTGGATTGTCCCGTTTGTCTCCGCTTTCGTTGCTTTCAGAGTCAAGGAATTCGTTCATTAAAGCCTTCATCCGAGTGTGTACATGTCAACATCAATAAATTTGTCAGTGCTTTGATCGAGTGTCTTGTTCCACTCGACCGAGTAGCGAAGGCATCACCTCGGGCGTGAACGTGTCAAAGCAAGGCTAAAAATGAAAGCAAGGCAAATGTGTCCCACAAATATAGGGTTTCGTTCTCCTACGTCGAACGCAACTATCAACGCAAACAAGCGCGCTTATTTTCACCGTGAAAACGAGCTTAACGTTAGCACAAGGATAAGCGCAAGCCAAGCGCAAGGATCAAAATACTTCCTTTTCCTTGTGCGTGCGGTTATGCTTGCGTTCACTTGCATTGTGTGAAAAAACCGAACATAGCATAAGCACAACACAAGCTCTTATGTTCGTCCAATGAAACACCCGTTCCAGATTGCACTCGCAGCGCCCGGTTCTAAGAGAGAGCATGGAACCAGTGAATCGTTAGTCCCTGTGTATTGCGTCACAATGCATTTTCTGCTTGCCCTTGTGCTTGCGTCTCTTGTGAAAGGTTTCCGAATTGAGGCAGCAGCCCAGGAGTGAACATGATTATCCAAATTCACACTTCATGAAAACGGATCGGAAACATCTCAATTATAAAAAATTAGATGAAACTATAGTTTAATCTCC
The DNA here is from genome assembly GCA_014634185.1 of Astreopora myriophthalma. Classification (NCBI taxonomy): domain Eukaryota; kingdom Metazoa; phylum Cnidaria; class Anthozoa; order Scleractinia; family Acroporidae; genus Astreopora; species Astreopora myriophthalma. The sequence goes on along the minus strand of BLFK01000297.1, from coordinate 1,623,552 downwards.
CAGGTCCCAAGAGCCTGTGGCTCAGTGGCAGAGTTGCCGACAAAGTAATCGGAAGCGCCTGTTAGAAGCACTCTCACTTCTCCGAATATCCGCGCAAGAGCCCATAATCCGGAGCGTACAACTCTCAGACTGGGGCTATATGGCGTTTTTACAGAGCAAGCTGTTTATAGATCATTTTTGGATTAGTATGTTGCGGCAAAACGTCAGCATATACATAAATCAGTTAAAACAGCTCCAAAATCGCGCTGCTCGTTTACCTTTTCAAGCTTGGATGCCGCGATGTCAAAGGGTTAATGCAGCATGTAAGGGTTGAAAAGATCTGTATCAGGGGCAACCAACGAATAAATTGAGCAAAAAAGATTTCCAGGGATATTTCTAGGGTCCTTGTGTTTAAAGAGATGTTTTTATTAGCTAGAAAAAACTGATCTGTTCGGATTTCTTAGCTGAGAATTGAAGTGCCCGAAAGTTTTAGGGAACGAAATTTCATTTCAGAATTCGAAATTGCTAGCTGAACGTTACCTTTGAAAAACTTGTCAGCGAACTATTTGCTTACCCGAAAATGCTAGGTGACCTTTTTAACAGCCAAAAATTGCAAAAATATCCCTTTCGAAAATGTAAGGGACTATTTTTCCCATGGATTTCCCTGGTTGCGAATCTTTTCGGCGATGTGTTACTTAAGAAATCATTAGATTTTTGGCATTGTAGAATCCGAAAGTCTTACAACGGGTAGACTCTTCCCAACAGATACTTCACCGAAGTTTCTCGTTGGGTGCCGCTCTGTACATGCGCAGTGTCGATTACAAGAAGCACTTATGGTTTTTAAGTCGCCGCACGGTCCGAACCCAGAATATCGTAGGTCCACGTTTACAATGAATACACATATCTGTGCTTTGGGAAATTCAGAAAATAAACTCGGCATTGTACGTCCCCTTGGGTCCCGCCGGGGCAAGGAGACGTACAATACTGAGTTTATTTTCTGAATTCGTACTGGATATCGTAAGAATAGCTTTAGCTGCGGCGCTGTTTTCTGGAATAATTAGCCTACTACTGAGTAGCACTGAAGAAGGCAAGCGGAATCGTGGAGCGAATTTGGGAAACTATTAAATGAGAACTTCTCTCGGTAATGTAGACTCACGGCATTCATGGAAAGTAGGCTTCCCATCTTGTATATAGTTTTGTTGTAAATATTTATCTACCTTAGATTTAATGCTGGTATTTTATTTTATAAATTTTTGCTGATTTTTCTCGATGAATTTTTACCGTTTATAAATAATTTGTTGTGTTCTGCTTTGTTGAAATAAGCATCCACCTGAACACCTTTTGATGTCTCGTTAATCCTTTAATGCCATGCCAAGGATGCCACTTATAGATTTTACTCTGGTTAACGTCAGACGATTTTTATCGTCACTGGGGGGCCCTTCGAGCAGGAAAGGGTTAATGAAAAAGCGCCGATGAACAAGGGGTTCAAAGAATTGCAAATAAGGAAACCAATTGGTTGTTTACATATCGAGGCCAATCGGACAATCAAATCCATGATTACGAACTGTACTTATTATTCCCATGGCAAAGCCACTCTCTGCTTATGTTTGAGGTCACTTCAGTACAGAAAAGCAATCAGGGAATGACTGAAACGACAGCCCATTGTAACCACACCCCGGTCATGCCAATCAGTAGAGAGCTCCTTCCATTTCTTATACTGTATGTATTGCACCACCGATCAGTGCAATCAATGCATTGCATTCGCACTTTCGTTTCGTAAATCCTAGGGTAAGATATAGATATCGAGACGGAATTGAACGTGGAATCAGATATAACAACGCATCTCGATACAATGCATAACTGAGCAGAACCGATGCGGAAACTGAAACACAATAAGTGAAATGAACTCACCTATAACTAACTTGAGCTTAAGGGCAGAAATAAGAGCTAACACTAAGAAGAAAATACTTATTTTGCTGTCCATTTGCGTCGAGATCAAGAGCACGAGGGTCCAATACGCAGCGAAGAACTTTTATCGAGACGCTATTTGCATTCGTATTCATAGGAATTCAGCAATGACCTCACCGATTGGATGAAATATCTTGTTTCATGGAAAGCGTGACTTGACCTTGAGTGGCTGTAGGCATTATCAAACATCAATAAGAAGTTGACACCAAACAGGAAAAGCAAAGGATTCATTACGTTCAGTTATTTTATTCCCACGCATCCATCCTCCCTCCCTCCCTCTTTATATTATTCGTCCTTTGAGTAGGGTGAGCAATATAAACCAGGGGCCAGTTCCTGAAAGGTGTAATAGCTCTATTCCAGGAATAAATATGCCTGATTCCAGCACGTTTAGCCCCGGAATAGAGTTATTACACCTTTCAGGAACCGGCCCCAGGAAACCAAGTCCAAGAGGTAAGGTAACTTTGAAATCAGTAAAAAGAGTCAAATACGTTCACCGGAACGCCTCGAGCCCGAGTCGTACGTAAAATCTGAATCCAGACGGCATTGTAATTTAGAAAGGTTTGGCTTTGAGGAGAGGGGAAAACTGGATTACCCGGCGCGGAAGAAAACCTCTCGGAGTAGAGTAGCGAACGAAACAACATACTCAACCCACATATGACATGGTACAGAGAAAGGAAGTTGATTCATCGAGGTCAGACACTGGTCGTTAGAAATGACACTTCTGATTCACGTCCGGACCAGCCTATGAAAAGCACGGAGTCAACAACACAATACTTGAGCAGCAGAGGCCACTAAATTTAGAGATCGTTGCACAAACCGGACATAGTGGGAAGAAAACAAACACATTCGACTCCGATAAGAGTAAAACAGCGCGGAGGAAACATGATGCGATATCTTCCATCGGGAAAGCTAAAGACGCAAAACTCGATGGGCCTCCTGAAAGCCACACGGACGGACAAAGCCCCGTTTCAAGGGAAAGCTGTGCGAAACAGGCTAAAAGTCACAAAAGAAGTCTTATAAGAAGTTTATCCAGCAATGCAGCAGCTCCTAAAGAAGTACCTTCTAGACACAGAAGACTATCGGATTCCACGTTGTCTTCTCAAAAGAACCTCGTAAAGGGAGCGTTCGAGAGACAGGGGAGTTTGAAGAAACTTCGTCCCTATCTAAAGGCTGTGTCACCGTTGCATCTTTTTGGAAAAGTAACACCTACAGGCTCAAAACACTATCATGACGTGAACTACTCAAAATAACCTAAAGAAAGCAAGAATACCAGATTAGGTAAGAGATTCTACCCTTCCCTTGGTAAGGCATTTGAACAGCCATCTGGACTGGCAAGAAGAGGATCAGACCCATGCGGTACTCATAAGGGAGATATGCATGATAGTCCGGTGGATGACTACGAGACAGTGATTAACGACTTCTCGAGCCAAATCCAGGGCCTAGTAGTCAATTTTGAGAATCAGTTCAGCACTGGTGACACAGCGAAACGAGCGTTCCAAGAAAAGTTGGGTAATCAGAAGCTTAGTTTCGAACTTTCTGGAGAGACTGGTGCGAGACACCCGAGAAATGTCTTCAAACAAGCTGACGTCCATTTAAAGGAAATACTTGAGCAGGTCCTGAGAGCACATGTGTTGAGCATGGACAATTACTCTCCGCCACGATGCGACCGCGCTGGGAGAAGCATTTGCAAGATTATTACTCGACTTTTAGGTGGTGCCATAAATAAAACTGATAGGCAACGGAAGTTTGCTTGTTTGGTGTATATTAGTGCTGTGAGGGACTATGGAATCCAGATGTCTACACAAGCTCTGTGGTGTCTGTCGTATTTGCAAACAGATTGCGGAACAGATTGAACTAATGTCGGCGTACACAATATATGAGTTTAGTCGCCATGTGTCTTTATTACCCAACTCCCCTTGCGCGCCTATGTACAGAATCACACGAACACTACATCCCTCCCTTTTCCCGAACAAAACTGGTACAGAAACATTTGCAAAATCTAAACACTAACTGGACTCAGGAAACACTTGAGGATCCAAAATGCTCTGAAAACTGTCCTGTTCTTAAACCTATACATTTTCTTAGAAAGTCTTAGGTCTAAAGGACCTATGCTCAAGTCAAACTCTGACAGTTCCACTGAAATCAAGTCATAACAAAGTCATTAAATCTCTCTGGTAACTTTCTTGAACGAGTTGGTCTTGACAGAACTGGACCTTTTGTGCTCTCACATGCTGCGCCAGGATCCGCAGGGGCAGGTCTTGGTGAAACAGGACTCGCAACTTCCCCACGTTCTTTCGCAGGTTCTGAAACAGTAACTTCACTCGGCAGAGGTGTCACCTTGTCTAGCTCAGCTGGTGGTTCCTCAAACTTCTTCACATGACTGGCATTCCTTTTAAACTGCACACCTTGTGGAGATTCAATAACAACACTGTTACCATTTTTCTGCACAACATCATATGGCTGTGGTGCGAATGATGTCGATAGCTTGTTCTGCCGTTCTTGTTTCAAAAGAACTTTGTCACCTGGGACCAAGTCTGAGCATTCGGCATGCCGCCTTCCGTCTGCATACAGCTTGGCTTTCACTTTCATTTCTCTGTCTCTGTCTCGTACCTTTGTTGCTCTGTCCTCCTCTACAAGTTCAGGCAGCTTAGTACGTATTTTCCTCCCGAAGAGAAGTTCAGCCGGACTCACACCAGTGGTGGTATGTGGAGTCGATCTGTATGCCATCAGGTACTTGCGAATTTCAGTCTTCCAATGTTTGCCTTCTGCTTGAGCTATTCTCATTCGCTTTAGGAGAGACCTGTTCTGCCTCTCCACTTCGCCGTTTGCTTGAGGCCATAATGGTGTCGTCTTCCTGTGCTCTATGCCACAATCTCCTAAGTACTCCTCAAAGTCACTGGACACAAACTGGGGTCCATTGTCACTGGTTATAGACAATGGTAAACCATGAGTTGTGAAGATTCTTTCCAAACTCTCAATGATCCTCGCGGATGTGGTCGAGCGCATGACATCAATTTCATAATATCTGCTGAAGTAGTCAACTACCACCAACACTGAGTCACCTGATGGAAGAGGACCTAATAAATCCATGGCCAGGTCTTGCCACGGACCTCTGGGTAAGGGAGTCGACCTGATTGGCTCAGGGTGGGCTGGACTGCTAACAAGTTGACAGCCAAAGCACGTCTTGCAGAATCTTTCTACATCTTTGTCAATCCTCGGCCACCATACTTTTGACCGCAACCTCTGCTTCATACTAACAATTCCAGGATGTCCTTCATGAGCGAGTGCTAGGACTCGAGGCCTCAATTTTCTGGGTATCACAATCCTGGTACCTCGGAGGATCAACTTGCCAATTACACACAGTTCGCTGCTTACAGGTATGTACTGCTTGCACTGATCAGCATTCCAGGTTCCGTTCTTTAGGCAGTGAGACAGTTCAATGAACTCTTCATCCTCCGCTGATGCTTCTTCAATTTCTCGTGTTGTCATAGCACAAGGGGTAGCAGTCACAGCTACAAATCTGACAAATTCATCAGAGACTTCGTGAGCCAAGGATGGCCTTACTTGCTTGTCTGCTTGTAGTAAACGGGATAGGGGATCAGCGATGTTCTCCTCTCCAGGCAGGTACTTGACTTTAAATTTATAAGGCTGTAAACGCAGTATCCAACGCTCTATTCGTGCACACGGCTTCGATCTACTGGAGTAGATCGTTTCAAGTGGCTTATGGTCACTGTACAGTTCAAATTCGACGCCATACAGGTACACGTGGAAACGCTCGCACGCCCAGACAACTGCTAACGCCTCTTTTTCAGTTTGGGAATAACGCCTTTCCACCTCACTTAGACTCTTGCTTGCATAGCTGATAACTCTCTTTGCCCCTTGCTGTTCTTGGATGAGGACCGCACCCAAACCTACTGGACTGGCGTCTGTTATTATCATGGTCTTGGCATCTTTGTCAAAATACCCGAGGGTTTCTGCACTGCCCAATCTTCTCTTCAGCTCATTGAATGATTTCTTCTGCTCTTCTCCAAACTCGAATTGGGAACCTTTCTTGGTCAATCTACGCAGTGGCTCTGCTACAGTGGCAAAATCTGGGATAAATCGTGCATTGTAGTTTGCCAATCCCAGGAAGCTTCTCACTTCTGAGGCGCTCTGAGGTTCTCTTGCATCAACTATTGCCTTCACTTTGTCAGCAGTTGGCCCAATTCCTTTGTCTGATAGGACCATTCCCATGAACACCATCTCTGACATGTGGAATCTGCATTTATCTGGATTGAGAGTAAGATTCTTCTCCTTTAGCCTCTGTAGAACTCTCTCCAATCTCACATCATGCTCTTCAATGCTGCGACCGTGCACAATAATGTCATCTGAAATGTTGGCCACGCCCTCGCATCCTTGCAGTGTCTGTTGAATTACATGCTGGTAAACTTCTGGGGCTGAACAGATGCCAAACATGAGGCGCTTGTAACGAAATAATCCACAGTGTGTGGTGAAGGTTGTGATGTTGCGCGACTCAGGGTCTAACTCCAACTGATGGTAACCCCACCTTAAATCCAGCTTACTAAACACAGTACTTTGATTAAGATTCTGGAGAACTTCGTCCACTGTTGGTATGGGGTACCGTTCTCTAATGATAGCCTCATTTGCCCTTCGCATGTCCACACATAGACGTATTTCATCATTCTGTTTTGGGACAACCACAACTGGGCTAACCCAGGGTGTGGGCCCTTCCACAGGTTCAATGATATCCATGGCTACAAGCTCATCAATTTTCTTCTCTATCTTATCACGAAGGCTGAATGGAGTGCGTCTGACTGGCTGCGCCACAGGGGGTATTTCTGAATCCACATACAACTTCACTTGAAAATCTCGTAACTTCCCCACTCCTTCAAATACTTCTTTGTAGACAGACATGATTTCATCCTTGGACTTTACTGAATAAATAGGAACACCCAGTTTCAACACACCTAGTTGCATGGCAGTTTCTCTACCAAGGAGTGCTTCTCCTTCACCATCAATAACAACAAATTCAGCTTGTACTTCGTTTTCAGCCACTTTTGTTTGTGCTGAAAATGTCCCAAGAACTTTTAATGGGTCTTTACTACCATACGCATAAAGCTTCTTGTCACTTTTCTTTGAACTGCATTTGATTTTTTGCTGTTTCAGTTCAGACCACAGATTCTTGTCAATAATATTTGTGCTTGCTCCTGAATCAATCATCATGTTAACTACAATTCCACCCACTGTAACTTCTACCATGTCAGGCTGTGAGGCTGACTTGACAACAAATGCATACTCGTCTTCTCCATTATCATCATGCACATACCTGACTTTCTTCTTTTCGCCGGGTTTTCCATCACGTTTAACTTTAGACATTTTCGTTTTGCACTGCGAGGCAAAATGGTCAGCACCACCGCATTTCTTGCACTTTTTTCCTTTTGCAGGGCATCCGGGATCCCGTGCAAAATGTCCATTGTTCCCACATCTGTAACATGTAGATTCCCGCGATGATTTCGTTCCTTTGTAATGCTGTTTGCTGCCACGTGAGTCACGAATTGAATTCACACTGAGACTCCCGCTTTTCATACCAGCCAACTGAGCTTGTACAGCTTCATACGATGCTGCAGTTTTGAGCAAAACATCTAGGGTCAGATTCTCACCTTTCTCCAACAGTTTACGCCGTAAATCGTGCGATCTGCATCGCTGAACTACTTGATCTCGTATCTGATTATCTGCTTGGTCACCATAATCACAATCTTTAACTACTTGTCGTAACCTGGTCACAAACTGAGCCACAGTTTCCCCTTCTCGCTGCTCCATGCTGCGAAACACATGATTCTGATATGTCGAATTTATCTTGGGAATGAAATACTCGTCTAACGCTTTTACAGCTTTTGTGTATTCGGCTGCAGTTCCCGTGTCGGCTAAGGTGTCGAAAATTTCTTGCACATCTTCACCCGCACAATGAAGAAGCAAAGCTCTTCTCTGTACTTGATTGGCCGCTTTCCCCTCTTCAACAATGAGGCCTTTGCTGTCGGCATAGAGGGAAAAACTCTTCATCCATCGCTGCCATCGTTTACCAACACTCGATGAATCGCCATTCGGATCGAACGGTTTTACACATATTAGGCCATCCACGTTTATCGAAGCCATATTTCCGCACTTTGCACTTCAGGTTTTATCCTCGTCGCCAGATGTCGTATTTGCAAACAGATTGCGGAACAGATTGAACTAATGTCGGCGTACACAATATATGAGTTTAGTCGCCATGTGTCTTTATTACCCAACTCCCCTTGCGCGCCTATGTACAGAATCACACGAACACTACAGTGTCCAGAGGAAGACATGTTTGCTGCTGCAAGTGTTAGAAACGAATCAGTGTGTGGGATGGCAATGGTAATAGTGGAACCAACATGACAAATGATATTCATTGAGGAAGCATGACACTCTTCGATGTATACTTATCGGATTTCGGCGAACATGAGAATTTTGCGATTGCGTGGGAAATCGAGGAAAAATTCTAATAAAATTATTATTATTAGCTTTGGTGTTGCAGCTCAGTCTCGTAAGCTTGTAATTCTTTTGGCTCTCTAGCTGCTATTGTTTTAGGGTTAGATGCATTGTTTCTATTGTTGGTTTTGTTGTTGTCTTGAAGGGTAGCAAGCCCGCCCGATGACGTGAGACCTTGCGAGAGCTATTGCATGACTGCCGTTTCCTTGTTGTGCATTTTGGATTGCAAACTATTTGCCTTTAGGCCTCATAAGAGCACATACTTAGTGGCGATCCTTGCTACGAATTAAACTCTATTTAACAAGACTGGTCCAAGTCAAAGGAAAAATTGCAAAAAGATAAGGAATCATACTTTTGAAAACCTAAGATCCAACACTAACATACAATTCAACCGCACACTGTTTAACGCCCCAGGTTACGACGTTTCGTCCAGTTTATGTTTTTGACAAGTTTAACACAATGGCTATGCATGGATTTCCTCATATACTTCATCTCGATGGTCTTTCTTCGGCTCTGGGTGTTTTTGGAAGCGAACATTTTCGTAGGCAACGGCGGGTTTTGGATCTTTCCCTTTACTTCTTGATAGCGGCTGGTATTGTGAAATGGCACTCTCATGTTGTAAAGCTGTTGCAGGCGGTTCTCTGTTTGTCGTGCACGTTGGCTGAAGTTCCATGTAGTTCGATGGCTCCTGAGATGAGCAGTGTCCTCCCGCATCCACTAAAGTAGAACACAAAGACGGAGCTTTACTTTACGTTTCAGAAAAAAGGAGCATATTGACAATTATTCCGCAAACTGTACTTTACTCTATTGGCCGCACCTTCCCCCGGCATCCACTACTGCATCGGCTCTTTTTTTTTTATTTTTGTTCTGTTCTTTGTTCCTCTTTGGTCTCTGACTGCCCTGCCCTTCCGTGCAATGTGTCAATTCTCTAACGTTCCACAGAGTTTATAAACATAAAGGTTTTCTGAGACGGGGTCTACCATTTGTAGTTGTGAAAGCAAGGGAAGGACTTTCTCTTCAGCAGTTATTTTAAGACCCTGAGTGTTTGTCTAGCGGGGATTTGAACACACAACCCGACTTATCCTATTTGACTGGCCAGACGACGATTCAGAATTAGCTGTCGGTTTGCGATTACAAACCTGATTCATAGTCTGTAGGATCATGAACGTCTTTTTCTCCAGGTGAATACTTCTCACCAGCATTAGGAACCCGCTTTAAACGCCTCCACAAATAGACATTGCATCCAACTGACAGACCAAGTAAGATTCCCAACAAGATGATGAAAATAACCAATACTAAACTTGTTCCTGGGAAGAACAAGAAAGCGCAAGATTATTCTACAGCCACCGTGCATGCAGATGCCCCGCGGAAACATGAATAGTATTGAAAGAAAATCATTCCAACTGCTGCAATCGGTTTTAGCGTATTCTCGTACGAAATGCAATAAATCAAGCGCGAGAGAGACAGCGTACTAAGGAAGCGGAAACTGGGGGTCAGATATAATATACTCCCGCTTCCCCACCGCACTCCCATATTTAAGAACCTTATTATATTTTTGTCACTAGGTTGAAATCTAAGTGATACTGATATTACCTTTTACCCTAGGGACAGAACATAGATAATGACTGTCCTATTCGTTGTTAGTGTCATTATTTTGCATAGGGTGTAGTGTGTCCACCTGTTTTACTATGCGACTTATGGTTTCTTCCACAAAATTTTATGGTTCGTTAAAATTGCATCGATGATAAGGATTGTTTAACATAACCAATCGGTTTTTGTGAGATCTTCAATAAACTCGCTTTCCCTTCACTGATCTGCTGACGGCCCTTCTTCACGGGAACAAGTTTAGCATTGCCTCTTACTAAACGAGTTCGAGGGCCGTACTGCAAGTTACGGCTCCTTGCTTTTTCCAGTTCAATTTACGGCCCGAATGCGAGCACGAGGGCCGTGAATTAAACTAGAAAAAACAAAGAGCCGTGATTTACAGTACGATCCGAGAAAACGAGTATAGTAAGGTATTTATTATATCTCTTGGTAAGGAATCGAACATGAAAGCACACAATGAAATTTAGCGGGCCGTGCTGACGTAGAATATGGCCCACTAAATTGGCCAGTCATAGTGCGCGTACTATCTGAGAGATATAATAAATAGTGTTAGCCTGCTTACAGTTTAGTTTACCTGAGAAAATCCTCTTAATTTCTTGACATACCTGTTCCTGACGAGTTTCGAGCTTTGCCCTGTCCACCTGCAGAGAAGATGAACAGATTAGATCACAGCTCAAAACTTGTGAAGTGGATGCAAGAATCACCTTGACAAACCTCTTTTCATTGGGTTTTCTTTGTTTTCTGTTCCACGTTAGACATGTGAGGAGTAAAATTGAGAGAAAGTCAGTAATTGAAATTACCTCTACAACTGTTATATAAGATACACACTATCTGTCATGGCGAGTTTACACTTCAGGTTTTTCAAAAGCCTTTAGTCGTTTCTAATTTTCCGCTACTTCACGTTTTGCCACCCAAATGTTTTCCTTTCTTTTCCAACTGTAAACGATAACTTGACACAACGGAGTTAACTACAAATGTACAAAGATCAAATATATAAAATGAAAATAAGGAATATTAAGACCAGAGGTAAACATTTTTAAAATTTCATCTGTTTATTATTATTAGACGATGTCAAAGTAAGACGCCTTAAATGCTCGAACCTTTCGTAATAGCCACATTTGCGATGATTCTTGCTTTACCGATAAAGTATTGTTGGTCTCCAGGATTTACCTGCGTGTAAGAAAATTGAATATAAAACTAAATTCACTTTTTCGAAAAAAGCCTGTTTTTAAAATGGACAACAGCAATTATTAATAGTTTCACAGTTTTGCACCAAAGCAACTGTCATAAACAGATAGGAGACTTTAGAGAACTCACACGCTGATGTGGTTGGGCCTGTCATGCTGAGATGTTATGTTATCGTTGTGTGGGTAAAAATGCACGCACGTATCAACAGCATTACCTACTCTAAACTCCAAGGGAAAAAAATGTGATGATTGCTCAAAAGTTATATTCTACCCACACAATGGACGCTTAATCACTTAAGTTGGGGCTTAAAGCAAGGCTAAGTTGCTCACGATTCCAAATTATACACCGCACAAACTATACTATGATAGCGAGTGACAACAATGTCATTGAAGAGAGGTTATGAAGTTATAATTAACAAATAACACATATCATTAAGCGATAGAGGACCTTTTCCGTGTTTATATAGCCTCGTCTAAACACAAGGGGGTTGGGAGAATTTGAGACAGTTATGTAAACCCGAGGCAGCCTCTTTTTCAAGGCGAGTGATGTAAATGAGCATTATTTTGCACATAAATAAAACCGATTTTCTTAAAAAAAGATTTCGCACTTAGACTCGCTTTGAAAAAGAGGCTGAAGTGACATCGGAAATGGCCTTTTAGGGCAGTGATATATCGCAAAATGTATGTTGGTGACGAAGAAGCTTACACAAAGCTCATAAGGTCCAGGCTTGCCCAAGTATAAATAAATGAGTATAGTATTACTAGCTGAAATCTGTAATCATTACAGTTGTTACAGGAAAGAAGAAGAAAATTATAATGGTTAATTTCTACTAAACGTTGCATGTATTAAAAACTTGAGTCAAATTTAAACATAGCTGATGAACTCAATATCCAATACCGTAGTTCGGATGGTTAGTCCTCTGGAATATATTTTGTATTTCTCTCCATAAGATAACTTCTTGTTGATGTAACCGTCGTACGTCTTTTCGTCCCCGATAACGACAACTGTTGAAGGATTTAAGGAACTAGCAGGAATTTGACGAGAGATGTAGAAATCATTGGTCATGGTATTCCAGTCAGAGATTGTATCCGTCCACTCCTTTACTCGATGCACCAATATCTGATAGAGACTGCAAATATTGGACAAGAATTAAGACTTGTATTCTTCTTGGTTTAATCCGGAGTGGAAATACTTAATATAGAACAAGCTTTCCAAGTGACAGCAAAGGACACCCAGAGATTTTCACCGCGATCACATCCGAAGTAACAATATTTGAGAGATCTTTACCGAATTCGAACTTGATCGCAAGATCGTGATTGGCGCTGAATTACAGGAGGATTGACTTCGGTTGGTGTCCTGAAAACCTCCGGTGAGACTAAGGAGTGGGAGAAAAAGCTGAGACAGTTACTTTGCGATAATCAAAAGGAACGAAACAAAGAGAAATTGCAACCTTTTTTTTTACGCTACAGGGTTGACTGAAACAAAGACTGAAGAAGGAACGCGCCGAAAGAACTAATTCCATTCAAAAAAAAGTTGTTGATTCTTCGACCAACACCAGAAAATAAGGCTCAAACTTGTGTTACGTACCTGATGGGACCGTTGGTTTGTAAAGCATGCCACACCTTAACTGTTACTGCGGTTATAGATGCGGTTATATTTTCAGTTTCACGTAAAACCGGCGCCCGTGGATCTGCAAGATGAACACGAAGCATACAATGGATCATAGTCAATTTGGGGATGCAATTCTTCCAGCGGGAGACGGTTCATGGCCAGTTATTAGAGTGGTTTTCATAGGCGTTCCTTGAAAGCCAACCTGAAATTAATCACCCTAATCGATCACACGAGATACAGACCGCCATTCAAATCCACCAATCGAAACTCGAATTAAATACTGGAGGCTGTCACTGAGGGAGATAACACGAGTGGGTTTTATTTTTTTTAAGCTGGCTAAAGGTCCCGTTCACAAGCAAGTAGCAAGCAACAGGGTTACCCTAGCGTAATGATTATTTTCTTTTGGGGGGAGGGGGAGCAATCAACATGCGCTGTATAGAAAAACCAAGCAATCGCAATATTATCTTGGACGCTCGAGTAAAAACTGCTCTAATTTTTGTAACCAGTGATTTACAATTCGAGAAGTTGTAAGCACATAACGTACCGTCAATCAATGTTTCGCCAGTTGCTAAGGTGCTGTTGTCACCTTCTCCACAACGTGTTGTAGCCGTTAGGATGAAGTTGTACCGTGTACCAGGATACAGGTTAGCAACTTTTAATGTAAGGTACGATGCTGTCACCGACCCAGAATGTCTAAAACCTTGAAAATAATCCTTTGTACCTAGAAAGGTAATCTGAAATAAAGACGTTAAAACACTGCTTTAAGTAAAATATAGGCATAGTTGCACAAGGGCCAAGTGAGAAGACGGTCGCATTCTGTAGCGTGAATTAACTGAGGTATTGCCGACTACTCGTCCCTGCATAGCGGGCTAGTCCATCGCTGGGTTACCCGTTTGTACTCCTGAGTGGAGAGAGACAATGAAGAGAAAAGCCGTTTTCTCGGTGTGTAAAGAAGCAAGACAGACCGTGGTACTAAGCCAGTCCGGGGCTCTAACTACTAAACTACAGAGCGCCTTGTAAATAATATCATGTCAAACCTAAAACCTGGATGTCTGTTATTGGGCTTGGTTGTAAAAAAGCTGAGCCATGTTCCCTTAAGGGTGATGTGCCTCGCCCTCATTCGACGAAAGTTAAAATAGTTTTCTTCTTCGGCTTTGAATTACAAACGGTCACAAATAAGGCCGAAGGCCAAAGTTCTTCCAGGGAAAGCTGTGAATTACCTTGTATTGGTTAACATCATCTCCATGCAGTGACGGTTTATTCCACTGTAAGGTTATACTTCGTTTCTCAGAGTTTTCTGTCTTGACGTTACTTGGTGGACCAGGAACTAGAGAAATCAAGAGGTATCAATAAAATAGACTCTCTTTCCAGTTGTGGGCTCAGGAGTGTACGGTCTTGTATTGACCTTTCCAGTTAGTCGATGACCCAAATCTGAACGCGTTTTATGGAAGAGGCAGCGCAATCTACCGTGCCGCTTGTGCTACTGTTATGAGGTGGATCATGTACTTCATTCGTAGCCAAAGGACGCTCCACTTTCACAGAGAAACGAGTGAACGAACTAAAAACTTAAGCAACGGATTTCCATGGGCGACAGCTAAGTTCGAGCGATACTCTGATCAACTATCACGCGTTTGAAATTACAAGATCCAAAAAGAATTACAGCCATCAAATAATAAAAAAGTTCAAAGAAACCAATTATTACCAAACAGCCAAACCTACCTGTTGTTACTATATTAGAAGGAAGACTGCTGAATGTTCCCGGACCAGCTGAAGTGAAAGCACGCACAAGAACGCTGTACTGAGAACACGATGTCAAATCGTGCAGAAACAAAAACGTTGTTGTCGTATTTCGAGAGAAAACTTCAGGAGTGGATACGATCTTTGTTCCATCCCTAGAGACCTTTGTATGCTTCACTTCATAGGCTATCACTTTACCGTTACTATTTTCTCTTGCCAAAGCTTCCCAACTGATTTTGAAAGTCGTCTCGTTAAACATTTGTGATGTGATGTTTCGTGGTGCAATGCTTGGCCCTGGAAAGAAGAACAAATTCTGCATGGCAAATGGTCTGTAATACAGTATGTCAGAAATGCGCTGTCAATCTATCAGAGAAAGAAACTATAAAACGAAATATAGTTCATTTCGAATAAAGTCCAACACATCACATTTAAACACATGCGTACAACCTTGAACAGGATTTTTAAGAAGCTTTCGAAAAGCTTTTTGCAAATCCACACTTCTAGATAATCCTTCGACAACAATTTACCCGAAGACGAACACTAGGATTCGTACCTCCGAAACGTTCAAGCATCGAGATTTCTGTCTTTTTCCACGAGATGGGGAAATGAACGCGTAATTCACGTTTGTACCAAGGATATTTGCACCAAAGACTGTGGGACCGAAGAGGGTTCAAGTTTTGTTAAAATGTCTGGATCACCACTAAACCTAACACTGAATAAGTTCAATTTTGTGAGAGAAAATATCTACGCTCCCAGTGCGATGGAAAGTGCCTTAACAATGATAACCAAGGAAACGTTTCACGGTAACAATTTATACAACGATTTTCAGTTAAGAGTTCACTACTCTAAGCGATTGGCTCAAAACTCCCCCGCCACATTCTCAGCCAATTAAAGGCAAAAGCAATTGTGCATGCATTTGCTTTGCATCATGATTGGTTCATTTGATTGTTTGCGTCCATCTTGATTGACCAAAGTAATTGCTTCGGTTCTGGTTTCAACTGAGACACTCATTTGAAAACCACTCTACCTGCACCACTTCAAATGACCATGCAACGTTTGGCACCAGTTTTCTCCCTAATGTCTTAAAACATCAAATCGGCTGGTCCCAACATTGTACAACAACAAGCTCCCGCGATAGAATACTAATAACGATCCTCACTTACTGTGCACAGGCACCAGTTGAACCTTAGTCACAGTAGGTCCTGGTTTAATAGTTTCAGCTCCAAGTGTGACGGTATACTTGATTCCACCCAGAACATCAAAACTGTAGCTTAAGGTTTTATCATTGGTAGTGTCTTGCCTTGAGGTGGCACCGTCTCCGAGGTCGTAGCTATAGACCAATGTATATTTTCTGATGATGCCATTTGCTTCAGCAGGTTTGTCCCAAGTCACTGTCATTTTCGGTCTGGTATTTGCACTTGGCTCATCTATTTGGAATTGGAGATTTCGTGGTGCACTGGGCGCTACGTGAGAGTAAATACATAAATAAAATAAATAATAAAATAAGTAAATAAATAGTCCTCTTTACTTTTCTTTACATGAAGTCTTTTTTAATAGTCAATCAAGGTGTTACAAAAATATACTAGAGAACAACCACACGAAGAACCAATAGGGAGACAAACCGTCTTGTTGTGTTTGAGCTTGGTGATCAGAACTCCATGGACCCTCATGGTCGGTATTATCCACCCTGATTTTAATTTCATAAACAGTCCATTTCTTCAACTTCTGCAAAGTAAAGGCCGTTGATTGGGTACCAGAGATGCCGACTGTCATTGAACTTTGCCCAATTTCTTTGTAGGCAATAGTATATCTAGAAAACGGACCATTTAACTTGTCAAAGCTTGGTGTCTAAGAAGTAAACACAACATTAATGCTTAACATGATACATCCACAGAAAAACACGCATACCTTTAAAATAAAATGATGTCACTATCCGTAGTGACTCGGGCATACTCGGAAAAATTCAGGAGTGTTCCAATCAGGAGTCGAACCCATGATCATCCGATGACTATACTTCGGTTGCTCAGCGTGGCCGAGTGGCTAGGGCGCCGGACTTGTAATTTGGAGTTGTCGGGTTCAATTCGCGCTCTGACCACTTGCTGGAATTGTTCTTGGTGGGCCCTACTTCAACTTCTCAGCTGCGCTTGTAAATAGTCGACTGGTCTGCCTCCCGCCAGTTGGGATTCTTAACTCTGTCATGTTCATTTGTAACATTTGTTTCATTGGCCCTAAAAAGCCCCTCAATTAAGGTGGCTCCCTAGAGTTATTACGAACATCGTCCTTATAGAATGCGAGTTAGAAAACGAAACTTAGTCAATTTCCCTTAAAGTTTTTCCCCGCAGAGATTTACCAGTATGGATACTGTTGAAACAAGGTTTATGTTTTGGTTGTCAACTTTTGGATTAAGGCCGTTACCATGGCAACATCTCATCTAATGACAGGCACATATTTTCCTAATTTTGGCCTAGACTCCTCGATATTTTGACTTTCCTTCGGTGAATTTTTTTCATATTCTGCCACATCATGGAAATGATATTGAGTGCTCAATTAAGTGTTTATTTTATCTTACCCGCTCAAGTGAACCTAGTCTAATGAGAACTTTCTACACAAATTACCCATTCAACACAACATCTCTGTTTCTCAGTTTGGGCTTGAATGTCTTAGACTGTAATCGCAGAAGATTCACTTGATGACTTTATTAACTCAACTCCTCACGCTTATCCATATTACAACACAAATACCTTCCATTTCACTTTAATTTCCTGCGAGGCAATGCCTGTTACGCTAACAACTTCAACAGTGATTTCTGGTGCTGAAAAAAAATGAACAGAGAAAAGAAAAGCATATTCTTTTGGTCTGGCTGTCGCCCCCCTCCCCCTCCCCCT